>CM061541.1:34357621-34697621 GCA_030864215.1 Capsicum pubescens
GCCATGGAGCGGCCATTGCATGCAACTCAACAGGAGGAGAACGTATCAGATCACCGTGTACCTGACATTGATGACACTTTCGAACAAATTGAATAGAATCCCTCTCCATAGTAAGCCAGTAATAACCTGCTCGAAGAATCTTCTTTGACAAGACATGACCGTTCATATACGATCCGCATACTCCAGAGTGTATTTCAACCATGATTTTTGAGGCTTCTCTTGCATCTACACACCTCAAAAGTCCCAGATCTGGGGTTCTCTTATATAAGATTCCCCCACTTAAGAAAAATCCACTAGCCAAACGCCTAATAGTCCTCTTTTGATCGTTGGTGGCATATGCTGGGTATTCTCCTGACTGAATGTATCGCCTGATATCCAAGAACCAGGGTTCTCCATGAGCTCTTCTTCAACCGCATTACAGTAAGCATGCTGATCACGACTCTGTATATGCACTGGATCGATGTAGGCTTTATCAGGATGTTGTAGCATTGAAGACAGAGTGGCTAAAGCATCAGCAATTTCATTATGAATCCTTGGAATATGCCTAAATTTTATTAACACAAACCGTTGACATAGCTCCTGCAAGCATTGTCGATACGGGATGAGCTTCAAATCTCACGTCTCCCAATCGCCTTGAATTTGATGGACGAGCAAATCTGAATCCCCCAATACTAATAATTCTTGGACTCCCATATCAACAGCTAACCTCAAACCAAGAATGCAGGCTTCATACTCTGCCATATTATTAGTACAGTAGAATCGAAGTTGTGCTATTATCGGGAAATGTTGTCCCAATTCAGAGATAAGAACCGCACCTATTCCGACTCCTTTCATATTGACAGCTCCATCGATGAACAACTTCCAACCTGGATCAGCATCTATAACGACTTCATCGACACACAACACTTCTTCGTCAGGAAAATATGTCTTTAATGGCTCATACTCTTCGTCGATGGGATTCTCAGCAAGATGATCTGCCAAGGCTTGGGCTTTCATGGCGGTACGAGTCACATATACAATGTCGAACTCGATAAGCAATATTTGCCACTTTGCCAATCGACCTGTCGACATAGGCTTCTGAAAGATATACTTCAAAGGATCCATGTGGGAGATGAGATAAGTAGTATAGGATGAGAGATAATGCTTCAACTTCTGTGCTACCCAAGTCAGGGCACAACACGTCTTTTCAAGAAGAGTATACCTGGCATCATATGTGGTGAACTTCTTGCTAAGATAATAAATAGTCTTCTCCTTTTTGCCTGTGACATCATGTTGACCCAGGACACAACCGAAAGAATTGTCCATGACTGATAAATATAAGATCAAAGGCCTACCAGGCTCCGGGGGTACCAGCATGGGCGGATTTGACAAATATCTTTTAATTTGATCGAACCCTTCCTGACATTCTTCAGTCTATTTTACCGCCGCACTCTTTTTCAGCAACTTGAATATGGGCTCACAAGTGGTTGTGAGTTGAGCAATAAACCTGCTAATGTAGTTCAGTCTACCAAGAAAACTCATCACCTCCGTCCTATTCTTAGGCGGGGGCAAATCCTGAATGGCTTTGATTTTCGAGGGATCCAATTCAATCCCCCGACAGCTGACCACAAACCCCAACAGCTTTCCAGACGAAACTCCAAATACATATTTTGCCGGGTTGAGTTTGAGATTATACCTGGGAAGACTTTCAAAGAACTTTCTTAAATCTTTAACATGGTCGGCCTGACTTTTTGACTTAATAATCACATCATCCACGTATACCTCAATCTTCTTATGCATCATATCATAAAACATAGTGGTCATGGCGCTCATGTATGTTGCTCCAGCATTCTTCAAACTGAACGGCATCGCTCGATAACAATAGGTCCCCCATGGTGTGATAAAAGACGTCTTCTCCACGTCTTCATCATCCATAATGATCTGGTGATATCCGGCATAGCAATCCACAAAAGAGGCAACCTCGTGTTTAGCACAGTTGTCTAACAAAATATGGATGTTGGGCAGTGAAAAATCATCTTTCGAACTTGCTCTGCTCAAATCACGGTAATCAACACACACTCGAATTTTGCCATCTTTCTTTGGTACGGGAACAACATTGGATAACCACATGGGATAACGAGCCACTCGAATTACTTTGGCTTCAAATTGTTTCATGATTTCCTCTTTGATTTTAATACTTACATCAGTTTTAAACTTCCTCAACTTCTGTTTGACAGGAGGGAACGCGGGATCAGTTGGCAATTTGTGAGCCACTAATTCAGTGCTCAAACCAGGCATATCATCATAACACCATGCAAAAACATCCTTATAATCAATTAATGCTTGAATCATTCCATCTTTTAGCTGTGGCAAAGAATTTACACTGATTTTAGTTTCCCTAACATCTTCTTGATCCCCTAGATTTATTGGCTCAGTCTCATTCAAATTAGGATTCAGTTTGTCTTCAAACTGTTCCAACTCTTTGCTTATTTCTTCTATTGTTTCTTCTTCATCATATTCCCCATCCATCTTCATTACATCTTGATTAGTTTGAATTTTAAGGTCAGGCTGAAAATTTTGCATGCATGTCATTAGAATCGGCATAAAGAGAACTGTATATATAAAATATATATATATATATATATTAGACACGAATCAAAAGGGACATTGCATTTCATTAAATAAAAATATAGAAGGGTTTAAACGTAGATGCCAACATAATATAAACAAACTAAAATCTGAATTACAACCCTGAAATAACTCGAATAAACAGAAAGAAAAACAAAATAAACTACCAAAACTCCCTCCTAACGGGAAGAGGAGTGACTTCTCAATTATTGAGCCGGACAGCTGGACCTATGAATTGCACGTCTGCCATACAGGTACCTTCTCCTTCTTCGACCATATCAACATTAATAAAAAGGTTCTGCCAGTCATCAACCAATTCAACTTCAAATTTCACATGCTTCGTGACACCGCTCTTAACAAATGATTCACTGAGCAGTGGCATTGAGCGAGGGAGTGACCATGTTTCCTTTTTCCTTCCCTTGGCTTTCTTCAGATCTTCAGCCGTAGGCTCAAATCCCAGACCAAACGTGCCCACGTTCTCACTCAGACATATGGGACGAACTATACCATGCAGAGACGCTCCCAAATCCTTTCTTGGCTCAAATCAATATTTACAAAGTTCACTCACCATCATGATAGAAGCGGAAGACAATTGCGGTCCCGGTATAACCTGTCATTCAAGGATACGATTCACTGGCATTGTATTAAAAATTTGATAGACAAATGTCTCTTCTACGTTATTTGTTTCAATAAGAGACAAGGGAGAATCTTCGCAGGAGGACAAATCTCCTTCACCATGAATAACCACTTCTTGCCTGTCATGCTTAAACTTAATCATTTGGTGCAGTGTAGATGCAACTGTCTTGGCCTTGTGGATCCACGGCCTTCCCAGCAACAGATTGTAAGAGGAGTCTATATTCAATACTTGAAACTCTATGGCGAATTCAACAGGCCCTATGATCAACATTAGTTCTATTTCGCCAGTGGAGTTTGATTTTGCACCATCGAAAGCCCTGACACATACATTGTTGGGCCTGATCCTGTCAGCACCAATATTCAACTTTTGCAAAGTAGAAATAGGGCAAATATTTGCACCTGAACCTCCATCAATCATAACATGAGTGACGTAGAAATCTTCACACTTCACTGTAATGTAAAGGCCCCGGTTATGCCATGTACCTTCAACAGGCAATTCATCGTCAGAAAAGCTGATTCGATTGACCTCAAAGATTTTTCCGACCATTTTCTCAAGCTGATTTCTTGTAATCTCCTTAGGAACATATGCTTCATTTAATACCTTCATTAAAACATCACGATGTTCCTTGGAGTGCAACATCAAAGATAGGAGGGAAATTTGAGCAGGGGTTTTCTTCAACTGGTCTATTATTGAATACTCTGGCAATTTCCTCTTTTTCAAAAATTCTTCGGCTTCTTCTTCGATGATAGGCTTTTTGATAAATGACGGTCCACTCACCATTGGCTTGGATTTTCTTAAGCTTTCAGGCACAAAGCATCTTCCTGACCTAGTCACACCCCCTACCTCATCTACATCTTTCACTACTTCTTTCCCGTGATAGGTCATCACAGTCCACCCATAATTCCAGGGAACCTTTTTCGTATCAACTATCGGAGGTTGGGTCACCGGTTTGAGGACAATAGGCGCTGCCAATGCTCCTTTCACCGTCAAGATGGGCTGACTCAGAGCTCCTACCACTGTCAACTTAGGCTTATCCTGACTTAAATCAACATACCTTCTAGCACCTTGTACTGTGATCAGGGGTTTCTTTGTGCTTTCTTGGGCTTTATCTTCTTTCATTCCTTCCTGGCTCAATGACATTGCTTTCAAAGACTCTACTACATTCACCAATTTCTCCTCAATGGTCTGTATCTTAACAATAGGCTTATAACACCTTGAAGACTCTTTCCCATCATATATCAATTCTAACATATTGGCTTCAGCGTGGGTTGGCAGCGGATTCTGGTTAATGTTTGGACCCTCCGGGGCCTGGACCAGCATCTGATTTGTGTCAATTAAATCTTGGACAGCTCTCTTTAAATGCCAGCATTTCTCGATATCATGGCCTGGCATGTCAGAACAGTACGCACACCTTAAAGAATAATCGAGATTCCTCGGCGGTGGATTTGAAAGGCTTCCTTGAATTGGGCTTAAGACCTTCAACTTTCTCAACCTATCAAACAAGTTAGCATATGACTCCCCAAGAGGTGTGAATTGATTTTTGACCGCCTTCTCTTTCTTATACTCGAGCCTAGGTTGAAAATCGGGTCTGGAGGGGTTTTGGTAATTTGGTGGAGCGAATGAGCGATTTTGTGGAGCTTGCGCGCGCCACTGCGGGTAAGAAGGGGTTTGGGCATATGGCTGCGCGCTATATACTGGGTACGGGGGTGGTGGAATGAAATATAAAGGGTTTTGTGGAGGGTAGTAATGGTGGGGAGGAATATATGAAGCTTGGGCGTAGACTTGGGCTTGAGATTGGGGATAGGGGCGAGGTGGTCTTTTAGGATAGGAATGGGTTCCGGCTACGACAGTCGCCACGTTTTCTTTCTTCTTTTTACCTCCGAATGCACCAGATCCACCTTGAATCGCTTGTGTGATGGCTTTTAATGCGGCAAAACTCACTATTCGGCCGGTCTTGATTCCGTCTTCTATCATCTCCCTCATTTTGAGGACTTCAATAAAAGACTTTCCCATTGCCGGAAGTAAATGTTGAAAATAGGTCTCATCCTGTGCCTGAATAAAAATCTCTACCAACTTACTTTCTTTCATTGGAGGCTTTACCCTGGCGACCTGTTCACGCCACCTTATCGCGTATTCCCTAAAACCTTCAGTGTTTTTCTTCTTCATGTTGACCAAGGATTTTTCGTCCAGAATCAGGTCGATGTTATACTGAAAATGTTGAACAAACTCAGAAGCTAAGTCATCCCAGCTGTTCCACTTGTCGATATCTCGATCGATAAACCATTCTGAAGCCAGATCAGAAAGACTCTCGCCAAAGAAGGCCATGAGCAGCTCTTCCCTTATTCCTGCAGCCCTCAACTGGTAGCAATAACGTCTCAAGTGTGCCACGGGATCACCATGTCCGGCATACTTCTCGAACTTGGGCATTTTAAAACCGAGGGGAAGGTTGATGTCTGGGAACATGCAAAGATCTTTATAGGAAACACTCTTATAATCTCCGATTCTCTGCAAATTCCTCATAGCCTATTCTAAACTTTTCAACTTCCGGGCTACGATTTCTTGTTCCTCTATTGCGACAGGTTTCTCCGTATCAATTGGAAATGCAGGCGACTGAATGTACCCATACGGTTCATTCATTCTCAAAGTAGGCTCCGGGGCATAATACTGACTATCTGGAACCTTCAATACTGGCTCACTGGCAGACTTAGGAAGCCCCATTGTGGGATGCACAACATATATGGGAATTTCATATGGTGGCGGAGACACGAATACCGGTGTGATCGGTGGTGCTGGCTGAGCAGCGGGTCTTGATTGGGGAGCTACCAAGGGCACACCAGAACTGCCAGGATAATAATGTCGCGGAGTGAATCCTGGCGCGTGCTCAGGTGACTCAATAGGAGCAGAGAATTGCGCCTGAGAGAGTGGTGGACAATTAGAGATATTCCCAAGACCTTCAGGGAGCGGAGGAGGAGGCATTCCGCTGGCCCATGCCCGGTGTAAATCTATCAATTGTTGCCTGAGCCTTACTACCTCATCATTATGTTCTGAACTTTCTTCCCTGTGATCCTGATCCGCGTCAATGAGCGAATTTTCAATCTCCCTGCTAGCCATGGCTAGCTTTGCTTTGGATCTAGTGAAGTATGGGTGACTAGCCAGAGTGCTATAAACCGACCACTGTTATCTAAAAAAACATGCTCATCAAAGACGACATCCGTTAGGAATGAGGCACACAACAAGCATGGGAATCACGTTGGTAAAATTGTCCTAATTTCATGTTCATTTCTACCAGTTTTTTAGGGTAGCGAGGTCATTTTAACGTAATCCCGATTTTTATCTACACTTATTTTTATCTACACTTATTATTATTATTATTATTATAATTATTTTCGTATTCATCTCTGTGTTTTTCCCTTCTCTCGTTATCTACCTTTATTTTATCATTCTTTATGGCTTTTATTTTTCTTTAAAGGAGGAAAAATAATGAAAACAACAAAACAAAATGATTAGATCGAACCCAAAAGTAGGTTGCCTACGTATCATGTTGTACATGAATCAGATCTTGCGTAGTTCGGGCAGCATATGCATAAACATCACTTTTATTTTATTTTATTTTTCATTTTATTTTTTTTGCGAAAACGAAAATAAACAAACAAAGTAAAGACATAACATCATAACATTTTGACGAAAGAAACAACAAAACATACAAAGAATTTAAGACCACTTTAAAACTAAACAACAAATACGAAACAACATTCTAGACCCCTAAGACGACATACGTGAAATTACTAATAAAGACCCTAATACCAAAAACAACTTGACTTCGACTTAAAGCAGACACCACCCTACAATGACAGACACATAAAAGACTCAAACTGAATAAATATAAGAAACGTTCTTTCAGACTGGTGCTCTGCGTGATGACCCTGACTGAGACGGGCCTGCCTGTGAAGTTCTCTTTCTCCCATTTAAACTTTGTAGCATATCCTGTAAAGACACCCTGATATTAGGGAAGAAGCTTCAGGCCCGTATTCCTGCCTCATGAGGAGTGCACTTGGAAAGATTATTCTGACACCTTTCTACCGTCTTGAACAAATCTGCTAACTGAACTCTCAGTGTTTCCACTTTGGACCCCGCACTTTCATCCTGATGGTCGCCAACTATGCATTCTTCCTGTATTCTCCCTCTAAGTTGCGCTGGTAAGGGTTGACTGATACCCCGAGGGATAGATTGAAGCCAGGCCCCATATCCCTGAGTGTACCCCGGATTATCCAAACTTTCTTTAAGAGTGTCCACACCTAGCTTTGTTGCATGCTTCCAGAACTGCTCGTATTTGCTTTCACCTAAGGCTTGGTCCTTGAAGTACTCAACATCCTTTAGAAGATCCACTACTGTTGGCACGTCCTGCGGGGTCCACAAAATGTTATCCCCGGTTCTTGACTCAAGAAATTCAATCCAAGCGTTGAATCCCACGGATAGCGAGAATTTATCCAAACGCAACCTGAGGTCCATGGCTTTCACTCGATTGGGAATACAACGATCTACCACATCTGGTCTGACTAAAGAAGGCGCATGCAAATACTCTATCATCCATAACTGCAATATCAGGTTACTGCCCTAAAAACATCTCATCCCCCCTTCACTTCGGTTAAAGCCTTATATATTTCTGTTAAGATCATGGGTATGAGAGTGAACCTGCCCTTTTGATTAATGCCCTTGTCATTTTGATCCTTATGAAAAGAGTCATCACCACAGATTGCAAACGTGTATTAATACGTCTTCTTCTAGCGGAAACACTAAAGTACTTAACAAAGCGAGGGTGAAGACTTCAAGACGCTTTCTCTCCCACTTCTCCTTAGTCATATGAAATTCATCCCAAAAGCAATCAAAACCTTCCGAGGGCCCGAATCTAGCAAACAAAAAATCTAAGAAAACCCACGAATCACTTAAACAACCCAAACGCATACCCTTACTTTTTAAACCATAAGACTGCAAAAATCTCACGCCAGTATGATTTCGTGCTCGGATCATATCCTTCTCGATATAGGGCAAATGCAACAAACCGGATATTTCTGCCAAAGTAAGAGTCATTTCACATTCCCCAAACCTGAACACCAAACTACTTGGATCTCAAAAGGTCAACAAAGCCTCTATTAAATCTGGACAAGGGGTTACATGCAGAAGTTCCGTAAGATCACCTAATAGTTTAATCAGTTTCTGTTGATCAACATAGTTAAACATTTCCCACCACTTGATTAAATTTTTGGGCACCTTGACAACCATCAGGACTCTAGACTTGGTGGACAAATTCATTCTGTAATAACACATAAGACGTTATCTCAAAAATTTGATAGGAGCAGAAGATTCCCAACCCTTGTGATTTTTTACGCAAGCATATGTCGATGGGACAGACCACATTCATGACTCCAATTTGCCGAACAGAAGTACTGAGCGAAATCAGTCTACTTGGCTAACAACTCTAGATTAAGGGGGGAGAGACCTAGGCTAATAATAAGGCAAAGGCCAACACAAAGATTACCGGACTCACCAAGGGTTGCCTACGTATCCCAACCCGAGGGAAGGAAATCAGGTATGCGTAGTTCATCCAGATTGGACAATTAACGATTAACTAATAAATTGACCCTAACTTAAGAGACAACCAAAAACAAACGAATGAAAACTTTGTGGATTTTCAACTAGACATTTCAACTAAGACTGACACCACCAATTATGAAAAAAAATCTTTTTGGTATTTTGTTTTTGACAAATAAGTAGAAAAAGCAAACAAAACCCTTTTTTTTTCATCATTTTTTTTTGTTGTTGAACTTACGGTACTTTGAGAAGATGAATGCAAAAACGTAAAAAAAATCTTTTTGAATTTTTGGATCGTGAAGAACAAAAGCCATAAAGAACTCGAAAATAAACTACGACGCTCCTTTTTTTTTCTTCTTTTCCACTCACTTCATTTTTTTTTCTCTATATTTTTTTTTCAACAATTCTTGCCTACGCACCTTACTTCTAACACATGTTTTCACCAAATCAGTCCGTCAAATGACTCCATTTTCCTCAAAGATGCAACATTTAGCATGTAGGGATGCGTTAGAGGTGAGTCTCCTACAAAGGACCAAGTGGGCCCCGCTAGGTCTCAATATGATGCACATAAGCATGACCTAAAGGCTGACCTACGTTGGGGTTCACTAACCAGGCTGTTCGGGGGAGCGTATGGTCGATAGTGGCTGCTTTGCTTTCCACCTACTTCATAACATCGATGGCTCCCCCCCTAAAATAAAGGTGACTCAACTAGAGGTCGTGTACAACACGTGTACTACGGACTTGGTGCAGAAAGAAGGCCGGGGGGTAGACACATGATGCCAGATATAAAAACGGTAACACATAGGATAAATGCTATAAACAAAGAGCACGAAAAACGTACAAAAAGTGATAACAATAACACAAACAAAAATCACAAACAATGCTTATACACTCGTAATGCCAAACAAAGCCGATACGACTCCAAAATAAGCTTGAATTCTGAAATGTTCCCCAGCAGAGTCGCCAGAGCTGTCACACCCCTTTTTCGACTCCAAAAAATATATATGTATTTTATGTTCGAAAGGGTTTTATTATTAAGGTGACAAAAATAAAAAATTTGTTTCGAAAAAAAGGATTATTTACATTATTTTTTTTTCTTATTCAGAGTCGCCACTTGGCATAATCCGGTGTGCCAAGTCACCTTTGGAAAATTCTTTCCGAAATGGTTTGACTCTAAAAACTGATCCGCGAACAGAGATTCCGGCTAAGGAATTCTGTTGACCGAGGGAAAGGTGTTAGGCACCCCTCGATCCCGTGGTTCGACCACGATCGCTTGGTGGAACGTATCGGCTAATTTGACATTACAAATGTACAAACCATATAAACACACAAAACAAACAAATAAATCAAAACAAAAATTCAAAACCAAAACAATGTCCAGTCAGGATTATACAGTCCAAAATAAAATTAAAAAAATAAAAAATATAAATTCTATTCTAAACTAGTCCTAGACTAAGCTCTACCCGGTGCCTCGGGCCTTGACCATGCGCCATCTTCGAGTACAACTTTCTCGGGGCATTCCCCGAATAAAAAATAATACAAATGCTTCGAGGCATTCCCCGGCTAAATGAATACATCTTTTCTATGCGAGAAAATCAAACCATTAACAAAATTTCAAACATTCAACAAAACAACGAGTTTTAAACTTTGCCTACCCCAAACCCATAATTTGCCTACCAATCCTAGGCCTAAAACATGATATTATCGAGGGTGACATAATTGACGTTCATTTCGATTTAAACAATCAACATTGAATCGACATGATCCAACATTCACCTTTCCAATTTTTAATCTTCGCCCCAATTTCATTTACCACAAATAAATTTAAGTCATTAACAATCAATTAGCCAATTCAAATGACCGATTAATCGACATCCATGACCCGAACAACACCAAATCGAATAAAGCAAGGTCCACACATTATCAATTCGCGAAACAAAGTATTCAAAACTTAAAATTAATTGAGAATAAGATAAGAAATGGACCTTAATATCGATTTTGATTAAAATTGCTTCTTCCGACTAAAACCGCAACCAGAGTTTCGAATGAACCTCAGCAGCCAACAATACCAACTCGATATAGGAAACCCCCAAAAAAATCAACCACTAATCTCAGAATGAATTCGGATTGAACTCGAACTCGACAAATCAGATTCAGTGTTTAACGTCCTCACTTCACTCATTTTCCGATGGATATCATCGGAACGGAGTTCTTTGGGTCGGCCTTGAGAATTTTTCGGTGGGATTTTCCATAAAAAACTCAACTGAGGGTTACGACTATTTGAATCTTGGTCGAGTTTTCCAGTTCCACAGTGGATTCCGAGCTATTCGCACCTTTTCGACGGACTTGAGCCATTTTCTGGCAACAAAGAAAGTTGCTGGAATAGTAGCGTGACAGGGCTGTTTGTTTCTTTCCTCTCTCTCTACGATTCTCTATCTCTCAATCGTTATCTATCAGTCATTCTCCCTTTCTGTTGTTATATGTGACGCGCGTTATCTAGAAAAGAAAAATGGAGTGGCTATGTTCCTTTATTTCATTGAGGTGAGGTTTGTGTGTGTGTAAAGGATTTTCGTGAATTGTGAGTGAATGGGTTGTTGTTGAGTGTGTTTGCTGTCAGTGGAAAAATTAGAAAAAAAATGGAGTCCCCCTCCTTCTTTTTGGTCATCGTGATATATGGGGAGTCTATGCTCTTTTCTTTGTGTCCAAGAAATGTGGGGGAGGGGTGGTTACGTGGGGTAGGGGTAGGAGGGGTAGGGGTTAGGATGTGTTGTCAATTTTTAGTTGGGTGGGTTGTTAGATTATTAGGATAAGACAAGGTTTGTTATTTTTTTGTATTTTGTGAGGGTATAATAACATGGATGAGGGTACACGGTAGGATAAGGTAAAATTGGGTAAATTAATCTTTCGGAGGGACAAAATTACGTGTCTACAAAATAAGCTTGGCGTTCCGTTATATTTCTATTGATTGTAGTATCTTGAGATCGTCCTAACAAAATATTAAAAAGTGTCTCCTATATTTGCTAATAGTTGCTTAAATTTAGTGATTGTAATATTTTAGTATTCAATATTGATATTATTTGTTATGCTTAAATTAGTTCTTACAAATTGTTGAGTTGCTAGAGTCACTGATATACTAGTTAACAGTTAGTAATATTTTCTAAAAAATATTTTTTCACTCACCAATCAAACACTAGAAAAATATTTTCTACTCACCAACCAAACACCATAAAATATTTTTCACTCACCAACCAAACATGAAAAAATAAGTAGAAAACCAACTTATTTTTCAAGAAAATATTTTTCATGAAAATATTTTCCATCATACCAAACACACCCTTTAAGTTATATTTTTTCATCGATTGATATTAAAAAATTTACAATTTATGACATTTTCCGTCAAGCTTTTGAGACGGGGTTTATAGGAAACAACCTCAAAGGTACAGAATTCTGTAAGCTCTACCGTCCTCAGATCCCACTTTGGTGGAAATACACTAGGTATGTTGTTAGTTAGATAGTTAGTTAGTTAGTTAGACAGTTTTTGAATATCTAATCTTTTATTTTAAATATCGAATTAATCTAACCTAATTTAGCTTTGAAAGTTAATCGAGCTGACTCTCAAAAAGCGAGAGGTGAGTACTATTCGGAGAGAGTAAAAAGTAATTAATGCGTCCCAACAACTTTGGTGTGTAGTGGATAAACAAGTCCGGAACCAAACTATGCTACTAAAAGATGTACCAAAATATGTCATATATTTTTTAAAAAGTACCAAACTATGCTTAACTCACATTTTATGTGAGTTATGCATAATTTTTTTAACGGCAGACTACAAACGTCGTCAGATTTTTTGAAAAATGCATAACTCACAAAAATTGTAAGTTATCCATTTTTATTTTAACATAACTCACAATTTTTGTGAGTTATGCATTTTATTTTAACATAACTCACAAAAATTGTGAGTTATCCATTCTTCTTTTAACATAACTCACAATTTTGTGAGTTATGCATTTTATTTTAACATAACTCACAAAAATTGTGAGTTATCCATTCTTCTTTTAACATAACTCACAATTTTGTGAGTTATGCATTTTATTTTAACATAACTCACAAAAATTGTGAGTTATCCATTCTTATTTTAACATAACTCACAATTTTTGTGAGTTATCCATTTTTATTTTAACATAACTCACAAAAATTGTGAGTTATTCATTTTAACATTGAACAATGAAAAACGTTTTCGATCTTCTATTTTACATATAACTCATAAAAGTATATAACTCACCTTTTTTGCAGTGACCTTACCATACCAACTTTTTTTCATTAAATTATTAAAGAAATACAAGGAACATATAGTTAACGGGGGGCAATATAGTTATGCTATAATTGTAATTAACGAGGAGGTAATATAGTTATATTATGCTATAAATTATAATTAATTGAAGTTTAGATAGGTTAATTAAGTGCTTATATTTGGTAAGCCCAATAGTTTTTCCTTATTTTAATCATATGGCTTGACAAGTGTCAATTGACATTAATTTGTTTCTTTTTATAATTGTTGAGTATCTTCTTATTTTTAAGGAAAAATTATATGTATATATATATATATATAAGATAATTTTAGTTTATTACATAAAATTTCATATTAGAAAAGAAATTATAAAAATCTCAAAGCAATTACTTAAATCCCTACATTTTTTACTTTCTGTCTCCTATTCCTTATACATCTCAAACCACCGTATTTTGCTCCATATTTTTGTCTAAAACCTTGATAACGTGATTTGGAGGTTTCAAATATCTTTCACTTATCAAGCATCCACTGATCAAGTAATTAACTTCATCACTTTCTTTATTTAAATAAAAAATTATTCAAATTTTTCTTTGTTGTATACGTAGTTCTCAAATTCCCCCCGCCCCACACCCGCTAGACTAAACTCCCCGCGATACACGATATATTGACCTGCCGGCTTTGCTTCCGATACTGATAAGGTAAACATCGGAAAAAAAATAAAAATCAGTCTCAGCGTCGACTTTCTATTCGGGTTCGTACATCCGTTAATTCAAAATTCCTCATCCAATTCCGCCTTCTTTTTCTGGCACATAAGTTTTTGTTGATTTTATGGTCACATTATACTTTAGATATTAACATTATACATTACAAAGTTTACATTAGATATTACTTTTATACGTTATTGGTTTTATGGTCACATTATACTTTAGATATTTACATTAAATTACAAAGTTTACATTATATATTACTTTTATACTTTGTTGGTTTTATGGTCATACTATGCTTTAGATATTTACATTATACATTAGAAAATTTACATTAGATATTAGTCTTTATGACATCCTTATAATATGTATAAGGTTACATTATATATTTAAAAACTTATATTTTACATTAATTTTCATGAAAAAAGTTGGTATGATAAGGTCACTGCAAAAAAAGGTGAGTTATATATTTTTATGAGTTATATGCTAAATAGAAGATCGGAAACGTTTTTCATTGTTTAATGTTAAAATGAATAACTTACAATTTTGTGAATTATGTTAAAATAAAAATGGATAACTCACAAAAATTGTGAGATACGTTAAAATAAGAATTGATAACTCACAATTTTTGTGAGTTAAGTTAAAATAAAATGCATAACTCACAAAAATTATGAGTTATGTTAAAATAAGAATGAATAACTCACAATTTTCGTGAGTTATGCATTTTTCAAAAAATCTGACGACGTTTGTAGTTTGCCGTTAAAAAATTTATGCATAACTCACAAAAAATATGAATTAAGCATAGTTTGATATTTTTTAAATATATGACATATTTTAATATTTTTTAGTATGATGACATATTTTCGTTTCGGACTCTGAATAAACCAAAAAGCGCGAGGTGATTACTCTTCGGAGAGAGTAATAAGTAATTAATGCGTCCCAACAACTTTGGTGTGTAGTGGATAAACCATGTGAGACTGATATTGAGATTTGATGTGATTCCACCAAGTTGCTTCAACATACTTTTTCCTGCTACTACTAATTTCAAACAAGGAATAAATGAATGGAGGAGAGATAATTAATACACTCTATTTTCCCTCTTGAGCTATATATGAGTGTGACATTTATGGAAAAGTCCATACACGAGATAACGACTATAGTCGGCCAATAGTGAATGCAATCCGAGATAAATAAAATAGTGGAGTATTAAAGAACGATAATTAAAAGCACAGTTAACATAAAGTTATCAAAAAAAAAGTTAAGATAAAAAATTTCGATTAAAGGTAATTGAAATTATCTGAAGAATTAAAGATGGAAGAAAATGAAGAACCCCAAGTGAATGTCTCAACTAACAATTGATAATAATAACTTGATTGCCTTCAAAGAACGATGGAACCCTAGATATAAAGAAAAGGGAAGATTATCCTAAAAAAAATTGATTACTTTTTTTTATTTTTCACCTGATTTTTTGTACCAATATTAGAGCCGGATTATTAATTAAATTTTGAATCATATAAAAAATCGTTAGAAATGTAAAATGCATTCTAACAAAGACGGCTCCAAGAGGTCATCAATCTCTCTCAAGAGTATCTTATCTCAAAATATAAAAGAGGTATTCTTGAGACGAATCCTCAAAGTGATTCTTCAAATATTTTCTAGTCAATTTTTGAAGATCATGCAACTCTCTAGCGTGCATTTCTTGAATATTCTTGATCCTAAAATGAGTCGATGGTCCATTAGACATGTTGGAGTCAAAGATCATATCAACTAGCTAGTATATATTGAAATCGATAAAAATATTAGAGCATGATATAATCGTCAAATTCATGACAAAAACATGTTTTCATTAAACGCATTTGATTATTGTATTGCAAGAATTATTGTGATAAATTTATCTATATTATCTAATTTGAAGTGTCATGTTCATACTAATGGTGAAAACTACTTGTTATTTCCTCTCTACGACTAGCTAGCGGGGGACGCGTTACGGTGCTTACAATTCAAAGTACCATCCAAGTTGATTAAATGGACCCATACAATTCAATGAGCCATCCGTATGTATTAATGTCATAGTGAATTAATTAGGATAAATACGGATTTGAACTATTCGGCTATCTAGTTTATTAAATATGTATAAAATGTATACATACTCCATATCCTACATGGCATCTGTTAGGATCGAGAATCCCGGATAGTGCGGAATTAAACAAAGTAATCGTTTGAAGACGATAATAATGATAAGTTGAGAAAATAAAGGAGGCACAAATTTAACGTGGTTCAGTCAACTTGACCTACGTCCACAACCAAAAGAGAAGCAACTTCACTAAACACCAACGGAACAAAAAAGAGTACAAAGATACAAAAGAGAGTACAAAATTAGAGTAATTAAATACTCTAATAGCCCAAATACCTAAAAGAATAACCTCACAAAGATCACTTCAAAGAAGAGGTTCACTCAAAGTATTTCCAACACAACTCTCTTACAAATACTCTCTACAAAGAAGAAAACAAACACAACTAAATCTTCTTCAAATGTTGGTGTTCTTCTCTAAATGGTATATATTCTAAAGAGGGTGAAAATGCTTCTATTTATAGGCACAAAACAAACCTACGTTGATGTCATCAATGACATCAACACACTACTTTGTCAACCAAATTTGACAAGAAAACAAATTGCATGCAATGTTGGACTAGCCAACCAAATTTGACAAAGCCAACAAATGATCTTGCAAGTGTTTGGTAGCAATTTTTTTTGACCAAGTGTGAATCCAAGAAACAAACAAAAGGCCACATTACGGCATCCGACATTCAACTTTTCCTTCTATCTTTTTGGAATCGGAATTGTAGTTTTTGTCAGTTTACACGGATACGAAGTTTTTAAGTTTAGGAGATTTAAATTCATGACTCTTTTTGTTTGCTTGGTTTGGAATTAAATTATTTATATATATTGATATGTATTACTACTAATAAATTTCTTAAATATAAATATATACAAGATTAGAATCAAAATCAAGCTATTAGGTTTTGCCGAACTGATTATTATAACATGTAGTGGGCATCTCCCTGTGTTAGTTAATACTTCCCTATTTCAATTTGTTTTGTTTACATTTTTTTTTGTTTGTTTAGAAGAGATTTTTTATTTTTATTTTTTGGTATTTTTTTAATTTCAACTTTACACATGACATGTTTAAGAACACAAGATTAAAGGATTCACATTGTTACATTCTACATATTTTTAGCTTAAAACCGCAAAACTCACCATCTCTTTACTTTTTTAAACTTCATGCAAGTTAAAATCCTACAAATAAATTCAAACGAATAGAGTATAATTTAAGCTTATATGACTTAGTTGTAAAGGTTAACATTTAATAGCTTCTCTTACGTAAACTACTATTCAACGTAACGATTCCAACTCACAATAGTTATATATATGAAAAAAACTTTATATTGGTGAAAAATGAATGATATGGACGCAATAAGTTGTATGCAGAATTAGCAAAGTAGTTAGGCAGGTGATTTTAATTGCTTTGAACAATAATGACAGCTATCTACTACACTTCAATCTCTAATAACACTTGTTCGATCCAGCTGGTTAATTAAGAGAGTCGGTTAAAATAAAGTTTCTCTATTTTTGGCTGTATTTGCTCACCCGACTTGCCAGTAAGAAAACACTAATAAGTTGGTAATTTTAGATCAGATTAGAAATATGATATTGAAATAATTAATTAGATTATATTAGAAGTTTCACGTAAACTCGTTTAGATTAATTTGTGTTGAAAGAATTGTTTCATATTATGAGTTGGAGAAGGGAATTTACTTGCGTTCTTTTATATGAAATTCTCACTGTGGCAAGAAAGAAGAATATATATATATGAATGTTATATATGCTTGTTATGATCTCCTTGACATATGGAATGTCTTTAGAGCATATAAAAGGATTCAAAATTTTTACAAGTCTCCACATGAATTCGAGTCAATGCACACACAATTTTTAGTATAGTAATTGAATTCATGTTGAATTCCATCAATTCGTGGAACAGAGATAATAGATTTGTACTTTCACAAGTTAGTTTGCACACCAAATAGGTAGTGGATGTGGCCGGGGTGGGTGGGCATATGGCTCCTGCCCTCTGACTTCTAAACATGGAACATACTAGCTTGATTTGATTTTTAACCACATCATGAACAACCCTACTTCGGATCTTGGAAGATACTAGCTCAAACTCGAACCTCAATCTTCTCCCAAGCAGCGATGGAGAAGCTAGAATATCGGAAAAAGTTTATCTGAACCTCTTTCGTTAGATAATCAAACTACATATAAAATTAATTCTTTACTCCTACTTTTATGCGCCTTTAGTAGTCTAGTAGATATTGATACAAAGATCCCCATATCGATGCATGGTTTAAGGAATGAGTGGTCTCTTTAATATGATTTGACCAACAATCAACTCCTCTCTAAGTAAGCTTTTGAATTAAACTTCTAAGCTCGAGATTCATTTCTTTAATAGTGAACTGTCTTGATCAATATTGTCTCCGTCTCTTGTGTCTCCGGCCTTTCATAGTGCTCAATCGTGCTTCTATGATGTGTTCGGTTCGAATCGCACGCCACCATACAAACAGTATCGAAAAGTAAATGAAGCTAATTTAATGACTAATATGACCAAAGGTCACGTCTGAAATCATTTCATGATATTCGAAATAATTCAAAATGAGAAAAGAGGTCACAAATGGTTTTGGATTAAAGATAAAGCCACTTTTTGCCACTGGTGAACACTTACCAAACCTTTCAATTTTAGACTAACATCCGAAAAAAAATTCATGATCTCTTTGGCATGTTTATCTCTATCTACAACAGCCCGTAGAACAATACAAATTAGAACTACTAGTTACTTAGGATGTCCTTTATTTAACCGGCTTACCACATTTTTATTGAAATAATTCTTTCCCCTAAGATCTGTAGAGTTCGATAAAAGTTTCAAATCAAAAACTTTTATTATCAGGTTATATAAGCGCACTCCAAGTTAATGCTTTTTTATGCTATAACAAGAACAATCAATATTATCAGTTAACCACTTGGAAGTTGGAACTCTTATAAATCCCAATCAAACACTTTTTTGTTTGAAGCATGTTGATCGACTAATTGTTTTGGCTAATATACTTGTCGAACGCTTTATAGTTGGATAATGGTAAGATGCATATTTACTAGAAACAAAATTAAAATACCACGAACATGAAAGAGTAAGAGAATTTAAAAACTACTAAGATAGAATCAATCACTTAATAGTACTAAAGAAAATATTGACACTAAAATGAAAAGGACTACAACCATGACAAAGCATCAAATCCAGTGGCCTAGCCAAGACAAAAAACATGACCTAACCAGTTAGGATTTTTAACCTAAGATACAAAAACAAGAAAGGAACTTGCCCTGCAATTGCCAAAAACTCCATTGCAGTGACCGACTGTTCCCTGACCTAAACACCTAGAAACACCATTAACAATTACTATAAACAATGCAAAAATACATAAGACCTCTTGGACCTAAAACTTAATAATAGCTAATAATATGTTTTTTTTCCTTATATAGAAGCCCAATCTATCTCATGAGATGGATACTTCTGCAACAAGAAATTTTCAGACATGTTCCATGTTGATTCTTCCTCGGTGAACTCTGGAAAAATCAGCTCAGTTACCGGTGATGATTCACCTGACCCGGACCCCGACCCGTCACTTTCGGATCCACCTTCAACAACTTTGCTCTCTTCTTCCTCCATCTTAACTACCCCTGTAGCTGTAGCTGCCGAGGCCGACGCCGACCCTTTGGTTTTCTTCTTCTTAGAGTCAATACTCTTCCCTTGTGCTAAGCTTTGACATATGTCCTTTAACTTAGCGTCAACGGAAGAATGCAATGGATTGTACTCACCAAAGTTGTGGCGGAGATGGGAGAAGTTCAGCCTAGCAAAGTCACCACGAAGCATGTAAGCCGCCTTGTCGTAAGCCAAAGCAGCTTCTTCAGCAGTGTCGAAGGTACCAAGCCAAAGACGGGTTCGGTTCTTGGGCAATCTGATCTCAGCAACCCACTTCCCCCAGTGACGTTGTCTGACGCCTCTGTAGAGCTTAGTGGGCTTTGGTGGTGATCCAGATTGCTTCATGTGAACCGGTTTCGGGGCCAAGAAGTTCATGGTAGAAGAAGCATGGTGGTGGTACGACATCATCTGCTGCTGTTGTTGCTGGATCTGAAAGTTGATCTGAGCTTGAATCTGCTCGATCTGTGTTGGTGTCAACTGATTCAACCCAATTGAACTCGATTGTTGATCCATTCCGTAACTGGAAAACCCTGTTGAAAAGATTTGGGAATTCACCTCCGTGGAAGTGGAACAATCATCAGAAGGTTGAACGGTAGGGTAAAAGGAAGAAGTGTAGGGATAAGAAATGGGATTAGGAGGAGGAAAAGATTGAAGATCTGAAGAAGGAGAAGAGAAGATAGGAGGAAAGTTAACAGGAGAAGTAGAAGGAGGAGAAACACTTTTCATAAATGGTTCAAGTGCTTCCATAAGTTCACCACCAGAAGTAACTGGATCTGATGATAATTGAAGATCTAAAGGTACTGTACTATTCCAAAAATCCATAGCTGCTGCCATTACCTAAAAATACACACCAAACAAAAACAAAAAGAACCCTGAATCTTATCAAATAAGAGAAAACAGGTGAGTGATTTTGCTATAAACAAAAGAAAAGGAGAGCAACAAAGAGGTCTTCAAATAACAACCCCTTTTTCTCCTAATCAAACTTTGAGGGACTACTAATAAAGCCCTCTAAGCTGATTTTACAAAAAGAAAATAAAAAAAAAAAAAAAACTTGAAACTATACCGAACTAATTTTACTAGATCTCGATTCTGAAAACACCTGGCTTTGAAGAAAACTTTTTCTAAAAATTAAAAGTTTGCATTTTCTTCATTTCTTTTGTTCAAAAAAACATCAAAAACACAAACTCAAAAGTTACAGAAAATTTTCTTTAAAAAACACAGATAGTTGACAGAAAGGGATCAAAGAAGCGGGATGATGCAGAAGTGGGGGGAGATTAAAAAGATGAAAAAAACACTGAAAAATTTTGAGAAAATTGTTGATTTTTTTTTAAGTGTGTGGTGTGTGCAGGTGTGAGAAAAATATTGATGAGTATATCTCTCTCAGCCTCACTCTTTTTTTTGTTGTTGTGGTCTATAATCTTCTCAACTGCCCCTTTTTATACTACTTTAGCCCATAGATTTACCCTCTTAACCCTTGTTGTTAATAGTGTTTTTGCTGTTGTTAATTACAATTTTCTTATTGTTTAATTCCACTTGTTACTAATTAAAGAAGTGTTTGTTTTACGTTACATTTTTCAGAAGCTGGAACCAGTTAGTGGCTGCCACGTAGGATATATTTTACCGGCAACTTGCGCGTCCTGTTATCCACATCTGTCAGTTACATTCAGCTGGCGCGGTCTCTTTCTAGTGTGTTTCCATGCTTTGTGCGTTTGTTGACTGGATCAAATGTTCACACTTCACACTCCACCTTTTCTAACTTTTTTTTCAAAAAATTCGAAATAGCTTTTCCAATAACTTTATATTCATTTTTGGGAAAACATTAAATTCACCCTTCTTCTTTTTTTATATACTTGAAAAAATTGACTAAATATATCTTATATTAATTTTTTGAGATAAATTTATCTTTGCTAGCATATTTTGAGGTTAAATTTACTTCTTTATATTAAAAAATTAATTAAATATATCATTCGTTATATTTTGAGGTCAAATTACCTTCAATATTATACTTTTGGGTCAATCATCTAGAGAAATATTTATTAGGCTTAATTTATTAGATCCATAAATTAAGGGATGAGTATAATTGTTTATGTGTTGTACTATGTAAATTCATTTTTCATTAGCTATGCATTGATAAATATTCAATGGTTAAATCTTATCCGAAAATTTTGATCAATAAAACTGAGTGGGTATATTTGTTTGCGTCTTTTTGTGGTTCGAGTCAAGTTGAGCGGGTTAGATTAGGGTGTATTTTATTTTTATAAAATGAAACATTTAACGTTGATTTGAATTTTTCTATTAAAAGAATAGTATATGTCAAAAATTTTATTAATAATAAGGATGAATTTAACCTCAAAGTATGACATCGAGGAGAATTTACCCCCAAAATATGACAAAGAATATATTCACTCAGTTTATTCAAGTCGAGGAGAAATTTGACCCCAAATTATGACAACAAGAATAAGTATAAAAGGTATATTTAGCCAATTTTTTAAAATAGAGCTAAATTTAATCCTTTTTCCTTAAATTTTACTCTTCCTCTTTCAAAATAGACGATCACATTTTACTTATTCAGAGTCTATGACTAGTTTTTAAATAAAGTATTTTAATATTCAAAAATAAAAATTGAAATATTTAAAAATTAAATTAAAAATGCTATAAGTTGCACTTTTTTTTAGAAGTAAGTATTATACGATAGATATTAAATTATCATATTTTGATATTGAAACTTGATTTCTCTATCTTGATTTAAATGTTTTCTTTGTTTAATTGATTAACAACGGGAATTATATGTACTTTCTTTTGAATGTTTCTATACACTAGTTTAGGTGTACGCGTCTTGCGTGTGTACCTCACTTTAATGAGTTCAAACATTACACTAAATAGGATATTTGTTTAAATAATAAAGATGAATATAATAATTAAATTTAATATCGTTCGAGTATGTAAAGATGGAGAATTTATTTATTAAACCTAATCTTTACCAAAAATATTTTTAAAAGTCGATCGACATTCATTTACCATCTGTAAATTACAACAAAATAATACAATGATAGAGACATCAAAATAATACAATTAAATCTAATCTTTACACACAAAAAAATTTTCAAAGCCGTCTGACACTCATCTAACACCTATTAACAATAACAAAATAAATACGATAATAGAAATATCAAAGTAATACAACTAAACCTAACCTTTACATAAAAAAAATTCCCAAAGCCGACCAACATTTATCTATCACCTGTAAATTGCAACAAAATAATACAATAAAAGTGATATCAAAACAATACAATTAAACATTAATTTTACACACAAAAAGTTCTCAAAGCTGATTGAGATTCATCTACGAACTGTAAAATACCATAAAATAACAAACTAATAGAGATATTACGATAATACAATTAAACCTAACTTTTACCTAAACAAAAATTTCAAAGCTGACTCACATTCATCTAGCATCTGTAAATTAAAATAAAACAATAAGATAATAAGAATATCAAAACAATACAATCAAACCTGATTTTTACACAAGAAATTCTTCAAAGCCAACCGACATTCATCTACGACCTGTAAACTATAAAAAAAATATAATAGTGATCACAAAGTTTCAATTTTGATTCAACTAATTCTTGTCTGAACGAAAACTTTGATCCTAAAGAATGATTTTGAATGAAAACAAAGAAGATATATATATATATATACACACACATGTTGAATTTTATTAGCTGAAAAATACAATGAAGAAGTTGAGAATTAGAAAATCAAGGATCCACCAATCTAGACATACAATCGAATCAAGTTAGATGAGCATCAATCATATTCTTCCAATATGCAAATCGATTTGTTCTCTAGTTTAACGTACATCTCAATATTTATAGAAGTATTTCCTTAATAGAGTCCTATTTTAGGAGTATTTTTTTAATTAAACAGTAGAAAGAAAAATATTAATTAATTCTCCTGCCATATATTTTAGGAATCTCATATATTTTAGAAAGTCTAGTAGAAAAGAAAATATTAATTAATTCTCCTACCATATATTTTAGGAGTCTCATATATTTTAGGAAGTCTAGTTAATATAATAAAAAATAATTAAATAATAAATTTTAAAAATAGTGAAAAAACAGTTTTGTCTAAAAAAGAGTCTTTTAATGAAGGACAAAAAATTTGAATCACGTTTTTAATGGTTTTCACACTTTTAATATATTATAGATGTATAAGGTATTAGTATGACATTATTGAAATGCTTTCAAAAAATTGGAATTATAATTCTTAGTAATACGAGTATATGCAAGTTTGAAAACAACCAAACTATGATTATCAATTTATCATATTGCAAACCCACAAATACAAACTTTAAAATACTGAATGACACCAAATTAATTTGATGCAAAAATGATATTTTAAAAAATCAAAACTCAAAAATTTCAATATTATACCATAACCTCATCATGCCCGTCCCTATTCCTCTTTTATCAAACTTTATGACTATCAATTTATCATATTGCAAAACCGCAAATACAAACTTTAAAATACTGAATGACACCCAATTAATTTGGTGCAATAATGATATTTTAAAAAATCAAAAATTTCAATATTATACCATAACCTCATCATGTCCGTCCCTATTCCTCTTGTATCACTGTGAGAGCAGAAAGAGTTGTTTGGATGATAAGCATCTTTTTCTTCGACCTCGAGCTAGGATTGTGAGTTCGAATCATCAAGAGAATAAAAATATGAAAGCTTTTACAGAAAAAATTTAAAAATTACTACGAAGAAAAAATATATTTTAAATTACATTAATATTCAAATAGTGAAAGATAACAAATATTTTGGGACGGAAGTAATAGTTAAATACTGAAAAGCTGAATTTGAAAATCGTCAATCTCATTCCTTTTTGTGTTTTCTGCAAAAACCCGTCAAATTAAACAAACACTAATAAAAACTTGAAAAAAAAAGTGAATATTTGCTACAACTCTTTAAAACGTCAATGCATTTAACTAAGGAAAAAAGCATCGTTTTTACCCAAATTATATAAGAAAAGTCTAAGTCACACCTAAACTATCGAAGTGACCTATTACACACCTAAACTATATAAAAGTGATGTTATTATCTTTCCGTGACACTCATTCTAAAGCGCGTTTCCTACACTCGTTTTAGGCGCATCCAGCCTTTTGAATAACAAAAGTAAACGGCTAAAAACATTAAAAGTACGTCACTTTTAAATTTCAACTGATCTATTCTTATTTAAGCCAATTTGAGGCTAAAAACTAAGAACCCTAATTCCCAAATTTGTCTTTCAAAATCGAAATTGAAGATCATTTGTTTTGAAGAATTGGTAACTAAATCTTTTTAATCCTTCGATTTCTTACTATATTGATGATTATTTTGTCTTAATTCTGTTGCAATTTTGATAATTCTTCCCTCAAGTGTTTGTTCAACCTCTTTTAAAATTTATTTTCTTAATCAAGGTACTTTAATGGCTAAGATAAGTTTGAGTAGACTTTGTAAGCAAGAAGAAGATCATGAGTTGGACGAGGTTCGATGCAAATATGAACATCTTTTGTCTTTGATGATTTCATGGACCTAAAGAAATTCGGGTAGACGATATTGGACTTGTCCTTACTATGGGGTAATTGAGTTTTTCCTTCAAACATTGATCTTGAATAGTGTATACAAATCTAATTCCTTTCATTTTAGAATGCTAGATCATGCGATTTTTGTCTTTGAAAGAATGATTCTATTAATGAACGATCTAAATTTGTTATTCCTAAATTGTTGGGAAGAATTGGGGAGCTTGAAAAAAGAGTTGAATCTTCGACAAATTGTGCATTTTATGAACACAAAATAGTTGATGACAAGACTACTAGGACAACCAAATCTGTGGAGAACAAAATAGACATGAACAAAATATAGTTGCAAATGGACAATTTTCAGGATGATTTGACGATGATGAAGGCAAATGAGAAGAAATAGAAGATCAAGTTGCCTAAGTCCAAGAAAAGGGAAAAACAACTTTGGACTACTCTCGTTTGTGTATGTATTTTGGGTGTTAGTTTTCTATTTCAATTCATGTTCTTGAAAGGAGATCTAAGAAGGCTACCCTAAACTAAGTTACTTTGTTTTTGTTATGTTTTAAGGGGCTGAAATTTGTATCAATTATTAGATGTTACCTTAGGTAAAACTGTCAGGTTGTGTAATTAAATTGTTGTGTAATGAAATTGCAAAGTTGAACTTGATAGTTTTGACTTTGTTTTCTGTGGTTCTTTGTATTGCAATTTGTATACAACATCACAACACTAAATGCAGTCACGGCTGTTGCACAAGCACAAACATAAATTTCAGCAACATCACAACACAAATTTAACATTAATAAATGCAGTCACAGCTGCTGCACAAACACAAACACAAATTTCAGCAACAATAAATTTATAACTACATAATCATTAATAAAAAATGAGTGTAATTACATCTTGTTGCCAAACACTTTAACAAAAAGATTAGTATTGTTAAACTAATTACAATTATAAAATACAATCAAAGTTGCTACCAATAAATTGTTCTTAACGCAGTCACAACTGTCAACATCAGTGAACTATCAAAAAACAGTCTTAAATGCTGTCACAGCTGTCAACATCAGTGAATTATCTAAAACATAGTCTTAAATGCAGTCACAACTGTCAATATTTATACAAGAAAAACTATCAGTCTACACCAACTTCTTATAGAGATTGAACATTGGAGCTTTCTTGACTTAAGTGTGCAGTCTTGGACCTTGTTTTTATTTATTTTTTGCCTCTCATTTCTTGTAGTTGCCTGGAGGTCATAGTTTTTTTTCTTTTCATTTTACATCAATTTTTGATGTATATCCGAGATTTTCAATCACAACTACTGAAGATTTGGCAGTTTTGAATCTCTCACTAGGCATTTTCGGCTGCTCAAATGAAGAAAGTGTTAACATTTATATAAATTATAGTAAATAAAATTTAGATAATAAAGGGACCAATAGTAAATATAGTAGTAAACTTACGTTAAGAATTGTGCATTTACTTTGTGTGTAAATTAATCTCATTCCAATCATTTTTGGTCTGCCAGCACACCACAAAGGAAAAAAAAAGATATTTAGTATAAGGTAAGCATAATTAGTTTACAACACACATATTAAATAAAATACCTTTTCTGTAGAATCCTTTGGTGGTCTACCCCTTCCTCTTTCAGTTGAACCTCGTCTTTTTTCAACAGTAGGTGTTGCACTTAGACCTGCACTTGAACCTACACTTGGGATTGCACCAACAGATAAACTTGGGCCAAGATTTGCATTAGTGCCAACAATAGGTGCACCTGTTGGATATTTTTTTTGTTGTGACCCTTGTTATGGCAAGTGTTGCATGAAATCTCAATTCCCCTCTTGGATGGTTTTTCAGTTTTCTTTTTTATTTCATCTTCTTCTTTCTTCCTATTCTTTCTAGGCCTACCTGGTATCTTCCTAATAGGAGGTGGCATAACAAAGATATTCTGTGATTGTGGTCACATCTTCATATTCAAAATTAGTTGAATGAAGAAACTATATGTGTTCATGTAAGTTTCTCTATTGTACCAGTGAGAGATGTAATTTACTAGTTTCAGTTTTTTTGTGGTGAAGAGCAGTCACTGTATGAGAACAAGGTATACCCTTCAACATCCATGTTCTATAACTATAATATTGTCTAGGAAGATCCACAATATGCCTATATCCTCTATCAAGCACCTCATATTCTGTATCAGAATTTCATTCTATGCTGCACTTGATAGACCTTGTTGTATTATCACTTAGCACTTTCATAGCCATTGGACAAATGTCACTGATTCAAGTATCACAAAAATTCTTCATTTATCCCACTCTTTTCATTATTTTTACTCTTATCTCCCCTATCATTGTAATTATTGTCTTGTGCCTAGCTCATAAATTCATGCATTAAAACATTCTGCCATGTTGTTGTCTACAACATCACACTTTGTTCCAAAGCTAAAGTAAATCTTGCTCTATCTCTCTGAATTAAAATACATCAACTTATCTAGTATTTCTTCGCCCCCCTCTCCCCTAACATCTTTATATAACTAATGTTGTTCCTAAGCTCAGCCTCAAAGGTAGATCTTGCACATCTTTAAAAATATTTTTTCTTCTCAATACCTCTACATATGACATCTTTTGACCAGTTTGCAAGGATATGCCTTGCACATATTCTATGTTCGACATTTGATAAATATTCAGTTACAACAATTTCTAATCCCTATAAGAAAAATAGAAACAGTTACAACATAAACATAAACAAAAACAAAAGCAAAAGCAATAATTCTTTACCTTTTGCATGTTTGTTATCAATGTCAAATCTGTCCCATCTCCCAGCTGAAGATCCTCTTTTACAATCCTGATAAATCAACTCCAAGTGATCCTATTTTCAATCTCAACCACTGTTCATGCCAGTGACAACATTTGATTGTTACCATCTTTACACACAACAACTAATAACTGTCCTTTTGTCACTTATTTTAAAAAATATCCATCCAACCCAATGAACTTCCTACAACCAACTAGGAAGGACTTCTTCATTGCATCAAAACATATGTAAAAGCCTTGAAACATTTTTCTACCATCTTTAAATATTTCATTATGAAGTTTCACTACACATGTACTACCTGAATTTGATCTTAACAACTTATCTCGATAATCTAAAATTCTCTCAAATTTTAGATTACAGTCACCCATCATTTTGATAATCACCTTATTTTTTGCTCTCCTACACACTATTCTTTCAACTTGTAAATTTAGTTTCTTTTTAATAAGCAGTTGAAACTCACAAATTTTAATATCTGATTGTTCCTTTATCCTCTCATTGAAGTGGCTGGCTAAGAACTTGGTATTACAAAATTTGTTTCTATTGATAGAATCACACTTATGAATTGGATTATAGGTCTTCGCAACAAAGTTCATGGACCTAGAATTAATGCTAGCAGAAAGAAGCCATGGACAATCAGTTGTACACCAAACCCTTACCCTTGTAGGTTTATTAACACATTTTTCAATTACAACATGTTCATCAACAACATATTTAGTAACAACAACTCTAAATTCATTAACACTTTAAAAAATAAGTCCTAACTCCCACACAACTTTCCGACAGTCTGAACTTTATACAATTCTATTAATTTTTTCCTCCTTCTAGCCTTATCTTTATGTTCAACCTGTTCAACTTTATCTTCTTCATCAGTTACATTATCTGAATCAGTTTCAAAGCTGGCAGCTTCATCTGATAGGTAAAAAGGTTCATCACTAGCTAACTTACTCTCCAAACTATTTCTATCACCACCTACAGATTCATCATAGCTAATATCTGGTCCCTTTCTTTCAGTTCCTAACTTAACATGTTCAGGAATAACTGGTCTCTCTCCCCTCTTATTTTTTTTTCTTTTTCTCTTTTCTTCCCTAGGACCTCTTAACTCTTCATCCACATATTCATCCACATCACTCCCAATCTCTACACCTCCATCAATAGATTCTACATCTGAATCTATAACAGATTCAGAAGGTGCAGCAGTACAAGTAATAAGAGCAGTAGTAGAACTTCTGGGAGCAACAACTATAGGAGAAGAGACATGAGCAGTAGGTTGGACAGTAGGAGGAGGAGAGACATGAGCAGTAGGTTGGACAAAAGAAGGATAAGTATGAGCAGTAGGTTGGACAGTAGGAGAAGAAGAAGTATGAGCAGTAGTTTAGTCAAAAGAAGAGGCATCTTCACTATTTTTAGATGCCCTGTCAATATTTTCAATGTCATTTTTAGTGTCTTTATTAAAAAACACATCAATTTCTCCCTCCACATGTCCTTCCCCATCATTTACAAATTTCAAAAAAGGTGGGGCCAACTCAGTTTCACCAATCATGTGACACACAAAAACTTTAAAAATTTGCCCATTACCCAATTTCTTTGAAATGTCAATTGTGTCCTTGTCTGACCTAATTTTTTTTAAATTAGAACACTTAGGTAGTCTAACATATAGTAAGCATTGTCCCGAATCATACCCTAGGTACCGTATATAATTCCTAAATTCATAATAAGACAGTCTATCTACATCAACATCTAAAAATTCAGTAACTTGTCCACACTTATATTTTTTTTCTTTTTTTCCTTCACCTTACCTTTATTAAGTTCTCCACCATGATAAAATCTCAAAATGATTAGTTCAAAACTCATTTTATAAATCTGAAATTATTGACCACAAAAACACAATAAAGATACAAGTCTCACAGTACACGATAAAAAAATTATAGTATTTATGCAATAATTACAAGTCTCACATGTTATTTATCATATATTAAACCTCACAGCTCATATTGTTACACATTGAAGCACATAAACAAACTATAACACATTAATTTTGAAGATAAATTAAAGACAACAAAAACTCCTAATTCAAAACCCTAGTAAAATCAAACAATTATAAATATCAAGGGTTATATTATCACATATTGAGCATCTAAATAAGACTAAAATAAATTAATTTAGACAGATTAAAGACGACAAAATCCTAACTCAAAAAATTCTAAATCTAATTTAGGAACGAAAATAAATCCTAGATCTACTATATTTAAGAAAGATAAAAGCTAACCTTTTAACTGAAAATCAGTAGTTCCTACATAAACGACCGTAACCTTTAGTGTTTATCCTAGATCGTACCACCTCCGTTGAAATCAATTGAATCAACTTCAACTGAAAAGAGATAAAAAATAATTTTTGCTTGTCAACAATAAAAAACACAGAAAAATTATTATTTATCTCTTCTATCGGGTTTAAATTTGATAAAAAAAGAAAAGAAAAGTGAGATGAATCTTCTATCGAATTTTTGCTCTCATCAGGTGACTTTTCATTTGGCCTTTCATTTTCATCGGGTTAGAATAAAATATGAGAGTTGGGTCGGGTCGGGTTAGATGGGTTAAAAGAGTAATAGGATCGGGTTAGGTTTTTAATAAAATAGAAAGATTAGACACGTGACATCACAAGAGTGCGAGTGTAGTGCATTCCACTCATTAAACTTGGACATGGGCGTTGCGGGGAGGTAATAATATCACTTTTATATAGTTTAGGTGTGTAATAGGTTACTTTGATAGTTTTGTGCACTTAAAATTTTCTTGTATAGTTTGGAGTGGAAACGATGTCTTTTTCCTTAAACTAAACTAACAATATTAACATTTAACCACATTTTTTTTTCCTACTGGTATTTGGTGCATTGTTCTGGTATGATATTTATGCAAAATTAGATACTTCATTATACAACTTTTTAATTCATAAATTTTTGGATGATCTTTAGGATTAAGGCTTCATTTATTTTTTATAAGATTTAGACGTCTGAATCTGAATGCACATCTGAATGATTAAGATGTTGTCTCTAGATCTAAAAACTGAATGATTAAGACTGTTTATTTTTTAACATCTGAATGTGTAAAAAAAATTCATTTGTATACATAATAAAATAAAAAATATAATTTAAATAAAAAATTAATTATATATTAAAAAGTATGTAATTTAATTCAAGAAAATTATTAGTATTTGACTGAAAAAAAATATTTATGTTTGTTAGTGATAGTGGAGATGGTTTATAATGGTGATTGCGGTGACAATGATTGATGTTAGTGATTAATAATAGTGGTGGTGATAATTGTGATGGTTGGTATTGTAGTGACTGTTATGATGGTGACAATTGATTGTGGTGGTGGTTGTTGTGATGTGACGTTGCTTGATGTTAGTAGTTTAAGATGTTGATTGTGTTGGCTGAAACATGAATGCATGATGATTGACGATGTGTTGGTGCTAGTTGAAGATGTTATTTATTGTGATGGTAGAGATGGTTGTTAATAGAGATAAATTGTAGCGATGGTACTGATTGAATTGGTGGTAGAGGTGGTGTTACTAGTGACAATGATGGTGGCGGCCAAAGAATGTGTAGATGTTGTGATGTATTAGTGGTAGTTAGTAGTAGTGTTAGTTGTGATAGATGAGTTGGTTGGTAGTAGGGATTGACCAGTAGTGGTTGCTGATTGTGGTGCTATTGACGACAGTGATGGCGGTGAATATAATTAGAATAAAAGAGGTAGTAGGTGTGGTAGCAGTATTTGTTGTCGATTGTGGTTGTGATGGTGGATGGTGGTTGACAATGTGACGATGGCAGAGGTGGTTAGTTGTGGTGAATATTATCCAACACCAGAATATCCTTCAGACCTATTAAGACTTGGTTCTAGATCTGAATGATTAAGACCTATTCAGACCTATTAAGAATTAAAACCTTAATAAAAAACAAATACTTAATGGTCTGAAGTCTAAACTATTCAGATTCAGATCTCCATTAAGTGCAAACAAATGAAGCCTAAGTCTGCTACTTTTCTGTGTTCGAACCCAATTTGGTGGATTGCTATGGGAAAGTTATGGATATACGATCTCCCAATTTATCAATAAAGCAAAAAATATATATAATATATTATACATATATTATATATATTGTAATACAATACATACACATAAATATACATAATACATATAATATATGTATTATGTATCTAATATATGTATATTTTAATATAAAATATATATTATTTATAAATTTTATAAATATTTTATAAATTATTTGGTGGATTAAAAATCCCAGAAGTTATTTTAAGATTTTGTAAAGCTACCCTAACTAGAACGTTCTATAACCAACATGGGTTGTGGTGCAGTGGATGAGACTGCTCCACCCTTAATCAGAGGTCGAGGGTTCGACCCTGGTATGAAGAAAACTCTGTTGGGAGCGCTGCCACCTTAATGAGCCCTGCAAGGCGCGCGATTTGGATTAGTCGGGGCTCCAATGCAGACACCAAATGGGAAATCAAAAAACCAAAAAAAAACAAAAACTAGAACGTTCTATAGGTGAAAATTACAGATAAATTTGTCAAGAACACATTAATTTATTTATTTTTAGACATAGACATCAATACAGTTGTGGCCTCGAAGAGATAAGTATCCATTTTTTATTTGAGAAAGTCAGAACTTTTATTTTTCTCTTTTTGAATTTTATAGACAGGTACAATGTTTCGACTTTGAGTGTATGATGTGAGTACAAAAATAAGTGGTATACAAATTATTTTGTCATATTCTAACTGTACAGAATCATGAGGTAGTCACATGATAATGTTGTAGGGAGTAGTTGAGGGAGTTTTGAATTTTTAAAAAATAAAATAAAATTCTCCAACTATAACTTCATATATTCCTCTTTTCTTTTCCTCGTCTTTTGACTTTATTTTTTAGTGACATGATTAGGTTATTAAACTATAATATCCTTGCATCACGGATTAGAATATACAAATGAGGTTTGATGGAGACTCCTAATGAAAGATGATCAATAGCAATATGAGTTTATTATTAGTGAACTGATTAGGGATAATATTCAGATCTATAATCTATATAAGTGTCATAATTAACCATAATTTTAATGAGTTGGGGCATTGGTTGAGGTTGTTAATCAATAATTTTCCAGCGTTGTGGTAATGTGATGGAGACATCACCTCTAGATGAATAATGACATTTCTGCTGCATTTTCGAATTTTTGCTTTTATTAATATTTTGTTTATACAAATTAAATTAGTAAATTGATGGCCATTATTTGTGCTTATCTTTTGTTGATTATTGTGTAAAATCAATTCTCTTACTTTGATATCATTGTGTTCTAGTGAAGTACATATATCCTTTTAATATTGGTTCAACTTGACATCAAAGTTTTATTTAAACATTTTTACTTTTTGTGGTGAGAGACTTTTTACGTTACTCAAGTTCATATGACATCTAACAAAACCTCCATTTAAAATTCATACGATGTTAAGCACCTTATAGGAATGTACTTTCTCCTTTTAAAATGAATTGTCATCTTTTCCTTTTTAAAAAGTCAATTTGATTAATTTTTTATACTAAATTGAATTCTATCAATTTAATATTTTATATTTAAATTTAGATATTAAAAAATTATACGAAAAACATTACAATTTGCAATCTTTTTCATGTCAATTTGATTACAAAATATATTTTAAAAAATATTAATTAAAATTTATATATTTTAACTCTCGAAAAATAAATAATGACAACTAATATATGACGGAGAGAGTAGTGTCCAAGTTTCATTATTCAAAAAGCAAAACAATTTAAAATATTAACGTGAAATAAGATAATTGCTTCTTTGAGATAAAAGGTTCATGAATCCACGATTGAACCCATATTCACTTCTTTGCTCCTATTTCATGTTTCTTTCTTCCATTTCAAAATAATTGGTCTTTATTGATATGATATTTCCTTTTAAAAAAATATTTATTCAGGATTTATTTTATCAAATTAGCTTATTAATTATACTTTCAAAATATAAATTTGAATATATATACTTTGTTCATTCATTTAATGATAAGGTAATATTGAAAAAACATAATAAAATCCTCTTAATTTCATCAGAGAAAAAATTAAAATAAAACAAATATTTTTAGAAAAAACACTAATAAAAATAAACGAATGGTGTAATTCATTAGTTTTAAAGTATAATAACAATAATATATTCAATGTAATTCTATAAATGTGCCCGAGCTACATAGCATGAACCATCAAATTGTATGCTAACTGACGAGCAAATACTTGTTTAGTGAAAAAGTTCGCTGTCTAGTAAGTTGGAAGACCGAATCACATATTAGTAAAATAATATGTGAATTCACCTATCCAACATTTATTTTGAGTAATCAGAAAAAATTCTACCTAAATTCATTTAGTTTTTTTAAAACATATTTAAAGAAAAATATTTCTTGCCTCATAACCATGAGCACCTGAATGTATTACTATGAACCGATAAAGATTGTGAAGATATGAGGTAGTGATATGCATTCCTTCATTTTTAATTGGAAATTCAAAATTTAAGTCTTTCTAAGTATGAATCATTTTTATTATGAAGTATTTATCATTTAATATGAGACTTCTCAACATAAATTTAAATTTAATCAAACTTCAATATAAGTACCCGATATCAAATGATTTTTTGTGCTATGGTTGAGGAGTTGAGGCGGAGGTAGCGGCGCAGGGGAAGTAGTGTGCTGCGTTCAAAGGGAATTTGTTTCACGTGGGCGATCAAAGATCAAGCTCGCCTACAAATCAAACACCATTTATTTGCGGCGCCATTAACTGGATCCGATTCGCCCCCACATGCCTAACTCTCTCTCTCTCTCTACTCCCCAATCACTCTCCCTTCCAAATACCCTCTCCATTTTTTTTTATTTTTTTTTTATTAGTAAATGCCCTCTCCATTTTTTTAATTTTATTTTTTTATTAGTAAATACCCTCTCCATTTTATTGTACTCCGCATTAATTTGTCAGGACCCTTAAAAAAGATTTTATTTAGAGCATTTCACTAAAATGATATTATGAAAAATGACTTCCTATTTAAAGTAAGTAAAATAAATTTCACATTATCTTCACCCCTAATTCCTGATCCCTCATTCCACCACGTTACACCCGTACCCCTCCACTCCGATTATTAATGGTATTAGTTTTGGTGTACGTGACCCACGCGTGTAGTTTAAACATTACACTAAATAAGATTTTGGTTTAAATAATAATAAAGAAAAATATAATAATTAAATTTAACATTTTTTGAACATGCAAAGAAAAAAAAATAAAAAAAATTAAACCGAACATTTAGCAAAATATAATAATCTCAAAGTCAATCGAAATTTATCTACCGCCTGTAAACTACAACAAAACAATATAATGATAGAGATATCAAAACATACAATTAAACCTAACCTTTGCAGAAGAAATTTCCTCAAACTCGATCAACATTCATCTACCACCTGTAAACTATAAGAAAATAATACGATAATAGAGATATCATAACAATACAACAAAATCTAATCTTTATACATACAAAAAAATAAAATAAAGTTGAAATATCAAAACAATACAATTACACCTAATCTTTACTTAAATTTCTTTTAAAAGTCGACTGATATCTATCTATTACCTATAAACTACAACGAAATAATATGATAATAAAAATATCAAAATAATACAACTAAACCTAACTTTTACACAAAAAAATCATAAACTTATTATTTCAGTAGAAACCACAAAGTTACTCAATAACGAAAGTTTGTTATTCATGATCAATAAACTCAATGTCATAGAAAGGGAAATTTAAAACCTAGAAACAACAAAGTCACATTATAGATTCAATAATGAAAATTACATACAAACATGAAAAGATATTTCGTTATTCTTGACTAATAAAAATAACATAATACAAAAGAAAATTCAAAACCTGAAAATTAAATCAATACATTATATTAGAAATCCAATAACAAAACTATTTACAAAAATAAAAGAATGATTTGTTAATTATGATCAATAAAATCAAAACATAATATAAATAAAGATTTGAAATCCAGAACCCATAAAGTTATCCAATAATAAAACTACAATAAAAAAAGTTTTATTACCCAAATAAGATATCTGTATACTCCTAAATTAAAATATTACTATAACAAAAGAATAGCACATCCTTACCTAAAAAAAAATCTTTTTTTTTCTTGAGAAAGTTCACTTAACCTTTTCAAATTGAAAAAACTCACGTATTTAATTTTTGCAATAAACTTTTTTTGCTTTTCTTTTGGGAATCTTAACCCATTTTATGTAAAATAGTTTCAACAAATTTTTAAAAATATTTAGAACTTTACCTTATATAGAACTTTTTTTATATAACAATTTCCTTGAAGTTGGATTTTTTTAACAAAATATTGTCATAAATTTAGGAATTCAACTAAAAGTAGACAATCTTCTCCATTTAATTCTATTATATATTTATTATAGTTAATATTCAGTATTTTAAATTGAAGAAAAGTTGTGAAAGACGATTTTGTCTATTGCGATGTCTTTTAATAAAGGGCAAAAAGTTCAAATCACTTTTCTAAGAGTCTTCACACTTTTAATATATTATATACATTTATATTTATATATAAATAACTTTAGGATAATATTTTTCCAAAAAAAAATCATCATGTTATAAATATATCATCATATATAGGGAATGTCTACTTTACCTAGTGAATGTCTACTTTACCATACATAGTGAATGTCTATTTATGGAAAAGTTAGAAACCCCAAGGTTAGTTTTCCCCTATAAATAAAGTGTTTTCTTCATTGTAATTGACCCTATCTTGAGAATTCCTCAAGAGAAATAATAATCACTCTCTCTTTTCTTCTTCTTATTTATTTTATATTTCATAACACGTTATCAGCACGATACTCTGTCAAATAAGGTGAGATTATAAATCTAAAGGTAATTTCAAGGTTAGTAATTTCTTATGTTATTTGTCGTTTGCTACTAATGATATAATTATTATTGGATTTGAGGAAAAATAATTGGTTTGGAACCACTTATGCTTTAATTTCTTCATGAAGAACAATGTTGTTAAAAGATATGATGATGAATTTAAGTCTCATCTCATTAAGAGGGTAAGGGATTGGGCTAAAAGTTCCAATGCACCATGATGATAAGATGTTGGGTTCAATTCCCAACGTATTATGCCTAAAACGCTTTTATATGGATACAACATTGAGTTTGAATCTCAATGCAGCACATTAATGATATTATAATGACTAAGGCAAAAATAATATGTATTTGATAAAAAGTCATGAAACTTATCCATTGAATATGCTCCATTCCATGAAGTGAATGTGGTAGCAATATATGATAAGTCAGAAAGATTACAATTTGTTCCATTCTTGAAGTGAATGTGATAGCAATATATGATATACTTTGAAAAATATATATGCATCGATGTGCTCCTGTTGTAGCAATATAATGAAAGAGGTTATAAGCAATCAGAATTTGATAGCCTTAAGGCACAGTTATATTCCATTCATGGAGAATGAGGATTTCGATTGTCTCAATACAAACATGCACTTGATTGTGATGACATCACAACTCACTTTCGAATAAGGCAGAATAACTGAGAAGTGTTATTTTGAAATCTACTTCTGAAGTAGTAAATTCAAAAATTTATTCATGTAATAGTAAATCTAAAAAATTTACTAAAGTAAAAGGTACATGTCATGGTAAACTTGGAGTTTACTAATATAAAAATTCATAAATTGACATGAATGATTGTTATATTGTGAAAATGTGCATATTGAGTGTTGACATATGTTGAAATAATAGAAGATTCTTCAAGAATTATTTATGTCGTTTGTTCTCGTGATAAGTTGATTGGACCAACTAATGTTGTGATTTGATCCCTCAAAATTTGAAAAGTATAAAAGGTGAATATGGGCTTGTTCATCACTCATGTGATCTATTAAGATGCATTGATATAAGATGATCACTTGTACATTTATTGTCAACCTACAGTTTGACATTCATAAAGTTGGTTGCTCAATAAAATTGAGTTAAGGGCATAACTTTCAGACTGTGTAATCAAGACAATTCATCTTGATGATGATGGCTTGACATTGAATGCCTTCGATAAATAACTAAACTATTACTAAAGAGAACAAAGCTCTATGTATTAGTCTGAAATATGATATGTTGCATACAATAACACTTGTATGTATTAGACCAATAAATTATGATTAGTTCGTCCCTCTCAATTGGTTCAAGGTCAGGAACCAACTATTCCATCTAATAATTTTGATGTGCGGTATACGATTAATGAATATATCATAATGCATAAAGATGAATTCCTCAAAGAAGATGGAAGATGTATGTTAGTTTCCTAACATAAGGGGGAAATTGTAAGCAACTATGAAATATGTTAGAAATTATCATCAAATCCCCATTCAAAAGATAATTCAAGTCAAATGTCAAAAGCATATCATATTTAAGTTGTAAGTGCTCCTATTTTGTGTCCCTGAAGGACAAGGTCTGTGCATGCGTGAAGCATGATAGACCAATCAGTTTCAAATAAAATAATCCTTGAAAAGAATACGGAGCAAATAATCATAATAAGAAGGCAATGTGCTCTTAAAGAGCATACGACATAACAGTTCATGAAACCTTATGAGAGGTTCAGGTACCTAAAAATAATGAAGTGATGAGATCTCAAAATATTATGTCACACTGTGAATCGATACAAAATGAAATATCATTAATATCTTTGATACAATATTGGTGCAATATTGTGAAAAATTATAAGGATCTGAATTCTACATTTATTTAACCATGCCAACGTAGAAATATTTATCAAGTGACGTGAAAGGATACATCTTGGTAAGCATAAAACTTTTTGATTTACAATCCAGATACTTGGAGATGTCACTCATGAAATGTTGAATATTGTCACTTGACAAAATTGATATGAAATTTTTTTTTAAGGGTTCAAAATGTTTGAAGCATATAAACGTTTTTTAAAAACTTATTTATAATCCCTATATTGTATAAGTTTATAGCTTGAAAATTATTGGAACTCTTGGAGAGTTTTCAAAAACAATAGAATATTTACTTAAATGAGAAACATGCATAGTTGAATAAGGATTCATTCTGACCTCAAGAAAAGAATGAAGAACTCCTTAGTTACGAAGTAACATATCTTAGTGCAATTGATGCACTAATGTATCTTCCTAATATTACAAGGCCTGATATATAATTTGTTTGGCTAATTTGTTAGCAAGATATAGTTTTGCTCCTATTGAGATATCGAAATGAGATCAAACACACTATCTTATTTTATTCTAAAGATTGCAGTCCCGATCTTATTAATTATGCTGATGCTGGTATTTATTTAACTAACATAAATCTTGGTCTCAATCATGCAATGTGTTCACATGTGGAGATACTATCATATCTAGGAGATATACAAAGCAGTCTATCTAGCCACTTCATCAAACCATGCTAAGATAATAATTATTCATGAAACAAGCTGAGAATGTGTATGGTTGAGGTCCATGATAAATTTCATTCGAGAAAAATATTGTTTGAAATGTGACAATATACCCACAATTTTATATGCAAATAATGCACCATACAACACAACTTAAGGGAGGATTCACAAAAGGAGGTAGAATGAAGCACATTTCGCTAAAACTTTTCGATACACACGAGCTACAAAAAAATGGTGATATTAACGTGCAACATATTCGTTCAAGTGACAATGTGGTTGATTTATTCACCAAGTTTCCTCCAATTGCAACTTTCAAGAAGATGGTGCACAAGATCGGGATGCAAAGGTTCAAAGATGTTCTCATTAGGGGATTTAATACGCGTTGTACTCTTTTTCTCTTACGAGATTTTGTCTCACTGAATTTTTCTGGTAAGGTTTTTAATGAGGCAGCCTATATGCGTATTGTTCGAGATGTGTACTATTTTTCCTCCACTAGATTGTTTTTTTCCACTGAATTTTTCTAGTAAGATTTTAACGAGGCACATTATCTATCAATTAGGCATTCAAGGGGGAGTGTTACAAATATATTACCATATATAGTGAATGTCTACTTTACCATATATATTGAATGTCTATTTATGAAAAAATTAGAAATTCCAAAGTTAGTTTTTCCCTATAAATAAAGGTGTTTCCTTTATTGTAATTAACTCCATCAAGGAATCCCTCATAAGAAATAATAATCACTCTCTATTTTCTTCTTTTTATTTGCTTTATATTTCATAACACTTCAAAAGTACTTCCACCTTAATAGTCATAAATTAGTTAATAGTAATCTATCTAATTCATTGAATATGTAAACTTTCATCTTATTCATGAAAATTCGATTTAATACCTAAATAATTCCCTCTTTCATTTTCCTTTCTCTATTTACCATAGTAAAGTTTCTCTATCTACTATAGTTAATAACTAACAAAATTAATTTTAAAAACTGGTAGAAGAATTACCTATATATAACCTACGACAAAGTCAATTTTGATAGTCATCTTTATCATAGAATCACCTATATATCCTCGGACCTACGACAAAGTCAATTTTGATATTCATCTTTATCATGTGTAGATTAGTGAAGATGTGTTTTTAACAAACACCCTCTAATCTATTTTCTTGAAAAGAATTGTCAATGTTGGTTTAACCAAAATAATATAAAGCAAAAGAAATAAAAACATGGTGAGCCGCAAACTTGAGTAGGGTGTGGTTGAGCTAGTTTACCAGAATTTTGAGTCAAATTATTCTTCAATATTTTATTTTTTTTCATTCTTCAAACTTGGAGCATGTCAGGTGGGTCTCCTACGTATTTTGTAAGTTAATTATTTATTATTAGTAGTATTAATTGGGGAAACCAATTCCCATATTTTAATTCTGTGCCGTCATACTTGTGCACGCAGCTTGTTTCCCAATCTTTCAAGATACAGAAGACTTCATACATATAATAATAAGAAAATTAATGAAGTGCTTGTTCTTCTGTTTTTTTTTTTTTTTTTTTTTTTAAATTCAAAATAATAATAAAGGCACAAACTATAGAAAAGATATTAAAATTGATTCACTCTCTTATTTGGAGTAGATTTTTCTATTTAATAAAGATTGTTTATTCATAAAATTTACACAGTTTTCTAAAAAGTTTCTCTTCAAATTTTAATTTTTTCCAAATAAAATGAATGTTTAAATACGACTTCTTATTTTTATTAGTGAGAGTAGATTTTCTGCAAGAAAAAAAATGAAAATTATCTACTCATAAGATTTGGAGAGATTTAAAAAAAAATCTCTTCAAATTTTAATCTTTCTACAAGTAAAATGCATATTCATAACAATTTTTCAAGTTTCAAATAAATCTATTGTGAAATGCTGATTTAGTTAACTTTAAAGTTCTAGTTTTTTTTTTTTCTGGTTATCTTGCTAAAGGAATAAAAGAAACATAGCAGTGGGTGGTGTATCTTTTTATTTCGTGCTTACTGCTTTCTTTATTTCTCACTCTTCAAGTTGTCCTCTTTGTCTTTTTTGTTCTTAAATTAACAGGAGTCATGAGGGTTAAGGTGATGGATGCATGAACATTTTACTTTCTCAGTGACTACAGATCAACCAACTAAAAGAGACCAAACTTTAAGTTTTATGTGCTATCATTTAACTGTAAATATCTTTTTACATTATTATGTCATCTAAATATTTTATCTAAAATATTTTATCTACACGTAAGCGGTGGCAAATTTATTAAGGAAAAATAGGGTGGGCCTTTCCGTAAAATCAGAAATTTTATGTATATAAATATTTTAAAATTAGTATCATATTTTATTTAGGTATTTATATTATAAGAAGGTTAAATGGTGCACTTGATTGAATATTGAGTTATTTACTTTAATTTATTCCCACCGAATACAACTGATTTTTTTTCTATAGAGTTGCACCCACGTTTTAGAAATTCTAAATTTCTCTATGCATATAAGCCTTCTTAAAATGCAAAATTTGGAATCAACGGTATAAGAATCTATATGCAAACCACATATCATTTAATCATTGTAAACACCGAATAAATTTTCTCTCGTAACAGTCACGGTTGCCTGGGAGCACTTGATTCTTGTTGAGAGCTAGGAGTTGGGAATCTATGCCTTTAAATTTCATGCTCATATAAAATTGAAATTAATTATATGAAACCAACAACAAGAGTGTGGCATTATGATTGTTTTGTCTGTTTGTACTTTTTCTTTTGGCCATTGATTTAGACATTTAGTTTATCAGAATTTGATGCTAATAAAACTGAAATTTTCCATGATAAGTTTTATTATGTTATATTTAAAACATTAGAGAAAATAGATGTCAAGAAAAACATACCTTCAAGCGAAGTGCATGTATTTTCATAATCGTATTTCCTTCTGGTCCTATTGCATGTCATATTACTATACGCCTTTTAATAAAATTTATTTGACGTATTTATCATTATTTACTCTTGTTATGAAATTAAACAGGAATAAACAATATGATAAGCAAAAGAAAAACAAGATGAATATACAAAGATTTACGTGAAAACCGTTGACGGAAAAAACCACGGGTAGAGGAGGAGAGAGATTCACTATATCGGAGAGGAATACAAGGAGGAGTCAAAGTTCTCAATAACACACGAGAACCGTCATATTAAAACCAACCCTCTAAGTCGCACATATATAATACGTGTGTACAAACATGGGTCGCACCGCGATCTTTTCAGGATCGAATCAATAAAATTCGGGTCACAACTCTAACAATTCTTTGATCTTTCATCTTCTGTATTTTTCTTTAGCAATTAATGTTATAGGTGAATTAAATTGGAAAAAGAAATCTTAATTTTTGAGAATGACTAATATTTTGAAACAATTATTTTTTATAAGTACGACTGGTAAATATATAGGATCAAAGGGAATATACGATTACAAACTCTAGTAGGGAAAAATTATCGAATAAATACTACGCCTTTCTATGACTAGCTCTATAAAGTCGTACCTTGTACTCAAAATTAAAGGAATTTTTACACAACAATTATACATTAAGTTGGAATAATATACTAATATAAATTAATATTAGGCTAACAAGTTCAAGTAATTACAAGAGGCCATAATTCTGTGATGCTAGTTGGCAATTGACATGCACCAATCACGCTAGACTTTTCTTGAAATGGTAAGTGAAGAGTTGTTGATATCATCATTACAATTTACAACTTTAACTGATAATTAGTCTTAACTCTTAAAAACTCTCTATGACTTTTTATAACATTAATGTAGAAAGAATTTATGAAAAGTTTATAATAATAAGGTCACAATTACAAACACATAATTTGACTTAATTCTAAGATTATAACCTTTTTGTCTTTTTTAATCTATGTATTAATGCTTCATAGTCTATTTGGTAGAGCTTGGGAATCCAAAAATGCTCGATTTTGGCAAAACTTTTAGAAAAAAAGAAGAAGTTATTTTGAGTAATAGTATAAGCTGAGAAAGGTACTTTTAAACCCCAATGCATTTTTAGAATCATAATCCCGCTCAAATTACTGCTTTAATATTTGTAAAATTGCTTTCAATTTGATTTGCAGAAATTCTCTTAAATTTTTTTTCATAGAAGCAGATTTTAGTGACCAAAGTTGGAATACGATTTGATTTGTCAAATATTTTTATTCTTTTCTTTTATAAATAATTTTCACTCCTTAAGTCAAACAGCCAAAAGAACTTTTCAAAAAAGTTTAGTTAGGAAAAAAACGTATTTTCCGTTTCATGCAAACACAAGAGTCACGCTTAGGTCAGTTAAATTCCACAAATAGATTCTCTAATTTTTTTATTTTGTTTTCTTCTCAGACTTTATCTTTTTCCTTTTTCCAAATGAAACAAAAACGCGTTTTACCCAAATTCAATACACGTGAAAGAGAGAAAGAGAAACACGAAGTTCAAAAAAGGTGTCGAAGTTTGCAAATTAAAGCAGGTGCACACGTGGCATTGACATCAATATTTGTGTCTGATCTGGCATTAACGACAGGAGTGTGAAAAATCGGTTCACCCAATAAAATCAAATCAATAAAATTATCGTGGTGTATGGGATGGGGCTGCTCCACCCTAAATCAGAGGTCGAAGATTCGATTTTGGGTATGGAGAAAACTCTATTGGGAGCGCTGCACTATAATGAGCGCTACAACGCGCGATCCGAATTAGTCAGGGCTCCAATACGGACACCAAAAAATAAATGGGAAACTAAAAAAAAATCAATAAAATTATTATTTACTTTATCGATATTGAGTTATTAGGTTAATAATTTTTTAAATTAATCATTGGACTATCGATTCGATTTTTTGTTTTAGCTAACGGTTAAACTAATAAGGAAAAAACAAACATAATGTAGCATACTTAAATATTAAATTACAAAAAATAGCAACACTTTTATCAAATTACATTTTGTAACATATGTATTTGTATTTTTGTAACAACAGTTTGCAAAAATACAAAATACATATTGATCATAAGGACAGTAAAAATCATATGTATTTGTATTTTTGTAGCAACAGTTTACAAAAATACAAATACAACTTGTTATATTATGTAATTATGAAACTTTTGCTATGAAATTCATAATCAAGGGGATAAGTATGCTATTTCTGAATTTTGCCCCAACTAATAACTCAATAAAATTATACTCCCTCCGTATGTCCTGTTTTACTCGTTCTAAATTTTTTAATTTGATTTCTCATTTTACTTGTCATTTTTCATTAATTAAGATAAAACATTTTTTTTTCTTTTTTACTTAGAGTATTAATTATTTTTTCTCCAAATTAACATGTAAATATTATTTAATAGAAGTACTATGATAAAGTAGTTATGTTAATAATTCTCTTTCTTAATCAATGTACAATCTCAAATTGGGACAAGTAAAATAAGACGGAGAGAGTATATTTTTATTCGTAATTATATAATAGTGACTTTAGATTTTAAATACATAACTTATTGTCTTTTGAATGTTATAACCGTTATCTTAATTCTTATAATTTGTGTAAATTTTATACATGAAGTTAATGTAGAACCAGGGGCGGATGTAGCGTACGGAGTGCGGGTTCCCGGGAACCCAGTAACTTTCGTACGGTTCTTGAATTTATATTGAAAAAACTAGAAAATATATAAGAATAAGTGTGTTATTGGTGTAGTGGTAAAGAATTATAAGTTGGGAACCCACAAGCTTTAAATTCTAGATTCGCCTCTATGTAGAACAAATGAAAAAAAGAGAAGTACAAAAAAATAAAAAAAGTATTTTTTTATCCGTTAAAATAAAAAAAATTGATAAAGATAAAAAAATTAGTTAATGAAAAATCGATAACGAATATCTTATTGATTCGATTATTAATTTAACATATTTATCAATCGAAAATCAATAAATCGAATCAAATTAACCGTGGGCACCCATAATTAACGTCCTGCTTCCGTGTGAACGCTCTGACTTTTACAACGTCTGTGTTCAATGTCTCCGACATATTCACCTGTATATCCTTTATTTTAACCATTACTACTCCCTCCAAGTACGTTGCTCTCCTCGTCATTTTAAATTGTTGAGTTGCTACATCCCTTTAAATTAAAAATAAATTAAGTAGTATTAAATTAACTTTATTAATAATATTTTAAAATTTTAAATTTAATTATTATTATTATTATTATTTTATGTAGTTATTTATGATAAGAGTAGAAGGTAAAAATACAATAAATTTATTTTGATTTCATAAATTCGACAAAAAGTTAAAAAGAATTATTTTTAATTAGGGGCCCACTAATACAAAAAGGAGGGTGAGTCCGTCTCATTTTAATCGGTCACTTTTTATTTTACATGATATTTAAGAAATCATAAATAAGATGATTAATTTTACTAATTTAACATTTATCCATATTATGGACATCAAGAACATTTATGAAAAATATGTTCACATTAATGAAACAGTATAGAGTATATGAATAAATTTGAAACTTATAAATTTGCTTAGATTTTAAAGAATATAAATCGTAGAGTTAAAATAGGAAAATTTTAAAATAATTTTATCTTGATTTAGTAAGTGAACAAGTAACGAAAGTAATCAAAATATAACTTTTACGAGTAAAAGTTTCAAAGAACTTTCTTGTGAGTTATGACGCCCGTTATAGAACCGGCGGTTAGAACGAGCGGATGATGACATGTCAGAATGAGGTTGATAGACTTTTAGCATGACAAGCTTATGAAAATGTGTAGATAATATTTTAGACGAATCTTACATTAGAATAAAGGAGGAAAGTAAAGATTTTTATATAACACAATACAATTGATCAAATGCTGCATACATTTTTGGACTCAATGATAATTGATAACATAACCTAAAAGATAAATCTATCAATCTTTTATTGGGTTAAAACAAACAAACAATATGTGTCATTAACTTGAATCCGAACATTTTTATATTAAGCTTGAGATTGTTGAGTATAGTATTTCTATATGAATTGGTTAATGGAACTTTACACTTTATTTGTCCATTGACTAAAACTTTGATTATTATAATTTCCTGCCTACAAACAGTTTGATTGAATTAACTACCAATTGGAAGAATATAACATTGCAGCATTTCAAATGTCAACAGTTAAGTGGCGTTTGAAATAAGTATACTATTGACTAAATCAAAACTGATAAAACGTGAAGGGTACGTGCATATGCTGGCTTAGCTAAGCAACAACCACAGCACAATTAATTGAAACATACTTTAAAGCATGGTCTGGTGAGTTGTAACTTGCAAGTGGTAAGCCTTCCCCAATTGTTGGGGCCAATTTGTTATGATTTTGGCCTTTGGGTTATATCCGTAGTAGGGGGGAGTCAGCTAAGGCTGAAGCTTTACCCGAATCTTTTTCGATAAAAAATTACTATATTATTTATATATGGTTATAATTATTGTACATGCATATGTCGCAGATGTTGAAACTTCTTCTGCTTGAATGTGTGGTTATTCTTCAAATTTTGAATCATCTTTAGTAAAAATTCAAGCTTAAGCACTCTGTCCGTTGACCTTTTCTTGTCATGTTTCACTTATGTAAATTAATTTAACTAATTTTCGAAACAACATCGAATTAGATTAACGCAATGTGTAAAATTTAAATGTTCGAAAGTCATTAAAAAAAAAAAAAGAACTACAATCATTCTGACATTAGTATGATGACAAAATATATCATAAAATATTGGTCAAATTTCATGTAGTTTGACTTTTGAAAGCAAAACATGACAAGTAAAAGTGAACAATGAGAGTTTGTTGTTAGTGCAATTTCTTTTACACATTTATTTATTATACCATGTAATTTTTTATTTTCAAAATTAGTTACATCTTAAAAAGACTTATATATATAGTTCTGCGAATATCTTTTGAGTGTTCCGATAGTTTAACCAATTCTTTATACTGATATTATATTTAACTTAAACTCACATTTTTATGAGTTTAACCGGTGAGATGCAACTTTTCGACAACGAATTCATCCGAATTAAAAATGTTCTTCATGCAAATTATTGATTAAAATGTGAAAATCAATTTAAAAATTACAAATATATTAAGTCTAAACTTCTAATTTTAAAAATATCAACCAATCAAGTTTATATCCTGAATTTGACTCCAGGCTTAACATGTTATTGACGCAATTAATCCTACACCAACCTTTCATTATCTCTAAAAGATACTTTTGTTCTTTTCTTATCTTTTTCCTATTGAGAGTTTCCAAACAGAAATAAGGTATTTAAAATGTGGCCGTGGAATAGTATTAAGCACGAAAAATAATCTTTTCCTTTTTGTCGTATCATATTGGAGTTCAATTAATTCAGATTCACATAATCGGTGGAATCGCTCCTTTTAAGGATTTTTTCCATACTTAATGCTTGTGAATCCGAAACCTTTGATTAAGGGAGAACTAGCCTCATCCGCTGCACCACATCTTTTGTTGATAGCACAAAAAATAATTTAACGTAATATATACATGCTTTTTGATAGAATAAATCAATTTTCAACTGTTGGATTAATTCCTTTTTTGAGGAATTTGCCTTTTCCCTTTTTACTTGTTTTCTTGTCCATTTCAGACTCCCTTTTTCGTAATGAAATTATTCTCTAATTTTTGTCATTCACTTTTAAGTCAATGGACAAAAAAAATTGTCATTTGTCACTTAAGAAAAGTGGCATATAACAACAACAACAAAAAAAGTCAGTGTATTCTCACACAGTGGGGTTTGGAGAAGGTAAGATGTACGCAATCCATACCACTACCTCTAGAGAGGTAGCAAGGCTGTTTTCGATAGACCCCCGGCTCAAGATAAAGTATAATAAAGAAATTCATAATAAAAAACATGAAACAAGATGGCACAACAGAGATAAGACACCCACACATTAATACCCTACACTAACGTACCAAAGGCACCCCACATGCACTAACCTTCCATCCTAATTCGCATCCTCCACACCTTCCTATCTAGGGTCATGTCCTCGGCAAGCTGTGCATATAAAGAAGGATTAATTAAATTTAGAAAGGAGTTTATATTCGTTATGACAATTTGATTAGTAAACAATTCTTTTCTTACAAAAGCATAGAGAATCCCTTTATCATTTTTGTTGATCATATATCTTGGAATCAATTGAGATTCTTTAAACTGAAAGATACTAAAGTTAAGTACTGTAAAAATGTAATTTCTTCAAAAAACACAAAGTAATTAAATTGCAATTTTTATATACGATCATTAGGTGATAGTTCTTATTTCAGAAACAGTTACCTTTCTGTTTATAACTTATGTTACACTTTTTGGTATTTTAACTTTGAAGTTTGGATGGTGTTAATTAGATTGTCGTTCTTTAAAAGAAAAAAATTTACTTCAATTTTTCTAAGAATGCAAGATCATTTTTACTAATTTATAAACAAACAAGCTTTATCGATTAGGATATACAATTTCTTTTACTCACTTTTTCCAAAAAGTTGTAGTAAATGAATTGTTCGGTTATATATTTTGGTCAATTTTTTTTACTTCAATTTAACTTGAGGTTGAATTTTTCAAGTTTGAAAGCCGAATTTAACCACTTTTTGAAGTACTTCTACAATTTTTTCATAAATACATGTTCAAACATAATTTTAATTTTCAACTACTCTTTTTCAATTTAATTTCAATTACTATCAGTATCACTAGATTTATGTCCAGGCGCCTGATAATCTTCAATCTTTGCAAAAAAATCCAAAATATTCTTTGGTCTAATTTAGATGCTACCAACAAACACACAAATCAATCATTTTTGTGTTGACTAGAAGAGACGTAGAGAAAATGAACAAGTCACGATTTACTCCAACTATGTAGTAAGAATTGAGGATATGATCATTGATCAGGCCATAACAACCACTCCAAATTAAGGCCACTTAATGATTTATTAAATGTTTAGTCAATTACTATCTTCTTTTCATTTTAGTTGGGCACATTTCATTTTATATGTTGATTAAGAAACCACAAATTAAATGATGGAGTTTATTATTTTTCTCTTTATCTGTTGAGAAAATCGGGTAATTTTTCCACTACAACAGAACAACTTAGTGAAATGAAATGGTTCAGAACAATTAAACTAGACAAAACACTAACAAAAAAAATACCCGACAAATAATATTGAATACTAAAAATAAAAACACAAAAAAAATTTGATAACAGAGTTCAGCCAAAAAAGGCCTAATCTCCGAGCATCGCTCAAGGCAACCTTTTCAATTAATTGTGGGAGAAGAGAACAATTTTAGGATATTTAAAATGGAAGGAGGAAGAGTTCTTTTATAACTCTAACCCCCCTCCCCAAATAGTAAAATTCCGATGTGGGAGAGAAAAGAGCCAAAAAAACAACAAATCTCCAACTTGGCTCAATTTCAATCCCACCAAAATACTAATCTTCTCAAACAAATAAATAATAAAAAGAAATCTTTTGCGGTGCTTTCAATTTTGCGCCGTGAGGCGCCAACTTCAAATGTGCATGATATTAACCAAGTCTAAATAGTGTTCGAACTTGGCCCTTGTAACCACCTTGGTCAACATATCTCCAGGATTCTCCGTAGTATGAATCTTCTGGAGAAGTATCTCCTCCTCTTCGAGAATTTCCCGCACAAAATGATAGCGAACATCAATATGCTTCGTTCGTGTATGAAAGACTTGATTCTTTGCTAAATGAATAACACTCTGACTGTCAGAATACACCTCAAGTTGTTTCTGATCAACTCCCAAGTCTTTAAGCAATCCATGAAGCCAAATTGATTCCTTCACGGCCTCCGTAATCGCCATATACTCTGTCTCTGTTGTAAGCAAAGCCACTGTAGACTACTGCAAGGTAGACTTCTAACTAACTGGCGTCTTTACTAAAGTGAACAAATAGCCAGTTGTAGATCGTCGCTTATCCAAGTTACCTGTATAATCAGAATCACAATATCCAACTATGCATTGACCAAGTGATTTATCCCGCTCGAATGTCAATCCAACATCTACGGTATTTTGGAGATATCGCAGAATTCATTTCACATCTTGCCAATGACCCTAGCCCAGATCATGCATGTACCTGCCAACAACACTATCAACTTGTGAAATATCTAGTCTCGTACACACTATTGCATATATCAAGCTTTCAACTGCATTTGCATACGAAACTTTTGCCATGTATTCTTGCTCTTCATCAGTTGTCGGAGATAATCTGCTACTCAGTTTCAAATAAGGAGAAAGTAGGGTATTTACAGGTTTTGTATCATCTTGCATACCAAAACATTGTAGTACCTTCTTCAAATACTGCTTCTGTGACAACCAACGTTTGCCTCTCTCTCTATCCCTACTTATCTCCATGTTGAGAATCTTCTTGGCTTTTCTCAAATCTTTCATCTCAAATTCTTTACTCATTTGAGGCTTCAATCTGTCAATCTCAACTTGGCTTTTTGCTGCAATCAACATATCATCAACATATAGGAGTAAGTAGATGTAGGAACCATCTTGAAGTTTGCGCAAATACACACAATGATTGTATTTGCTTCTCCTATACTTTCGACCCTTCATGAACCTGTCAATCATTTGTACCACTGTCTCGGAGATTATTTTAGTCCATACAACGATTTGCTAAGTTTACAGACCCAATCTTCTTTACCAGCAACCTTATATCCTTCTGGCTGAGTCATATAGATTTCATCCTTCAAATCACCATGTAAGAACGCGGTCTTCACATCAAGTTGAGCTAGCTCCAAATTCAACTGCGCTACCAAGGCCAACAAAATTCTGATGGAGGAATATTTTACAACTGGAGAAAATACCTTATTATAATCAATTCCCTCCCTCTGAGCATAGCGTTTAGCCACCAATCTTGCCTTATAGTGGATGTTTTCTTTATCAGGAAATCCTTCTTTCTTTGCAAATATTTATTTACACCCAATTATCTTTCTGTCTTTCGGTAGTTGTGTCAGTTTCCACGTCTTGTTCTTCTTAAAATATTGCATTTTCTCTTTCATTGAACCTGCCCAACTGCCACTTTCTGTTCTTCGAATGGCCTCTGGGTAGGTGGATGGAACATCTTCATCAGTAACTGGAAGTGCATAAGATACCATGTCAGTGAAACGAGCAGGCTTTTGAATTTCTCATCTCTGTCTTCTAACTGCAATTGGTTCTGATTGTTGCAGAGGTTCTTGGGTCGAAACCTCTTCCTTATCTGACTCTTCTTCTGCCATAGTAGAGTCAGTGGTGGTGCTTCATGTTGGGGTCACCACTCTCAAACTCCACCTGTTTTGGATTACACTCCACCTGCTCATAGTACTATCAGTATTCTCTGGATTTACCTTGTTCAACATGGCAGATTCATCAAAGGTAATATGCCTGCTAATAATCGTCTTCTTTGCCTTAAGACACCACAAACGACATCCTTTCACTCCAACATTGAAGCCCATGAAAAGAGCCTTCTATGCTCGTGGATCCAATTTTGATTCAGTCACATGATAATATGCAATAGAACAAGAAACATGCAAAGTATCATAATCAATTGCAGGTTTTTCAGACCATACCTCTAATGGAGTTTTGCCACCTATAGAAGATGATGACAAATGATTAACGAGATGTTAAGCGTACGTCACAGCCTCAACTCAAAATTTTCTGCCTAACCCAGCATTAGACAACATACAACGAACTTTCTCCACAAGTGTCTTGTTTGTACGCTCTGACACCCCATTCTATTGCGGTGTTTTTCTAAAAGTGAAGTGTCAAACTATGCCATAGTCTTGGCGTACATCTAGGAATGGATCACTCTTGTATTCTCCTCCATTATCTGTTTGAAGAACCTTGATCTTTCTCCCTGTCTGGTTTTCAACTTGAGCTTTCCACTTAAGGAAGATTCCAAGCACCTCATCCTTGTTCTTCATAATAAACACCCAAAATCTCCTGAAAAAATCATCAACAAAAGTGATAAAATAATGCCTACCTCCGATGGACGAAGTTTTGGTAGGTCTCCACACATCTGACTGCACATAATTCAAAGTACCCTTGGTATTATGAATTGCAGTACCAAACTTCACTCTTCGTTGCTTTCCCAGAACACAATGCTCACAAAATTCAGGTTTGCAAGTCTTTGTACCTTTCAACAATCCTTGCTTGGCAAGAATTTGCTAGGACTTTTCACCAGCATGTCCCAACAACATATGCCACAACTTTGCTACCTCAACATCCTTCTTGGTGCTAGAAGTTGTTGTTGCTACTGTCCCAACACTATAATACCTTAGTAGTAGTAGTACAAATTATTCTTCCTCACGTCTTTCAACATCACCAGTGCTCCTGAAGTTACTTTAAGAACTCCATCTCGTATCATCACAACTAGACCCTTAAATTCAAGAGCCCCCAATGGGATGAGATTCTTCTTCAACTTTGGCACGTACCGCACATCCCTCAAAATCGTGGTGGACCCATCATGATTCCGCAGCTTGATCTAACCTATCCCGGTTGTCTACATGGGTAATAATTATTTTACATGGATTATTGTTACCCATGTAAACAACCCCACCATTGAGTTCTTGAAATTCAAAAAAACATTCCCGAATGGGACACATATGATAGGTACATCCTGAATCCAATATCCACTCATCTGGATGAGATGGTGTTGAAGGCATAACAACTAAGAAAATATCCGATTCCCATTACTTTTGCATTATGCAACATTTACATCTTGCGAACTCTTTCATTTCTTTTTGAACTTCGGACAGTCTTTCTTCCAGTGCGCTTTGTCATGACAGAAAGCACACTCATCTTTGGCAATGGCTCGACCGTTTGATTTTGACCTTCCTCTTTTCCCCTTAGTCTGGCTTTGCTGACGACTCCTTGCCACCAATGCTTTTTTGGATATTGTTGATTTGGTTTTCATCTTATCCTGCTTTCTCAATTCATGACTATGTAAAACAGAACAAACATCATCTAACGACACATTCTCCTTCCCGTGAAGTAACGTAGTTTCCAAATGTTCAAATTCATCGGGAAGAGATGATAACAACATCAAAGCCAGATCCTCATCCTCAAATTTCATATCTAAATTCAACAGATCTGCTACTAATTGATTAAACATAGTGATGTGTTTATTCATAGTAGTACCTGGTTGATAATCAAATCGAAATAACCTTTTCTTCATAAGGAGCTTGTTCTGACCACTCTTTTTCAGAAACTTGTCCTCCAATGCCTTCCATAATTTATGCGCAGAAGTCTCATTCTTGAAAGCATACTTCTGCTCTCTGGACAGGCACGATCAATTATTTCACATGCCAATCGATTAATGATGCTCCAATCTCTATCTTCTACCTTTTCTGGTTTGTTTTCCTCAATAGCAATATCACGACCCCGCTGGAAAAAAGAGTCCAAAACCTTTTCTTTTCACATGTCAAAATGGCCAATACCATCAAATATTTCCATCGCCAACTTTAGACTGGACAGTAGGAACCTCGACCATGATGACGAGGAGTCCGATGCCTCCGACGTAATATTTGAAATAGGATCCTTCGTTTCTTGATCTTTATTTGTCATTACAGACTCAATAAAAAGTATTCAATATTACAACTACAAACAACTCAAGATTTCAAGAGGACCAAAGTAATTTTTTTCTGATGTGGAAGATCAGGCAGAACTGCAACCGCAGAGCATACTCAGACAGAACCTTAGCTTGGGACAAACCTTGAGTTCAAAAAGACCAAAGGAATTCTTTTCTGATGTGGAAGATCAGACAAAGCTGCAACCACAGAGTATACTCAGATAAAACTTTGCTCTGATACCACTTGTTGGGAAAATTGGGTAATTTTTCCACTACAACAAAACAACTTAGTGAAATGAACTGGTTCAAAACAATTAAACCAAACAGAATACTAACAAAAAAATACCCAACAAACAATATTGAATACTAAAAATAAAAACACCAGAAAAATTTGATAACAGAGTTCCGCCAAAAAAGGCTTAATCTCCGAGCACTGCTCAAGGCAACTTTTTCTATTAATTGTGGGAGAAGAGAATATTTTTAGGATATTTAAAATGGGTGGAGAAAGAGTTCTTTTGTAATTCTAAAACCCCCTCCCCAACTAGTAAAATTCTGATGTGGGAGAGAAAAGAGCCAAAAAGACAACTTTATCCATATTAATGATATTCAAAATGAGCATTTGAATTATAATTGTTCACATTTAATGTATACTATTAACTATAGGTGTAAAATGGAAAAATTAATTAATTTTATTCTGATTTAGTAAGTGATTAACTAATATGAGACTTTTATATTTAGTAAGATAGTCAACTAAATGAGACAGAGAGAGTACTCTAAATTAAAGAATGATTCGACAACTCAAATTGTTTTGGCCAAAATTTAAATTTCTGCAAGTTTAAAACTTGGAAAAAGCATACGTTTTTCTAGACCAATCGAGTAAATGGCTGCCATTATCAGGATTTTCATTAAGAGGTTCGAGATATGAAGAAGTAGAAAAACGTTTGATATTAACTATACACACTCACACACACATATATATATAAAAGTAAGTTTAGTCATATATAAATAGTGAAATTTTTCATCTAAAAGATTCGTATGAATCCCTTGACCCTACCTGCCCCTGCCCCTAATTAAAGTTCCAGAAAACTTTGAGGAAAACTGGACAATTGATATAGCAAATTTATTAAAATGAAAATGGATCGACTATCCTGTCATTGTATTCAAAGATACAATAATATTTGCAGGAAAAAAAATATTAAAAAATTAGATATATGTCCTTTACACGATAAAATATGTGAAGAACGTAACCCTACATTGGCTTTTTTTTCTTTTAAGGTTAGCTGTATATTTCTAGAATCCAAGATAATCTTCTATATTAGCTTGATCTGTTTAATTAACTAATTAATACGTAATGAATTTAGTAAATTATCAACACAAAATAGTACGTATAGTGAAAGAAAATTAAACTCATCAAACTTGTGGGGGTCACCAGTTTATAGCCATTGTGATTTGTGAAGTCGACTAAACAAGGGACTTTCTATATCAAAAGATACATGTATATGCATTTGTCCCGCATTAATTGTTCAGGGGGAGCCATATGGACATGATTTTAGATTAAGTTGAATTTGATTTTTTTTAGAACATGTAAGTTGAGTTTCTTAAACTAAAATTTATATATATACATAAGGTGACTTTACCTAATTACATTAAATTTTAATTTGGTAAAGTAATTACATAAATCCCAAAGTAATTATTTAAATCCCCTATTTTTTTACTTTCTCTCTCCAACCCATTATACATCCAAAAACACGCTACATCTGTGTTGCATCTCCCATATTTTCCTCCCATCACAAACCCATTTTTTTCTCCATAATTGAAACCCATTTTTCATGCCAAAAATCAAGCAACGTGTACTTAGAGGTTACCAATTTGTAAGTTTTGAAACATTAATTAAAGTTTCTGATTTTCTTCATTAATTTTTTTATTTTTTTTATTTCAACTTGACCAAATCAGGATAATTTCCAATTCTTGTTTTTTTTGCATGTTGGTTTCTATGAAATTAACTTCTTTTACAATCCCATGCCAGTTTGATTGTTAGTTTATTTCATTTTTTTCCGTATAGTTCAAGTCAGATCTTTGAATTTCTTGTGTTATAGTTGCTATTGCTTAACTTCCCATTTGATTAACTTCAACTACAAAGCCATTTTTCCGTTTTTATAGTTCAAATCAGATCTTTGATTAACTTTCTATTTTTTTCGTATAGTTCAAGTCAGATCTTTGAAACTGGACATTTTGTCAAAGATCTGACTTGTCATTTTTATTGAAACTATAATTATTTCGTATTGCTTATTGTGTATATATATGTATGAATATCCTTATATATATTTAGGTTATCTATAATAAGATATGTTAGACTATGGTTTAATCACCTTATAAATATATATAACTGCTATGTGTTGTTTTTTATTTTCTCGTTATGTATGATCCCCATTATACATATTTATCTTATGTATAGTTATAACTGGAGTTCAAAGCGATCAGAAGTTATTTTGTCCCATTAATGTATAATATAGGTATTCTGAAATATATTTTAATATGTTATACATTGGCAGTTCTGAAAATTCAAGCAGTTATAAAGTATTAATATTGTATAAGGTGACATTATACATTCATACAATATTATAGGTTATACATATTTTAATTTGAAAATCTATATTATGACATTATACATTATAGCAGTTTATTTCTTAAATGTATAAGTTACCATCATACATGTCTAACTGTTGTTGAATTAGGTTCTGATTTTAATTCTGAGATGTATAAGATACCATCATACATGTGTAATTTTTGTTTATTTAGGGTCTGATATAAATTGTTATATGTATAAGTAACCATCATACATATGTAATTCTTGTTTAATTAGGATCTGAATTAAATTGTTAGATGTACAAGTTACCCTCATACAGGTGTAACTAATGTTTATTTAGGGTCTGATAAGTTACTCTCGTACCTGTATAAGTTACCCTCATACAGGTGTAACTGTTGTTAGATTATTTTCCTTTTACATGTATAACGATATTATAATTATTGAACGTACTGTTACTTCATTATTATTTTTTTAAATCAGGGACTGTGGCGTCTTATGTCTGCCTATGCAGAAATATTAAGTGAAGGGTAGCAAGTGCATTTATATGGGTTTGATGCTTGAAGTCAACGTGTACACTATGCTTCATTACCGTGACATTACGGAGTGACAAAGGCAATCGAAGGGCACACGAGTGATAATGGCGATCCTCCTCGGCCAAGGAATATTGTTCTCCAAACAATTGATGAAAATTCAATTGTTACTTTAGAGTAGCATTGTTTTATAATTGTCGGCATTGAAACAACTATTCTTAATTTTGTAGTTGATGTTAAACGGTTACAATGTTACTTTCTGAATGTTAATTTACAATTTATGAATGTCTTTATCTTTTGAAAAAATATTTTGTAATTACTTACACTATACTATAATGTTACTAACATAGTTTGGTAGTTATTGAGTTTCCCTTTCATTTTTTTATAACGGATAAAAATTAATTGCAAATTAGTCTGTTATTATATATCAACACATTGTATTTTTACAAGTAGATAAATTCTGTTAGAAGTTAATAATACATAGAACTAACGTATAATACGTTTAAACTTATGTATTACATAACATCATACATGTTTTTAAACATTTATGACTTAATAGAAAACTACGAAAATATTTTACATCACACATATTTAAAAAGTATAATACTATATCATACACTACCATACGTTGTGAACTTATCATAAATTAAAACTAAAGTAGTATCAATAATCATACACATAAAATAAAATGAAAAAGGCAACTTAAATTTTCACGTATTATGTTACATGACTCTGCCATTTATTATATTGTTTAAACAAAAAAAAATATAGACTCAGTTAAAAGTCATTAGTGTCAGTCTAACATCATACATGTTATTAAAGTACAATAGTATATCATACATTACTTATATATGAAATGTTAATATATAACTGTGTAATACACATTATGTTTTTACAAGTATTTACTTAATAGTTGTCAACTATTGTGTTATAATTGTAAGTTATATGGTAACGAAATATGATCTATGAAAAATGTATAAATTTTTTATAATAATATCACACATTGATTACGAACTGAACATCAAATAACAATTAAAAACATAAATATAAGTTGCTCCAGGTTTTCAACAAAAACTAATAAAAATATTTATATAAATAAAATCAAACAAAGCATCAACATATAGAAAGACATATTATCTTCTTCATGATTCTTTCGGAAAGAAACCGCACGTCCTCCGATTGTGGCTGGCTCGTCCGCATTTACCGCAATAATTCGAACTTAAAGAAAGTGATTCACTTGATTTCAAATGCCTTCCTTTCTTTGGCCTACCAAGCGGTCTTTTATATTTGGACGGCACAACTTCTTCATCATCAACAAAATATTTTTATAACAAATGTATTCAATTGATTCATACTAGACACCTTCAAGACCTACTTGCAGTCTTTGTTACGACAATTCAGTACATAGCTGCATCAATTTTTTAACACTGAGTCAATCTATTATACAAAAGTTTTAAAAATTAAAATTTCAGCACAAAATGCAAATTTTAGGACTGTCACAGTTTCATTATACATTGGCTCGAATGTATAAACAAACATTATACATTAGTAATTTTATGATTCAACTAAACAAAAGACAACTTGAAAACATAAACTTGTTCAAAACGTCTAATACCATATTACCATACATATAACATCAACAAATAAAGATGGCACTTTTACATCATACATTTGTTTGTCGGATCGTTTCGCTTTGGTGTTGAATCCATTAGCTATTGCATATCTAGCCATTACTGCAACCAGAGTATGCTTGTCCTTATAAAGTTGATTTACTTTTATTTCGATGTTCTTGGAATCAGTAATGAAGTTTTTCACTTCAATTTCAAGAACATATAGAGCATACTGATTATGCGTTTCAATGACCGTTAACGCAACTGAATCATATTCACTACCTTTGATACAAAGTACAACACCAGTTTATCTATCAAACTCGATTTCATTATTCAATTTGTCAAAAATGGAAATACACAACAAAAAATTAGCCAATCCAGAAAATTATTTCTTCAACTCAACGTAAACCCTCACTCCATTCTCATTCCTTATGACAATTGGAGAAGAATTACCTTCAACGATATATTTCACTTCAATTTTTATACGTACTTTGTCGAGATCCAATTCCATGGCGATCGTAGCAATCAATTTCAACAAAGTTATACTTTTCAAAATAATAATTGCTTCACTTTTGTATGATTGATAACTAATTTTCGACTCCCAAATACCAGAATGTCGCAATAATATGAGGATATTCATAGTGATTTTAGTAGAATTGAAAAACGAACGTAGAAGAATTTTTTTTTTTTTGGTTTTCCAGATCGACAATCCAAAAAAAAAATACTGTGATGTTTAAGAAAAATTTTGAAATTGAAATTTCAGTTGCTATTTTTATTCATACACTAGTTAATGTTAGTAAATTATTGCCGTTAATTAAGGAACAGTAAAATAATTTATGATTAATCTTACCTTAAATATAGAATAAACTGTTTTATTATACATTTGACCTATGTATGATGGACGGCCGAATGTATGAGTATATTTGCAAAAATCGGGAGAGAGAAAATTGGAAGGGATTTTATGTAATTAGTTTCATTAACTAGGGAATTTATGTTGTTTACACTTTCTTAAAAACAAGAAAGTTCCATAATTTGTGAAAAAACTATCAAAAAAATTTCAACTCTTATATAAATTTATTAAATGAGCAAATTAAAGTTCATAAATAAGGTAGCGGATGCTAACACGATGCATTAATAAATCATATATCTGTATGTTCCCATTAGAAATAAATATTTGTGATTACCTGTTACTCCTATTACAAACTTTTAAATACATATAATTTAACAAGGATTTACTGGTGTACTAAATGAACAATAGTAGTGACTAGGGATTTTGGACTACAGGTGACAAAAACGTTTTAAAATAAGGTATAAGTGACACAAGTCTTAATAATCGAGTGGAGGTGACAAATTACAATTACTTAATTATGGATAAGAAAGTTTGGAAAATTTCAAAATAACCCACAAGTTTTAAAATTTACACTTTGATCCAAATGTTAGTTAATATAACGGAAAACGAAGGAAAAAAGTGCATTTTTCTCTCTTCTCATCTGTTGTTATTTTCTCTCTCTTCACGATATTTGTTGTTCATTGTTGTTGTTGCTTTATTCATCATCTTCTGATTCATTATCATCATCTGATACTTCATTATCATCTTCATATTATTCTTGTTGACCATTGTTGTTGTTGATGTTACAACAACTACTGCTCTTTGATCAATTTCTTAGGTCAAATTTTATTTTGTACATCACTTTCAACTTTGGCATTTACTTGAGAGGAGACTTTGGTAAGTCAAATTATGCTTTTTAGTTGAATTTGTCATTTGGGTAACTGCTATTGTGTTATTTTTTCAACAATAGCTAGCACGCGAACATGAATGCAACATAAGAGTAATCTGTTTAAACGGATCCATCATATGTGGCACCAGATAAATATTCTGTTGCAACAGTAGACTCGTGTTGAATTCATGTTTATGGTTCTAGGTGCCCGTAATATGAATCAAATTGATGGGTATTCTGTTGCAACAGATTAGTAATCTGTTTCAACAGATTCATAATCTGTTGCACCAGATTAGTAATCTATTTCAACAGATAAATAATTTATTGCACCAGATTAGTTATCTGTTTCAACAAACAAGTAATCTGTTGCAACAGATTATATATCTGTTGTAACAGAATATATATCTATTGCAAATAATATTTATCTGTTGCAATAGATAATTATTCTGTTGCAACAGATGAATAATCTGTTTCGACCAACACAATACAACTCCTGTCACAAACCCAACAAATATCTCATATGTTGATCTCTTGCTATTGATACTGGATTCAAATTATTCCTTAATTGTAGACATGTCATTTGTTGAGAAGAAGAAACAAACAACATGAAAATTAAATAAGAATTAAATCGTCAAAGTGGATCAAACATAATTTTTTTATTAAACTAAAAAAATAAAAATACATAGGTAAAAGAAAAAAACAATCTTAATTATTATTATCATCATTATCATTATTATATGTATGGCCAGCAGGACAATCTTCAACCGGCAGCAGCAACCCCCTCCTCAGCCTGCAGATCTCCCGCAACATCCTCACTCTGACGGCGGCCAACTCCCACGGGAGGTCATGAACCTCCTTCTGCAGTTCCCGCATGGCTTCTCGTAAAATAGCGACATCCCATACTGGATCAGCCATATCTAGAACACGCATAAAATTAAAAAACACGTAAAAATAAAAGTAAAGAAAAGAAAGAATTTGAATGTAATACAACGTATATTTGCATAACAAGCAAGAAAAAAACTTACCAGAGATAGGGAAAAACTATCAAGTCCTTGAAGAGAAAGTAGTTGAAGGTGTAACAAGAGCAAGGAATAAATAGAGTGTAGTAGAATGAACGATTGAGTAAGGAGAGACCTATTTATAGAGGATTGAACTTGAATGTGTTAGGCAAAAAGTCACAACTGTTCACCTCCATTTATTAATGATATTCTTGATTACTGTAAAAAGTTATGACTTAATTAAATTAAGTAATATTGTGATAAGTCATGACTTTTCAACTTATTAGTATTAATAATTAGTTCTTTCCAAGAATCATTTTTATTGAGTTGTGACAACAGATTCTATATCTGCTGCATCAGATAACTCATATGTGACAACAGATATATCATCTGTCGCAACAAATAGATAACCTGTTGCATCAGATAATATATCTGTTGCAATATATAATCTATCTTTTTTAAAAAAAATTATCATCATATTATGTCATTAATCCAAATTTCCTGACTTTTTTTTATATAAATTAATAAAACAGATTTAAAGGTGCAACTGTTCACCTTCATTTATTAATGACATTCTTAATTACTGTAAAAAGTTATGACTTAATTAAATTAAGCAATATTGTGATAAGTCATGACTTTTCAGCTTATTATTATTAATAATTAGTTCTTTTCAGGAACCATTTTTATTGAGTTGTGACAACAGATTCTATACCTGTTGCATCAGATAACTCATTTGTGACAACAAATATATCATCTTTTGCAACAAATAGATAACCTATTGCATCAGATAATGTATCTGTTGTAACATATAATCTATTTTTTAAAAAAAAAATTATCATCATGTCATTAATCCAAATTTGCTGACTTTTTTATTATATAAATTAATAAAACAAATTTAAAAACAAAAATAGTTTTTGTGAAAAGAAATGACGTCTATTTAATATTATCGTCAATTATTCAAATTAAATAACCATTTTTTACGGTTTAAATTGTGTTTATCATTTATTTCCTTATTGTTTTCTGTGAAAAGAATTGACTTAATTAAATTAAGCTGGTGAGTTTTTTTATTATTGTGACAAGTCATGACTTTTCATCTTATTATTAATAATTATTTCTTAAATTTAAATAACTTTTTTTCTCAATTTAAAAATCCAAGACACCTCTTCAATAACCGTTTCTTTTCTTTAATAAAATAATAATTATTTTTATTGAGTTATTACAACAGATTGTATATCTGTTGCGTCAAATAACACATATGTTGCAACATATGGTATATCTGTTGCAACAAATCGACCATCTATTTTAGGAGCTTTTTTTATTTTTTTTTCTAACAGCTGATTCATCAATCGCAACTGATGGAGAATTTGATGCATCAGCTACATTGTTTGTTTGTTAAATGTGTTTAGACAAAAAGTCACGGTCGCGATTGTTCACCTTTTTCTTAACAAACAATCATCATATAACTTAATTAATCCAATGCTGTAACTTTTTTTTAATTAAATAATCTTTCTTTTACGGTTATAAATTGTGTATATCATTTAGTTCCTTATTATTTATTTACGAACCGTTTTTCATATTAAATAATAGGAGAATCATGACTTTTCACCATCCTCTCAATAATAACTCTTTTTTTATTAATAGCCGCCTGTTGCAACATATGATCCATCTGTCGCATCAGATTAAACTCTGTTGCCACAAATGCTCAATCCCTACCTCCAACCGTCGACATGTTGATAATAAAGAATAAATAGAATGATAATTAAATATTAAATAAGAATTAAAAATTCAAAGTCGACCAAACCAAACATAGATTTTTGAATCCCTTAGGTAGATCCGATATAAAAAAGGAAAAAACATACGCTAAAAGAAAGAAGAAACATAACATAATTATTATTACTACTATTATTATGATTATTATTACTATTATTATTGTTAACCAGACAATTTTCATCCGGCAGCAGCAGGGCCCTCCTCAGCTTTGCTTCAAAGTAGGCCAAATCCCTCTAGAGTTCATCAAACTGTCTTTGAAGTTCCTGCAAGGACTCGATATGAATCTTCTTGTACGAATCTGGATCAACCATATTTGTATTGTAAGTGTAGTAGAATGAACGAGTGAGAGTGAGTAAGGAAGGAGGCCGGAGGGATCTATTTATAAATGATTGAATTGGAAGGGGTTTGTCAAACAAAAAGCCACGACTGTTCATATCCCTTAATTAAATAAAATTGGTGATTTTTTGAATATGTAAATTAAATAAAAAAATGGATCTAAATACAATATTTTATCTTTTATTGTATTTTGGAAAGATAAGGAAATTGCTTTAAAATAAATCTAACAGATGGGTAATCTGTTGCAAAATATATTTTATCTGTCAGATAACTTACAATATACTAACAATCTGTTGCAACAGAAGGATTTATCTATTTGCTTTTCCAATAGATATGTCATCTGTTGCAACAGATTGATCATCTGTCGTAATAGATGTCTGCAATTATTTCATAATTTAAACAAATGTGGCATCTGTTGCAACTTGCTAGTCATCTGTTTATTCAATTTAAGACATAGATGGGCTAGGAATAATAAGGTGTATGCAGATAGATCCACTATCATATGTGTGGGAGTTAAGTAAGTATTACTGATAAGGTCTCCGGGACAACACACACAAAGTACAATATTTTTGTCAATGCAGTTTTTAATCGATTAGGCACTGATCATTCAAATAAGATCCTGCATTGTACAGTTAAGTTTGATGGGTTCGAATCGATAAGGCTGAGGGGCCCATAAAGATGGTACAGATACCCTGTTACGAATTACTGACGGTTGTTTCTCGTGTTTATGCGTGTCAAGTTTTGAGAAGGGATCAATATTTGGTGTCATTGTAAAGAACCAACAACGATTGAACTTAAATTTAAGAGTGCATTGGACTTTGAGAACGCCTTCAAAGCCTCACACTGCATCAAATAAGAACGAAAAACCAATAAAAATTCCCCTAGCCCAAATTTATATGAAAGGGTTGATCGAGAAGATGTTATACACGAGAAGGAGTCGAAGGAGAATGCTTGCAAGGGAAAAGGGAGTTGATGAAAGACTATATCATCTGAGGCTAATTGAAGAAAAGACATAGGGTAGAAAGTAATTTCTAGCGAATCTGGCTGATAGAATTATCTTAAAATATGAGAAATATGAATCAAGTGCAAATATAAAAGTTTATCCGATAATGTAAATTCGTTTGTTGTCTCTCTGAAAGAAAAATAATGCGGATGGATACTTTGCTAGGGAGCTACAACTAGGTAGCGTGATCGGGATTATCACCTAGATAGAAAATAGCAGAAGAATAAGAAAGCAGCCTTACGGTCATCAAAGGTTGAAATGATTGAGCTCACAAAAGATCAGGAACTCTATACCAAATTCAAAGATTACAATGACCAGCTTGAATACAGAATCAGAAAGCTGGAGGCAAACTTAAAAATTATCTAAATTCACATACTAGAGCAAGCCTCTGATCTTCTCCAAGATATGTTGAAAGTATGCTAAGGCTGTAAAACACAATCAATTATAACCATATTGCTAAGGAAGTAATGATACTCAATTTGCCTTTCAATCTCGCTTGTGGTTCCAATTAGGTCAACAATAGTGGACCAAATCAGAACTACAAACAAGAAGGCATGAGATGCAATTTAAAATTCAGAAATTGTCGCTTTCGCTTAGATTCCTTACTTTAACTGTAGTTGTTGTTGGCGCAAGATTTCTAGACTTACTGTACAACATTTCAACCCTCGACTCCTTTAAGGCGGCTTTCTTGGTCTTCTGCTATTTTCTATCTAGGTGATAATACCGACCACACTACCTAGTCGCAGCTCCATAGCAAAGTGACCATCTGCACTATTTTTTTCTTAGAGAAATAACAAATGAATTTTTCATTACCGGATACACTTTTATATTTGCACTTGATACAGATTTCTCATGTTTTAATATAATTTCATCGGCCAGATTCGCTAGAAGTTACTTTCTACCCTATGTATTCTCTTCAATTAGCTCTCAGATGATATAGTCTTTCATCAACCTATCATTTTTCCTCTAAGGCATTCTCCTACCGCATCTTCTGGCCTATAATCATCACCCCGAGCAACCCAACCATATAAATTTGGGCTAGGGAAATAACTATATTGGTTTTTCGTTCTTGTTAGATGTAGTGCTAGGCTTCAAAGGCCTTCTCAGAGCCCAATGCACCCTAAGAGTTAGTCCAATCGCTATTGAATCTCGTTACAATGACACCAAAACTAGATCCCTTCACAATGATTGACAAATAAACATGAGCAATAACCGATATTAAATCTTAATAGGGTATCAGAACCATATTCATGGACCCTCAGCCTTATCAGTTCGGACCTACCAAACTTAACTATAAAATTATAGATATCTTATTTGAATGATCTATAACTAATCGGTAAAAACAACATTCACAAAATCGTTGTTCTCTATGTGTGTTTCCACGATAACATTATCAGTAATACATACCTCCCACATATGAAATGGTTTCATCTGCATGCAGCTTATTCCTCCGAACCCATCTTTACTGTAACCTCTTTTGATGGTCGGGCAAAAGTTGATCAACTTTCAGTACCTTATATCTACAAAGAAGAGAAAAATAACTAATGTCACAAAAAGAACATTATCCATCTGTTGCAATAGATGTATAGTCTGTTGCATCAGATGTGGAGTCTGTTGCAACAGATGTGGAGTCTGATGCAACAGATGTGGAGTTTGATGCAACAGATGTGGAGTCTGTTGCAACAGATGTGGATTCTGTTGGAATACATCAAACCAGCCTTGCTGGTGGTTTGATTTGTTCCAACAGTTGCTCCGTCTGTTGCAACATTAACAATAACATTAACTACAAAGCAACAACAAATAAAAAAAATCAACTACAAAGAAACAACAATATTTGTTTCAACACCATCAACAACATCATCAACAACAAAGAAATAACATCATTTGTACCAACACCATCAACAACACCACACTATAAGTTCCAACAACGCCAATCCCAACAACAACATCAATAACAACATAAACAACAAAGAAACAAACAAAATACATATAAAAAAATAAGACTGCTAACAAGGATTTTAAAATTCTTCCAACAAAATACTTTTTTTGCATATTGTAATAAAAATTCTAGGTTCGTTTATTCAACCCTTAAAAGTTTCTTTAAATTTTTTAAATAATATGATATGGGTAAATGGTAATTAAATAAAAAAAATAGATGTAAATAACTTGTAAAGAAGAAGACGAGAATGAAAGAGCAATAGTGAACCATACCTTAATGTCAAAAGGGGATCAAAACAGCAATTTCAGTCGAGGATAAATATGGATCGGTTTAGATCCGAAAGGATCTTTATGAGAAAGAGAAGAGAAAAGAGAGAAAAAAGATTTTGATAATTCTAACCTAAAGAGGAGAGAAATAAAAAGATGAGAGATGAATAAAATAAATTTAGGGCTGAAGTTGAGGAGAGATATGAGATAATTCTAGATGTATTGTGTACGTAGACGTGGATTTTTCAATATTCATTAATTAATATAATTAACATTCATTAATAATTTAAGGGGCACGAGGAAGACTAGTGACATTGAAAAGATAAGATAAGACTACTCAATGAACTCATTTTTTAGTTATCCAAGAAAAAGAAACTCTTCATTTTTATCGTATTTTGTAGTACTTACTACTTTATCTACTTGTATAGAAAGCTTTAAAACTGAAATAAAAAGATGATTTTCAAACAGGTATGTCATATGTTGCAACAGATAGCAATATCTCTTTAAAAATCCCAACAGCACAATCATATGTTACAATAGATACAAATATCTATTTAAAAATCCCAATAACTCACTGATGCAAATTTCCATTTGATAATTAAATCATATATGTCATCAGTTACAAGAGATATCAATATCTATTTAAATATCCCAACAGCTCTGTCATCTGTGACGACAGATGCAAATGTCCATTTGATAATTAAATCAGATATATCATCTGTTATTATATATAACAATATCTATTTGAAAATTTCCAATAGCTCAGTCATCTGTCACAATAGATGCAAATGTCTATTTGATAATTAACTCAGATATGTCATCTGTTGCAACAGATATGAATATTTGTTAGAAATTTCTAACGGCTCGGTCGTTTGTTCCAACATATTTCATTGAAATTGATTTAGGTGGAACTAGGGATGATTGAATGAGGTCATAGGGTCAACTACAACTTTAATTGTGTCATTAAAATTGCATGGTGTTGGTATTGCGTTCATCTCAACCTGAGTCGTCGATCGATCACTCTGACTTGAAATGAGCTCTCATTAAATTAATGTTAAGATTAATAGTACCTAAATTGATTTAGGTGGAACTAAGGATGAATGAGATCATAGGTTCAACAACAACTTCAATTGATTCGTTGCAATTGCATGGTGTTTGTATTATGTTCATCCCGACCCGAGTCATCGATCGATCACGCTGAGTTGAAATGAGCTCTCATTAACTTAATGTTAAGATTAATAGTATCTAAATTTATTTAGATAGAACTAGTGATGAATGATCTCATAGGTTCAACAACAACTTCAATTGAGTCATTGCAATTGCATGGTATTGGTATTACGTTCATCCCGATCCGAATCGTCGATCGATCACTCTGAGTTAAAATGAGCTCTCATTAACTTAATGTTAAGATTAATAGTACCTAAATTGATATAGGTGGAACTAGGGATTAATAGGCTCATAGGGTAAACAACAACTTCAATTGAGTCATTGCAATTGGATGGTATTGGTATTGAGTTCATCCCGACCCGAGTCGTCAATCGATCACTCTAAGTTGAAATGAGCTCTCATTATCTTAATGTTAAGATTAATAGTACCTAAATTGATTTAGGTGGAACTAGGGATGAATGATCTCATAGGGTTAACAACAACTTCAATTGAGTCGTTACAATTGCAAGGTGTTGGTATTGCGTTCATCCCGACCTGGGTCATCGATCGATCACTCTGAGTTGAAATGAGTTTTCATTGACTTAATGTTAAGATTAATAGTACCTAAATTAATTTAGATGGAACTAGGGATGAATACAACTTCAATTAAGTCATTACAATTGCATGGTGTTGGTATTGCGTTCATCCCGACCCAAGTCGTCGATCGATCACTCTGAGTTGAAATGAGTTCTCATTAAGTTAATATTTTAAAAACAATATTTTTTGAAAATTTTAAAATTAATTAAGATAAATTCGGACCAAATTAACAATTTCAAAACTTGTCATTCTTTTTCAAAATTACAGATCAACCCATACAAATCATTCATTTGCGGTAAAAAAAAATTCTCATTTCAAATCTCAAGTTCTCGCTCCTCTCTCTTTCTCACTCTCTTAATAATACAGACAAAACCTACTCAACATATTACTTAACCCTTTAAAACAGATTGATATTTTTCTCATTTCTGACCACATAGTTGTTATTTTCGACTTCATTCTCGCTTGTATCCATAATTTTCTCTTTCTTCGTAGGTAATTGAGTTTGAGAAGAGTTCTAAATTTATTTTTTATTCTAAAAATTAGGACTTTTTAGTTAATGATGAAAAAAAGACTTTTAGTTGTATTATCTTCGAGAATGGGTTAACAATTTTGTGTTTTGATGTTAAAAAGTAGGAAGCACCTGAGAAAATCCTAGTTTTTATCTCAGTATTTTGTTGATGTCGTGGTATTGTTGGATGGCGCTTGTGGTGTTGTTGGTGGATGTTGTTGGTGGTGTCGGTATTTGTGTTTTTGGTGGTGGTGTCGGTTGTCTTGGTGTTGGTATTGGTGGCATTGGTGGTGGTCTTGTTGGCAGTGGTGATGGAATTGGTTGTGGTGTTGGTGGTTCATCTGTTGCATCAGGTGGAAGATTTGTTGGGAGATATTAAATAAGTCTTAAAACAGATTTCCCATCTGTTCCTATTGATGGGTTATCCGTTGGAGAATTTTTTTGTAATGTGGCATAGAATAATTTATTGAAATTTGTCTTACCTTTTTTTTTAAAAAATTATGCAGACATCAAATGCAATGTATTTTTTATTTTTTCTATTGTTTATAGTTAAAAGATGTCTCCCAAAAGAAAATAAACAGAAAGTGGATCAACTTTTGACCACCTAACAAAAATGGCTAGAGTGCAGATAGATTTGGAGGAACTTCCTGAACAATCTCAGTCAGGGCAAAATGAAGCTGAGGAAAATGATAACTCCTTCTCACCAATGGGGCGTGAATTAATATCGAAATCCCAGCAATATACTATCAAAACCATTAGTATCGACAGATTTCAGGTTGTGATGCCGATGGATAACCCTGACAAAGTAACTGGCGATCTTGTACTTAAATGTAAGTTGGGGAAACGTTTTGATAAATTAAGGGCAATTATGAAGAATGAAAACATAGACGAACTTTTTAACAAGAGCTTCTTTGCATACTTTCTTGAGTTGCCTGAGGACTGCACTCTCCGTTTCCCAATGAGCATGGTATATGGTCTTGTCAAATACAGGATCAAGTACGCGGGGGATAATAAAGATCCGAAGGAGGGCCAAAAAAAATGGATGAAATCTGGATCAACTACTGTGGCATGCCGATTTTTTTTGGGTTGAAAGAGTTTACCATAGTGACGGGCTTGAGATGTGATCATCCAGAAGAACCTCTCATCAAGGAAACACCCCACAAAGGGTCCAACAAACGCAAGGTAAATAGAGACGGGTAGTTGGGCATTGCTGGACATAGTGGATACAAAACGGAGGATATAATGGCAGATCACAAGGATAAATACATACCAAAGAACTACAGGGAGAAATTATGCTTAGTTTGGTTTGTCCATTCCGTTCAATTGGCAAGAGACGTCAGGAAAGTCATAGAAGATGATTTGTTGGCGTTTGCTGATGATTTTGACAAATTTAATGATTATCCTTGGGGATATGACAACTACTACTTGACTGTTGAATATTTACTGACAAATCTATCCACAAGGACGATCAAATTATACGGCTTTCCTTGGGCTTTCATGGTAAAATTGATCACTATTTTTACTCATCCATTAATTTATATTGAATATAGTTATAGTTATTATGACTTATTTTTTCTTGCTTCCTGTTTACATTTTTTAGGCTTGGGCATGTGAAGCCATTCCTCCGCTCCGAAAGCAGTTCAAGGATTACCCAGATAAGGTTTCTCATCCAGGGATCCTTAGGTGGTTAGCGACTGCAAAGGGCAGCAAAAAAATATTAAAGAGCAGGAGGTTGATCTATTTAACCCTTCGAATGATGTAGTACATCTTTTTTCAATTAAAATAATTTACCTCAAAGAAAGATATTGAAACAGATGTTCCATTTATTGCGACAGATGGGTTATCTGTAGCAACAGATTACCCGTCAACTGCAACTGGTGCAATAGATGGGTAATTTGTTGTGATAGATTACCCATCATCTGTTGCATAATTTGCAGTAGATGGGTAATTTGTTGTGATAGATGTTCCATTTATTGCGACAGATGGGTTATCTGATGTAACATATTATCAATCTGTTGTGACATACAGATCAACTGTTGCAGCAGCTAGATCCACCTGTTGCATAAGTTGGTTGTGTTAACATGTAACCCAACCGACTGTAAATTATTATTATATAATTTAAATGCCTTCTATTTTTTTCTCGTTTGTGCATTCTTGGATCGTGCATACCATTGATGAGTTGGGGATGACTTCTTTTCTTACTCTAGGTCTTGTTGATACAAAAGAAGACCCAACGGTGGACTTAATAAAGAAAGAATTGGATGGAGCAACATCCATAAGAAGAGCAGTTATGCAAGGTCAGCCTAATGTTGAAGATCTTCACAACCAACCTAAAACTACAACAGATCTGGGTGCTTCTTCTGGGGGTATTACTGGTGGAGTTGTTGATGATGGTGGCAGCCATCCTGATGTTGTTGCTGCTGCTGCAAGTCGAGATTATGAGCATGTTGGTGCTCAACAAAAAATAAATATGTTTGAAAACACCCCTTGAACAGGTCTCTCCCACCCTACACCGGTCCCTCTCACCCTTACAGTGGTCCCTCTCACCCCTCTTCACCTTCATGTTCTCATTGCAAATGCAAAGTGTTCAAGGACAGAGAGGATAAACTCCTTGAAAATTTAGAGGCTATTATTGAAGCTTTCGAGGAGTTGAAATTCAGGAGGGGTGTCATACCATCAAACAAGGTGAGGGAGTCATGCACTCCTACAGTGGCGATTAGGAGGAAGAGAAGAAACATTAGATAAATTCTCTCCATTCTAAAAACAATGAAAAATGTAATTCCTTCCGCTCCAAGAGTTGTTGAAGTTCAGTGTCCGCTGAAGAGGGTGGACATATTCGCAATACTTTATAAATTAAAGAAGAAGGAACTGGAAGAAATCATGAATGACAAGATGAAGGTTCAAAAAGAATACACCATGCATTCATTTGCCGCCAAAGACTTCACTAATATGACAAATATGCGTGAGTAGTACGTGGACAATATAAGTTTACTTTTGCTAACCTAGCCTTCTAATCTACTCCATGAAGAAGAATCTACGCAGCAGATGTGTAATCTGTTGCAACAGTTTGGAATTCTGTTGCAACATAATACACATTTGTTGCATAAGTTTCGTTAGTTGGGTAATCTGTGAACTAATCCAGAGAACCCTCTACAACAGAATCTTTCCGTTGTATTTTTTTTCTTTACAATTGCTAACCTATTTTAAAATTATCTTCTTATACCACAGTATGTTAATGAAATTTTCTGCCTCATGAGGGGCAGACAATTAGCGTACCCAGATGCTTATGATGCTGTCGATAGGATAATGGACCTTAACTTCTACAATAATTTCAAGGATAGGTACGATGATCTCCGTAAGATAGCTGATTCCTGTGGTCGGGGATTTTATAAGTTAGTTTCTACGTTCCAATGGGATAAAGACGTGATTAAATAAATTAAAGAGAAGAGGCCATATCCACACGGCAAGAGCTGGACCAAGGCAAAGAGAATCCTTGCAGTCATGAACGTGAAAGTCAAACATTTTTTATTTGTTGAGATACTACTCTATGAGGTAAAGATTAAGGTTTATGACTGCAACTTACCTGTCTTCAGCGAGGACACATTTTTAACCCACATGCAGCCACTCTTGAAGTTGTTGCCTAAGTTGTTGACGCAGAGTAAACTGATGAATCATTTGCCGGCAGAAGTCTTGAGGAAGGAATCATGGGTTTTTTAAGGTCGAAAGAAAAACATCCAGCATCAAAATAATAGAACCGATACAGCGTGCGAGCCATAATCGCTTGCATACATCGAGTGTTTGCTGACCGACACAGAAATAACCGGTATATGCGACGCCGTTGTGGAAAAGATGCAATGGGTCTGGTCTTATGGGGTACTAACTAAATGGTTGGAGCCCGTTTATAAAGAATCATATGTACAAAGACGGAGACAAACACGATAACAATATTTTATTTCAAGCCACCTCACTTTACATGTAGTGGCAATAATTTTTATGTCTGGCCAAGTTAAATTTTTATAATACAATAGATAGCATATCTGTTATAACTGATATAGTACCAGTTGTGACAGATTGATTATCTATTGGAATAGGTTGGTCGTTTGCTGCATTATGCAGATGTATCCCAGTCTGTCTGTCGCAATAGATATCCAATCTGTTGCAACTGATAGGTAATATATTGGAATAAATCAAGAAAGTAGGAAGACCTGTTATATAATTTCTAGCAGATGACCTACGTGTTGCATCTCATGTTGCAACATATGTCTAAATCTATTTGATAAGATATGTCGCTTGTTGCAGCAGATGTATTATCTGTTGTGATATTTGAATCTAGTATTCTCTTTCAATTAACTTGTTAAAAACTAAGGATTAAATTATATTCATAGACAACATAAAATAAATTGAAGTCTTCGAAAATACATGAAATAACTCAACAAATAAATGAAATGAAAAAAAGTTATTATGGGTACAAATGATCTACTATACAAATAAATCAACAAGTTAAATCAAGGAGGATGGGTTATTACATTGATGGACTCAAGCTATAAAGATCTACTCAATATGGACAAGTTGTTCTTCATCCGGTGCTACGAAATTCGGCTTTGGTCATCGTGGATCTTTAATTTTACTTGCGTACGAATTCTGGGCTTTTGCTTCTCCGTATTTCCGTAAAAGAGCAGCATATCTTTTGCGGAGTAATCCGACATCAAGTCCATCATTTGGTACGTGTAATCCATTGCTCAAATACTCGGCGTACGCGACAACAAAAAGACCGCAATTCCTGCGTTTTAAAAAAATAGATAATACATATCTTGCAGTTCATGCAAGCGTTGTGAAATTTGTAAAATGAAACTAAATCATGACACTTAAACTTACAGGCTGCCAATGGATTGTTGAGCAATTCCTTCAACATATTGTACATCAAATGGATTACTCATTTATCCCGGTATGCTTCAATCGTCGACCAATCAGTACGAACCTTTTGTTCTAAAAAGTCACCCATATCAAAGTAAGTAGGCAATATTTTGGCCATCTTTTGTATCTCAGACGACGGCCTGAAAAGTCTCCTTCGCGACATTGAGTCATAAACTCGGATGCGCCTCTCTTTTAGAACGACGACAGCCAACACCCAATGAAATTCATCACCACAATTGATTGGGATGTATACTTCATCGACCAAATGCCAAGGTAAGTCAGCTGAAATGCTAAAACTTTTGATGATGTAGATTAAGCATTCATCATTTTGGAAAACTTCCGGCTGTTGTTGACAATACCTATCGTAGGCATTATTGATGTAAAATTTGTATAAATAATTGTCTGTCGTGTATCTGTTTTGTTCTTGTATTTGCAACTTAGCCTTCTTTCAGGGGTAGTAAAAAATGACATCGATGTGTTGCCCGTATTATCAAACATTTCGGATTACATTTCGATTGTATGACATTTAAACCTCATCATTCCAGCAAGTTTGGGGCTGTGACATCAAATAGAATCAATTCTTCATTCCGGAATGTACAACAACAAAGTCGAACATATCAAAACCAAGATTCGATTCATTCACTTTGTAGTGTTCGTCATTTTGTTTTCTACATGATGATTTATATGTGTTAATGTCATGTTCTTACAACAAGAATTGTATAAACCAATATCTTTAAAATTGATTTATGTACCTGCCGGGATGATGCTTTAACAGTCAATCGAAAATCCATTCTGAATTGTTGTTGATCAACTATGTTAGTTTTTTTGGAGTCTCGTCCGAGGTGTTGAACCCTTCAAACGGGTAATTCTTGCGTTCTCCCGAACTGACAGGCTCCACTTTTCTTCTTCTTAGGAAGCAGTTGATGGATTATTAACTGTGATATTATGCTCTTCAGCAGTAGCTTCTACTGTGACATCCACCTGAAAAATAAGAATTATCAATGCTAATTACAAATATACAACAGATTATCCATTTGGTGTAACAAATGAGTCTTATGTTGCAACAGATGGATCATCTGTTGGGACAAATTCGAATAGGTAAATCGGAACAGTACGATAATTTCGAACAGAAGACCCATTTGTTGCAACATAAAACTCATCTCTTACAACAGATAATGCATATGATGTAACAGGTTAGACAATAGTTACAATAAATGTATATATCTGTTTGATAATTTTCAGCAGATGTATCATTTGTTGAAACAGATATGTGCCTGTTTGTTTAATGGAACAGATGAAGTACATTCACCTTTTTCATCTCATACTGCTCTCATGTGGCCCTTGCACACTGAACAACGGTGCAAGACAAAGATAGAAGCATTGCAATTTTGCTTTTTTCGATGCTTGATGATGCCTTGGAAATATCTCTCTTTCTCCTCTTAGCCATCTTGATCTCTAGTGGAGTGTATGGATATGAAATCCTCTTTGATGGAATGACACCTTTCTTAGATGTCATTTCTTTTACAGAAGCAGTTAGTGCATTAATAGCATTATTTACTCCATCGTGTTTCACCTTGCAGTCTTGACATTTGCATGCAGAACATTTGCTAGATGTGGCAAAATCTGGAGAAAAATCTGTACAACCAGTATGATCATAATCATAATGGCTTGTTGTTTCAAAAACTATAAGAGGAACATCATTAGCCCCAACAGCAGCACCACTACCACTACCATCATCAACAGCAATAAGTCCACCCTCTAAAATTATTTTTCTTCTGATGGTTGTTGCTCCAAACAATTCCATTTTTATTCTATCAATGACCTTTGGGTCCGATAAAGTTTGCACAGACCGTAAAGTAAGAAAAAATGACATCTTTAACTCTTAGTTGGTCGGAACAAGCCGCAGATGAAAAATCCAAAATATATTAGTACATAAATTAGAACGATGATGAAATCATTTAAAATAATCATTCATTAAAACTTGATTAGAATTGGACTTACTGGTTCCTTCGGGGGATTAAAAAGATAAAGAAATTTTGTATTTTTATCAGTTTTGGCCGACAACCATCTCAGGATTCTTGGACATGAAACTTATTCCTGGGAGTTCACTTATTGTCTCAAATGAGGAATGACTTCAAATACCCAAGCCTATAACATAACGCCAATAAATCAAAAATATTATTAAATAAAAAAAATGAATCATATCATGATAAAAGAAATATTTACCATGAAGGCCCATGGAAAGCCATATAAGTTGAATGTCTTTGAAGTTAACGGAGTCAACATATATTTGACAGTCATTTTAAAGCTTTCATAACCCCAAGGATAGTTGTTAAACGCCTCAAGATCCTCTGAGAGATTTATTAAACTGAGGCTTATGATGTTGTTAACGTCTCTCGCCCAAAGAATATTATGTACAAACCAAACCAAGCACAATGATTGCTTGTTCTTCTTTGAGAGTCCTTTACCTTTCAACGCTTCTATCAAATTTTTATTTTTGAAGCTTGGAACAACAATGGACACCAGGTCCTCACGATCATTCGACTTGTCTTTGCCTTTTTGGGGTGTGCGGGGTACTTTTTTTGGGTCAGAGTAGGTATAACTTGAGAAGGAGTAGGAGGATAACATTTTAGTCCAGTAACTACGGCAAACTCCTTCCAACCAAAACAAACAGACATGTCACAGTAATTTATCCATACGTCGTCCATCTTATCTTTGTTTTCATACATAAACCAACGCTTGAGAAGATATATTATCTTAAATTTACAGGAACATAAAATAGATTATAATTGATTAATGTATCATTAAAAAGGGATAACAGTAAATTTAACATGCACAATGGTAAAATAACAGTTCCAACAGACCATACATCTGTTGCACCAGGTATGTTATTTATTGCAACATATAATCGATCTGTTATAAATGATGAGTAAACCATTGGAAACAATAAAAATAGATCGCTAATCTGTTACACCGGATATTTTATCTGCTGCAACATATAACCAACCGTTGTAATGGATGAGTAACCGTTGGAAACCATAAAAATAGATCACTAATCTATTGCACCAGGTAGTTTATCTGTTGCAATATATAACCAACCTGTTACAATGGATGAGTAATCCATTGGAAATAGTAAAAACAGATCACTCATCTGTTACACCAGAAAGGTTATCTGTTGCAACATATAACCAACCTATTGCAAGAATGAGTAATCCGTTGGAAACAGTAAAAATATATCACTAATTTGTTGCACCTGATAGTTTATCTGTTGCAACATATAACCAACCAGTTGCAACGGATGAGTAATCCGTCGAAAACAGTAAAAACTGATCTCTCATCTGTTGCTACATATAACCAACCTGTTGCAAGAATGAGTAATCCATTGGAAACAGTAAAAATAGATTACTAATCTGTTGCACCAGGTAGTTTATCTTATGCAACATATAACCAACCATTGCAATGGATGAGTAAACCGTTGGAAATCATAAAAATAGATCATTAATTATTGCACTAGGTAGTTTATTTATTGCAACATATAACCAACCTGTTGCAACGGATAGATAATTCGTTGGATACAGTAAAAATAGATCACTCATCTGTTGCACCAGGAAGGTTATCTGTTGCAACATATAACCAATTAAAAATAGATCACTAATATGTTGCACCAGGTAGTTTATCTGCTGCAATATATAACCAACCTGTTGCAACGAATAAGTAATCCGTTGGAAACCATAAAACAGATCATTGATCTGTTGAAACATATCACGCATCTGTTGAAAAATGAGTTATCTGTTGGATCAATATTATTTAGATTTATTCCAAACAGAAGAGTCGTCTGTCGCAACAGATGAACGATCTGTTAGATTGTTCATCTGTTGCATCATATTTTCATAGTTGCATCAGATTTTCATCTGTTGCATAAGATGTTTTCATTTGTTGCATCAGATATGTTTATATGTTGCATCAGATGTTCTCATCTGTTTCATCAGATGTTTCATCTGTTGCAACATCATTTTTACCAAGACAAGCAACAAATCAACCCAGCAACATCAATACATCACACACACAAACTAAGAACATCAACTGTGACAAAAAATTACCAACAAATCAGAATCAACAGTTCGACAACAAGAAGAAGAAATGCCAGAAATTAGGGTTTTATTCAGTCCACATTTCAAATTTAAGCTAGAAATATTGAAATTGTTAACCAATACTAGAAGAGTAGTTGGCTCAAGTTCCTCTGTTTCTTCATAATTTTTTACCTGTGAAAAAAGAAATGGGACGACGAAGAACTCGAAGTTGTTGTCGCCCTAAAAAATCTTCACGTTGATTGACGGTTGAAAATCGAAAGGAAACTCGCCCGACTAGTTGTCCGTCGAAGGTTGAAGTCGCCAGGGATTGAAGGGAGAATTTTACAGAACTGTTGGTTGGGAGAGAGCTGAGAGAAGTTGTCAAGGGAGAGAGGAGAGAGACGGTTGATTTGGATTTAAGGGGGGTGTGGGTTGAGTTGATTTGTATTTTTGAAAAGATTAGAAAGTTTTGAATCTATTAATCAAGTCTACAATTAACTTAATCAAGTTTGTTAATGATGGTTGACCCTTTAAGTTGGTCAATGTCACCAATCCTTCATTCAAGACTTAAAAGACACCTTTTCTTCAATTTTCTCTAGTAACTAGCTAATCTTTGATAAATCCGCCCCATGATATACACAATCTCTTCATGTTGAATATAAGTTTTATTTTTGTAAAATTTGAAGTCGTAGTTCTTTTTTTTTGTGTGTGCGAGTAAAATATAAATTTATGAGCCATATTTATAGTTAAAAACAATTGAAATCATAATTGGAATTCAAAATCCCACTTTTTGAAAATTTTGAGATTTAAAATCAAGTTGAAGTTGAAATTTTATACAAATTCCATAAACACATACTAATTTGAAATCAAAACTTGAAATCAGGTCTCAAATACATAATCGCCTGCAATTCTTACACAAGTTTATATTTTGGTAAAAATGTTCTTTTTTGTATAAACATGAACTTTTATAATAGAAGGTTCTAATAAATGTGAAATTTAGAAGTAGCCGTTCTCAAAATTCAACTAATTATACTTGGAGTTGAACTGTATTTGTAATTTCAGGTTTTTGAAATATAATAATACACTTATTAGCGGTTCACTAGTCAAAGCTTCAAATTTCACCACCTATATTTTAATTGTTCTTTATTTCATCAAAACGTATATTCCGCTTAAAAAGATGCTATCTCTTAATTACATTTCAAACAATAGCTAATATTAACAACTAGTCCAGAAACTGACCATTCATCTTTTACTTGTCATAACACATAAAATAGTGAAAACAAAACATAAATCAGCGATATAAGCAGTAATATCATAACTATCTACTTTTCACCTCTATAATTAAAAAAATTTATTATCCTAAAATTTCAATTTTACAGATGAAATTCCATAATAATTTCTTTCACTTGGGGTTTTCAATTGTAGAATTTAAAATTTATTATATAAGTTGAGATATTTATGATTTTATTCGTTTCCCATAAGATAAAGACTTCTGAGAAGATTCTGGACTCATGATAAACGATAAAATTTCCTGGCCCAAATGACTTTTAGTTTGGTTTGGTAACAGCAGGCTGGGCCCAATTAAAGCCATGCTGACCCTTTATACAAACTAAAAGGGGGTACCATTCTTTTTTAGTTGGGCTTTCATACACTCATTGGAGTCCAATTAAATGCACATTCATATCGAAAAGTCTATATTGGGGCGTAAACTACTCAAGACCCTAACAAAGGTGACTACGTACCTAATGGGACTCGAATTCAAGAATTCTGATTAATGACGAAGGAGCACTTACCACCCCACCACAATCCTTATCGGTGAAAAGTACCACTCTTTACTTGTCTGGTTAAGAAAGGGGATATGCTTGTTTGAAACAGTAATCAAAGTTGCTGACCTAAAACTGAATTTTGGAGTTCGATGAGGTGATAAAAAAAATGTTTTCTTCTTGTAAACTAATATAAGGTCAAGTAAAATAAAATGGGTGGAGTAATTCACTGCCTCAAATTTTGGCAAAATTTAACTTATGCACATTCAAAACTTCAGAGAGTCAGTATGCATTTTCTAGACTAACCGAACAATTCGCCTAGAAAATTCTTGATGAAAACTTATCCCTCAACATACCAAAACTAGCTATACAACTCCACAAGTTATTGTAGATGTAAGAATTGATACATAGAATGATTTTTTATTTAATTAATAATCATATAAAGCAAACGCTATTTTAATCATTTATATCAATCTCAAACTTCAATTTATTTCTGCATGCGTACCCCTCTGAAGCATACACTATAATAAGAAGTGAAATTTAATTGGCTGTGATTGGTAATGGTAATTTTCCATAGAGAAGGGAGCCCATCTCCTGTCATTATATTCCAAAGAGAAAAAATAAAAAGATCACAAAAAGAAAATAATAGTTGTCTTTAACTTGCACGACAAAGCACGTGAAGAACCCTACTGGTTTTTAATTGTTTTTACATATCGTAGATACATCTGGAGTCAGAAATAATTTGTACTTTCTTCTGCCGGATGTTTCAGTTTCTTTCTGTTTTCTAATTAAAAGTCTTTATCAGTAAATATTAGTATTATGGAGAGCTAGCAAATGTAAGATGATACTCAATATATTACTGTACGCGTATATAAATTTACGTGTATCGGCACTTTCTAGTTTAAATAAAGGGGTGAACCTCCTCAACAATTGAGGTTGACAGTTTCCTCGTATCCATCTTACTCTTTTATTTGCCTTTCCTTCTATGTTATTTTTCTAATTATTTCAAAATCTTCAATTCTCATATATCTATAATCCATAATCTATAATTTATAAGAATTTTAGAAATATTATTTGAACTTTTTGTCCTTTATTAAAAGTCTTTGATTTAGATAAAATCACCTTTTTACTATTTTTTTCCTAATATTTAAGAGTTAAAAATTAATTAAATATATTTATGGTAAAACTTTTTCTTATTAGAAGTCATCTGAATTCAATACTAATACTTTTAAAATTATTTTAAGAATAATTCTAAATCAACTTATTTAATTTTAAAATGATTTGAAAAATCTAGAAATAAATATAAGAGCGTTAGAATATGAAAAATTTAAGAAGTACCAAATTTTTAAAAGCTTTAAGTATGTAATAAGAATGTAATCAATGATTTTGTAAGAATTTAGCTTTAAAAATAAGGAAAGATTTTAAATATTAAAAAAAATAAACGTACTACAAATATGATTCAAATTGATGCGTCTCTTGTCATAACAAAGGAAAGACGTATTGCATGACAAAAGTGATGATTCATCAACCACTTAAAACTTCTTATGGTAATACATATATATATATATATATATATATAAAAAAAATCTATATCTATAATAATATATTAAAAGTAGGGCAAAATTCAAAAATAACATACTTTTTTCCTTAATTATGAGTTTCATAGCAACAGTTTCATAATTCCATAATATAGCAAGTTGTATTTGTATTTTTGTAAATTGTTGCTACAAAAATACAAATACATATGATTTTTACTGCCCTTATGATCGATATGTATTTTGTATTTTTGCAAACTGTTGCTACAAAAATACAAATACATATGCTACAAAATGTAATTTGATTAAAGTGTTGTTATTTTTTGTAATTTAATACTTAATATGCTACTTTATGTATTTTTTCCTTAAAAGTATGAAGTTCTTTAGAAAAGTGATTCGAACTTTTTACCCTTCTTTAAAAGAATCTGCAATAAACAAAACAGTCTTTTCACCTTTGTCTTAATTGATTATAAAATATAAAAATATTTAATAAGTGATTTTAGGAGTCCTTTTCCTCTATTAATTCCAACTAATAAACTTTCCTCAATCGATAAATCACATAAAAAAAGGAATAAAAGAAAGAAAACATGGAAAGTAAAAAAAGAAGGAAACTCACGTTAAAAAAAGGAATTAAAAAGGAATGCATTAAAAGAAAAAGTATGTAAGAAATTGCATAAATATATTTTGTCTCTAGGTGAAAGGGCTCTAACTTATACTTTTTAATTTGGGTAAAAAAATTACACTTAATTTGATTTGTATCTTTTTAGGTTTGATTATTAATCTAGGTAAGAAATCATAATATTTAATACTTCTAAATCAGTTAAAATTTTACTTTATGTATAAAAAAAAATTCTATAACTCTATATAAGTAATATTTGGATGGATCAAATTAAATTTATAAAAAAACGTATGCTTCTTTTACTTCTACTTTTTCCTTCTTATATTTTGATTTTGATGATTCAAGCCATATTCTTGCATCATCATCTTTTTTGCTTTTTTATAATTTCTTTTAGTTAATATCTTTATATATTATATATTAAGTATATATAATTAATATTGACAATGAATTCTCCTTTTTTTGATAATTTTCTTTTTCAGTTTAGAATTTTGAATTGAAAAATTGGACAAAATAAGCATGTTGATGCCGTATGAAGTCGTCAAAATATCAAAGGCTTATCACTTTCGCTTTCTTTGTTTAATTGTTACTTAATTTTGATTAGTTTTGATTATGTTAATTTACTATATTTTGACATATTATTTGTTAGTATTATAGTTGAATCTTTAATTACACTTATTTGTTAAATTCGAAATATAAAATTATATTTTGATATTTTGAGATGCTTTATGTGCTTAGCTAGATATCTTTTCCTAGGTTGTTATGGATGCGTGGTAAGAATCGAGGTGGCAGAGAGTCGAGTACGCGTTCAGGAGTTTGGGAGTTTTAATTATTTTCTTTGTTTTTGAATCAGAAAGATTTGAAAGTTTTGAATTTAATTGGTTAATATTTTTGTTTTGTTCTGTGCTTTCAAATGATCACATACAATTATCAAACATGTTGATTTGTCGATTTACTACGGAATGATGAGATTTGAATTGTCCTAATTGAAGGTGTTCTCATGAATGATATGTTCAACGGATTCTTTTGTGACGATTTTCAACTTAAATAAACGAAAAACAGGTGAATATTTTGTAGGTAATTCTTAATTTTGTATGGCAATGTTTCTTCTTTTTTTCTTTTTAAGTCTTGAAAGGATTAGTTATGTCATTTAATTGTCCAATTTATCTCTTGAAACGTGTTATGTGCTTAGCTAAATATCTTTGGAGAAAGACATAAAGTCACCCCTCAACTTGTCCGAATTTTTTAAAACGACACCTAAACTATACGGGAGATCTATTACCTCACAAAAATTACATATATTGTTGTAAATAGACCATTTTGATCAAAATTTTGCCTATGCGTGTAGACACGCATAGGACGCGCGTGAGTAAAAAAATTGTTGAACCAACACATTAAGAAATGTCACGTGTAATAAAAAGATTTCATTTTTTTCATTTTGTATTTTAGTATTTTTTTTTTCTTCCTTTGCTATATTTTTGTTTTTGTTTCTTCCTTCTTCTTCTTCTTCTCCATTAAATTGTTGAAATTGGTTTCAGAACTTGTGCAATTTTCTATGATTTAATGAATATTACCGATCAACTTAAGTTCTATTAACATTTTTTTTTATGTTGATTTGATTGTGCATTTGTCTTTGCCAGTATCATTTATGGTGTTTTGTGTTGCTTGCATTAGTTTCAATCAGTGGCTTATATCTACAACGGCGTATGAATTTGTTGGCACTTTGTTGCATCTGGTAATTGTACTTGATTTCTGCATCTGATTTTACAGTTGTATTGCATTTGAGTTTTCCATCTTGTCTAATAATATTAGTGGTGACTTCTTATATTTTATCGAGTCTTTGGGATGAATTCTTAATGGTTGCTTTAATATGGGTAGCAGTTTCATTAGACTGACAGCACCCGCATTAAGAACAAGAACTCTCGTCAGTCCATCTATTAACATCAATAACTGATTGATGTTTCCAAACATTGCTTTAGGCAAACTTCAACCTGTTGTTATCAACACAATATTATGCAGCTTCCTAGAGATCTCAAAAGTTTCATAGTAAAAGAAGATTAATTTGAATATTTTTCTTCTGTGAAGTCTCTATAATATGTGGGAAACAGCATTGAATCGGCCACAACATCAAGTTGAGGATTGGCTGATAACCAGATTTGAAATTTAGTAGATGATGAATTTTGTTCCATCTTTTCGTCCTTTGGTTCCATTCTTCTCAAATAATTAGTTGTGGGGTTTAGGCGTGGGGGGAAGGGGGGGGGGGTATTGACTGATGTGGAGAGAGGGGATTAGTTAAGAGAGGGGAAAAAGTCAAAAGAATAAGAGAGAGAGAAAAATTAAAAGAGAAAAAATAATTAACACGTGTCAATTTGTGATTGGTGCGTGTTTAGCACCTATTTTAAAAAAATTGAGATTGATTTTAAAAAGATGTATTAATATTATTTTAAAATTATTTAGGTGGGTAATAGGCCGTCCGCAAAGTTAAAGTTTCTTTTTGAAAAAGTCGGACAAGGTGAGGGGTGTCTTTATATCTTTTCTCATATCTTTTCCTTGATTGTTATGGATGCATGAAAGATAGTCTCCGGTTTATATGAAATGGTTATTGTTGGTTTACTTATGCTGCAAAGTTTGCTTTTGTTATTCCTTTTTATTGGATTAGTTGAACTTTTTTTTTATGCTTGTATTCTAGAAAAATCAAAATGCCCTTGCACATTGTGTATTTTTGCGACTTTCTTGGACTGCTGGTACTCAAAATAATGAGTTGACATTATTCTGTTTCTCCTTTTCAAGATGGGAGTAAGGTCAACGTATACTCTATTCTTCCTAAGCCTCACTTAAGAATTACATTTCGTTTGTTGTTATTATTGGTTGACTTTAATTCGGAATATGATTTTCAGTTTTAATAGTAAAACATTACATTTTTTATATAGTTTGTTTTTACGTTCAACCATTAGCCTGCATACTGACTACGCTTCAACTCCTTCTTACTCTTTTTTTTCAAATGAATCATAGTTTAATGATTAAATTTAAATTCTTCAATGTTAGTTTGGTTCTAAATATTATAGTAAAAAAACCTAAAAAGTCAAAGTGATATATTCTAGTAGTAAATTTCAAATACTTTAAATATAAAGAGTTTTTACATAATCCAATTAAAACTTTAATAACTTGAATTTAGTTGGTTTTAAAATTCTAAATATCATGAGAAAATTGATTAGTCACAACTCTAAATTAAATTTTAGAGCATCATTAATATTTTTAACTGATCTCCTCTCTATCATTTTCTTTGGTAAGCATGATTTTTCATTAATTAAAATTTTACGTTGTTTAAAGTTATAACATAACTACCACCATAATTAATTCTACGGAATACCTACCACCTCCACCAATAATAGGTTTCATGTAACTCTGTCCACCAAAATTAGAACAAACTATGTATACTTCTAAATATAATCTTTTCTTTTTTATCTTCTTTATTGTGATGCATGACAATAATAGCTTTCAAGTTAAGTTCTATTTCTTCAATAATAATGTGCTTTATGTATCAATTAACAACAAAAAAATTCACTATCGATTTAAGTTAAAATATTAGATTTATTTTAACGTTAATAATTTTTTATTGCTTAATATAATATACACGTGCAAATTACGTACGCTAAATTAGTCTATTTAAAGACTTAAAGTAGTATATATATATGTGTGTGTGGAAATGTGCTAAAAAATAATTAAAAAAATCAAACTGTAAGAATATTCCTAATCCTCCTGGCCCAAGTGATTAGTGCTGGGCTAAGATAGAGATTTAGGGATTGGCTCTAAGGCCAGCCCAATTTAAGTCATGCTGAGTCTTTGATGAAATGAATCATATCAAATGGTAACCAATTAATATTGGGAGAAGGACAGAAATATTATTTCGGTATAAAATAATGCCACCGAATTGGTCATTGAATTTGAAATCTCTCTTTTTAGCTTTTTAAACTTTTTGGGGCTAACAACAATTCTTTTATCTTTTCGGTTGCTCCTTTTGTTTCTATGTTTTTCTATTTTTTTAAAACTTTTTTATTGCAATTATCTTTTAAAATAAAAATCAGTAGTCCCTTTATTTGTTTTCTTTTCCGCAACTCTTTTTTTAAAAGAAAAAAAATGTTTTTTGCAACTAATTTATTTTTTTTCTCCTTTATTTCAAAGAACAATTGATTTATTTTTTTAAAAAAATTCTATCAAAACAAAAAACAATCGATAATTATAAAAATTGGATTATTATTGTATAAAATACTCTTTTTTTAAAATACATATTTGATATCAAATACATAAATACATATTTTATGCAAATAATGACACAACTTATATGCACATTATAACAATAATTGTATAGTTTCTATACATATTCTATACAATATTTAGCTATAATAATTATTTAGATACAAATTCTATACAACATTTATGCAGTTTATATACATCTTATACATATGCATATTCTATACAACAATGATACAAATTATATACAGATCATATATATAAAAATGAATATTCTATACAATACTTTTACGATTTTTTTACACATTTTATACAACAATTATATAATTTTTACACACATTTTATACGACCTTTGGTTACAATTATTATTCAGATACGTATTTTATACAACAACTATACAGTTTCTATGCACATTCAATATATTTTATACATATACATATTTAATATAACTATACAATTTCTATACATATATCATATATAGGTACATATTCTTTACAATAACATACCATTTTTATACAATTATATTTAATTGTTATTTTTAAATAACCAAAAAACAAAAGCAAACTTATTTTTTTAGTTAAAAAGTTTGTAGCAAAAAAAAAAAAAAAAAGCTAAAACATTTGAAAAAAAAAAGAAAGTAAAAGGGCCGAAGGACCCAAATTGGGAAATGGCTGAAAATGACCAATATGGCCTAATGGTCAATATGGCCCAATCGCCATTAAATGACATTACTTTATCCAACAGGTCATGAAATATCCATAAATCCAAACATGGATCAATATTATTTTGAGTGGTCAATCCATGTCTTTTTCCCATTAATATACATTTGGACAAAATCTAAGCTAAGGTTGAAATAGATTATTTTGAGGTTGAATCTTAGATGTTTGATTTAATTCCTTTTTTGTGCGTGGGTGGGAGAAAACTCCAAAATTTATAACCATAGTGCCACATATATTACTTCAAGATGAAGTTTAAATTGTTTGGCAAATAATGTCAAAGTGAAGTTAAACAAACGGGTAATCTTCATAAATCATAGGATTGATTTTGTTTATCGACCGAGAGGATAAGTGGCCACCTCAAATTAATATTTTGGGGTCATACCTTTTCTTTTGACTTAATTAGTGGCTAGATATTCCATTTAGTTGAGAAAAAGATACTTGCACAAACCCTACATTTAATTAATGAAGGTGAAGTTGTAAATATTATTTCAAAACTCTCCCAAGTCTCTTACCGATATTAATGTATACTAGTTTAGCTGTACGTGCCTCGCATGTGTAATATTTGATGGAAAAAGTACCAAAATTAGCTTATAATGGACCGTAATTATCACTTATAGCTTCATTTTTTCTTAATTATCTTCTATAGCCTAGTCATGCGCTTAAGTTTTACTTAATTACTTTTTATAGCCTACATACTTCTAATTGCCGCATTTTTGAAAAAAATACACTAACGACACGCGCGTTCATAGTTATTGCTTCTATGGTTGGTACACCAACATTGGATGGATTTTTTTATCTTCCGGTGTCGGTTTCGGTGTGAGTTTTGACGGAGAGAAGAGGGATTGGTTTGTGAGTTGTTTGAACAGAGAGAGAAAGATTAAAAAACGAAGAAGAAAGAGGTAGAGGGTGGTGATCGGAGCTATTGTGGTGGTTGAAGGTTGTGTGTCGGCAGTGATAGGAGGTTGTATTCCAGATGATTGAACAGATTTGAAAAATGACGTGGTTATCAGTGAGATCGGAAAAATGACATGGCTAAAACTCCGGCCAGATCTGATAAAACTACATTATTTGTATTTGTAAAGAATTGTTGTATTTATCTGTAGTTAACTATCATTTATATTTTTTAATTATTGAAAAGGAAAGATTGATTTTCTTTCTACGAATATTTATTTGTATTTATTAACACGAGTTGTATTTATTGATACAAATAAATACAATCCAATTTTTTATAAAATCATTTGTTTCATTTGTTTGTAATTGTATTTGTATAAAGTGATATTTGTTTATTTACAAATACGAATGATAATTTTGACATATAAATACAAAATGGTACATTTGTATCAAATGATACATTACATATTGATATATTTTAGAATCAAGAAAATACAATTAATGCATTTACTTGTTTGTATACAAATATAAATGATAAATTGTACATAATCGCAGCTAAATACACTATGCAATAAACTTACAAATACAAATACAAAATAATTCTTTAGAAATAAAAAGACATCGACAAAAATAGAATATAGATACAAATATAATCTAAATATGCAAACACAATAAAACCACAATACAAATATAATCTAATATAATATACAGTCAATTATAAAATACAAATATAAAATAATTTTAAAATACAAGTGCGAATTATATAAAATATAAATGATGGTGTGAACTAACAAATACAAATACAAGTGTGAACTATAAAATACAAATATAATGCGAACTACAAAATACAAATATAAATGTGAACTTTAAAATACAAATACAAATACAAATACAAATGCAGTTGTATCAACAAATACAAAAATATAAAGACGGTGTGACTACAAATATGATAAATAATTGTGGTATTTATGCTATCATTTATGCTATCATCCATGACTTGTGCTCAAGTAATCATAATTTTTTAAAATACAAAAAATATAAAATAGAACAAAAAAATGATAAAGAAAATAAGTACAAAAAAATAAAAAGAATTAAAGAAGAAAAGAAAAGAAGAAAGAGAAATGGAAGTTAGAGATAGAAGAGAGAAAAAAATAATAAAAAAATTGGAAAAAATAGAAAAAGAAGAAGAAAAAACGAGGAAAACACGACAAAAGAAAAAATATAAGAAAATGAAAAAGAAAAAAATGAATAGTGTTTTTGGCGAGACTAAATATGTAGTGTATTTATGTTTTTATGAATATAGACCACTAAGTAAAAGTGAATACAACATCTGTGAATCGAATACAACGGCTAAATAGGGACTGTATTTATATTTTATATGAATACATACTAGCTGTAAAATTGAATACAACGGGCGTAAATCGAATACATCGGCTATAAATGGTAATTATGTAAAATGTGGCTATGGAAGGTGGGTTTTATAGCAAAATTCTGTTATTTTTTAAAGATACTCATATTTGATTATTTAAAATTAAATGATTTTATCTATTGCGAAGATTTTTAATGAAGTGTAAAAGTTTAAATCACTTTTCAAAGATTTTTCATACTTTAATATAATAATATAACATAAACATATTTTTTAGTGTACAACAACAACATACCCAGTATATTCCCACCAAGTGGGGTCTGGGGAGGGTAAATGTACGCAGTCCATACCACTATCTCAAATGTGAGATAGAGAGATTGTACATATAAGTTTTACATCATCACTTTTACGATTGTCATGCAGTACCTCCTTTCCTTGCTGTCAGAGACTAAGAGAGATGCATCAATTTGAATCATATTTGTGGTACGTTTATTTTTCTTTTTTATTTCTATATTAAAAATTCTTTCTTGTTTTTAAAGTTAAAAATTTACAAATTCATTAATTACATTCTGATTACGTACTTAAAACTTTTAAAAATTTGGTACTTCTTAAATTTTTCTCGCTTTTATATTTATTTTAGATTTTTCAAATTTCTTTAAACCAAATTTAGTTGATTTAGAATTCTAAAATTAATGGAAAAAAATATTCGTTGTCATTAGTTTTGATCACTTTTAATAAGGAAAGATTTTAACATAGATATATTTAGTTAATTTTCAACTCCTAAATATTGGAAAAAATAGTGAAAAAACGATTTTGTCTAAAACAAAGTTTTTTAATAAGGGCAAAATGTTTGAACGAAATTTATAAGGCCCTTTACACTTTTAATACATTATAGCTATAGATAGATATAGATATAGATGTAGATATAGATGATAAAATCCGGTTCAATGGATGGATGGATAAGAGGTTGATACGTGGCAAGAGTGATAGATCAAACACGAGTCAAATAAAACACCGTTAGGGGGTCGTTTGGTTTAAGGTACAAAAACAAATAATCCCGGGATAAAAATTTTAATGCATGTTTGGTTTGTAATATTCGAGATAACTTATCTCGGGACTACTAAATAGTACCGGGATAAGTTATCCACCCATTTGGTGGGATAACAATCCCATCACTATTTATCCTTGAGATAAAATTAGAAAAGGACACAATTGCCCTCCAAATTCTTAGATTATCACTTAATATATATATATATATCTTTATTTTTTTTAATAAATTATAAGGTATTTTTATAAAATTATGGACAAATTACTAGAGACTAAACTATGTTGACATTCCCTTTCTAACTTAATACATGCTTAATTATTAAATAAAAAAATATTTTTATATTTAGTGTAGACACCTAATTTCGTCCCTCCGCAATATCATTTTTACCCATTTTTTACCTTATCCTACCGTGTACCCTCAATCATGTAATTATCCTTCCACAAATGACAAAAATCAAAACCAACTCTAAACAAATCTTATCCCAAAATTCCCACATAATCCCAATTGATAACAAATTAACAACCTTCCCAATTAAAAATGGACACCTAATCCTTATCCCATCCAACAAAAAAGAAACACCTCACACCCTACCCCCTACCCCACGTTACTCCACCCCCCACTCTCTTTTTCTTGTCAAGAAAGAAAGCCTGAAAAATATATATACCTACCCATACACAAAGAAAAAAAGAGGGGGGGAGGAACCAAAGAAAAGATCTCAGATATACAAAAAAAGAAAATGGGCTCTCTCTCTCTAGTCTCTCACTCCCTCTCTTTTCAATAAATTTCGCCGGCGACCGGCCGCCGCTCCGTCCGACCAACGACGGCGGCAGCAGCGCCGTCGTCTCTGTCTCTCTCCCCTCGCTACTCCGTCACCGACGAACCAGCCCCCATCAAAACAAAAAACCACAATCGTCGCTCTCTCCGATCTCGATCTATCTCTCTCTCCAAAACTGAAAAGAGAACGCCGACGTTCGCCACCTCACCGTCTTCTCCCGCTCCGACCAACGCCCCCACGCCGACGACTAGCCGCCGTAGATCTTCCAGGAACTCACCACAGCTCGTCTCACCGTCCGACACCACTATTCGACCGACGACGGCAACAATAACGCCGTCGTCGCCGTTCACCGTCAACAACAACCGTTTTTTATGGCGAAACATCCATCGGTCGCCGCTGCTCCGATCTTCTTCTCCGTCGGCAGTCACCGGAAACAGTGACGCCGACGACATGCGTCAACATCCGACCCATTTCCCGTCACTCTGTCACTAATTTCGTGTACGGATCTTCTCGATTTTTACAAATTCAGTCTCGTTTATTCAGATTTGTGGATTATTCATCGTGAGGGTTTTGTCGTGGTTTTCCGATCTGTACGGGTGAATTCAATATCGGGTTTGGTTCGCTCGTTGTGAGGTTCTCCGGTCGAGTATTTTGGTCTTCGGATTTCTTTATTATCGACAAGGATCAATTTCATCAAGGTCCATTTCTTCTAACCGAATCTTTAATTTATTTTTCGTGATGTTGTGGGCGTGGATGATTTATTTGTTGGTTTTGAATCTTCGTTATTTGTGTTGTGTTTGATGTTGGGTGCGGATTTTTGAGACGTGATCGAAGAATGTTGTAATTATTGTGGTTTAAAAATGGGTTTGTGGGTGAGAATTGAAAACTTGACATAATTGGCGATTTTGGTTAGTTTGATTTCATTGTTCGTATAACTTGAAAGGAACGTTAATTTAATTTGGGTGGTAACATGATACATCGATCGGAATAGGTAAAACGTAGGCCGGGTAGGCAAATTTAGGAATAACAATTTGTTGGAGTGTTTTGAATATGTGCTTGAATGATACTTTCTACTTTATTGCACGAAAAGTTTAAATTGTATTGATTTATCCGGGGAATGCCCCGAAGTACCTTGTACTCGGAGGACGTCCGTGATGAAGGCCCGAGGCATCGGGTAAAGTATTAGTTTAGGATTAGCGTAGGTTTATTTTCAGTCCCTTTCTATTTCGGGTTGTAATAATTGGACTGGATTTACATTTCGGTTTGTTTTGTTTTGTTTAATTGTTTTGGCGTGCTTTTTCTGTAGTTTATACACTTCATAATGCCAAAAGAGTCGATACACTCCACCAAGCGACCGTGGTCGAACCACGGGATCGAGGAGTGCCTAACACCTTCCCCTCGGTCAACAGAATTCCTTAGCTGGAATCTTTGTGCGCAAACCGGTTTAAGAGTCAATTGGTTTTCGAAAAAGGGATTTTCCAAAGGTGACTTGGCACACCGGATTATGCCAAGTGGCGACTCTAAATAAAAAATACAAATAATCCTTTTCCGAAACAAATTTTCATTTCTTGTCACTTAAATAATAAGACCCTTTCGAACTTTAAAAATGTATCCCAATGTTTTGGAGTACGCATAAAAAAGGGGTGTGACAGCTCTGGCGACTCTGCTGGGAACTTTTCAAAATTCGAGCTTATTTTTGAGTCGTATCGGCTTTGTTTGGCATTACGAGTGTATAAGCATTGTTTGTGATTATTGTTTTGTTATTGTTTTCACTTTTGTGTATTTTCGTGTTTTTTGTTTATAGTATTTATCCTATGTGTTACCGCTTTATATCTGTCATCATGAGTCCACCCCTCGGCCTTCTTTCTGCAACAAGTCTCGGAGCGCACGTCGTGCGCACGAACTCTAGTTGAGTCACCTTTATTTTAGGGGGGGAGCCGTTAGATGTATGGAGTAGGTGAAAAGCAAAGAAGCCACTATCGACCATATGCTCCCCCGAACGGCCTTGTTAGTAAACCACAACGTAGGTCAGCCTTTAGGTCATTCTTATGTGCATCATATTGAGACCTAGCGGGGCCTACACGGTCCTTTGTAGGAGACTCGCCTTTAAAGCATCCCTACGTGCTAACTGTTGCATATTTGAGGGTAACGTGGTCATTTGACGGACCGATTTGGGGAAAACATGTGTTAGAAGTAAAGTGTGAAAAAAGAAAAAGAAAAAAAAAGGGAAAAAGTGAGTCGAAAAGAATGAATCAAAAGGAGTGTCGTAGTTTATTTTAGAATTCTTTATGGCTTTTGTTCTTCACGATCCCAAAACTCAAAAAGATTTTTTTTTACGTTTTTGCATTTATCTTCTCAAAGTACCGTAAGTTAAAAAAAAATGAATGAAAAAAAAGAGGGTTTTGTTTGCTTTGTCTATTTATTTGTCAAAAACAAAATACCAAAAAGATTTTTTTTATAATTGGTGGTGTCAGTCTTAGTTGAAATGTCTAGTTGAAAATCCAAAATGTTTTCACTCTTTTGTTTTTGGTTGTCTCTTAAGTTAGGTTCAATTTATTAGTTAATCGTTAGTTGTCCAATCTAGACGAATTACGCATACCTGATTTCCGTCCCTTGGGGCGGGATACGTAGGCAACCCTCGGTGGGTCCGGTAACCTTTATTTTGGTCTTCGTCTTAGTCTTAGGCTAGGTCTTTTACTCCGTAACCTAGAGTTGTTAGCCAAGTAGGCTGATTTTATTTAGCATTATTGTTCGGCGATTTGGAGTCATGAAGCGGTCTGTCCCATCGACGTATGTCCGCGTCAAATTCCCATTGGTTGGGAACCTTTTTGCTCTTATCAAATTTTGAGACAATTTCTTATCTGCTACTACAGGATGGATTTGTCCACAAAGTCTAGAGTCCTTATGGTTGTCAAGGTACCCAAAAAGTTTATCAAGTGGTGGGGCACGTTCAATTACTCCGAAAAGCACGAAGTGAGGAAGGTGTTAGGGAATCTTGTAACATTCATGGATTTCACGCCTCGTCCGGATTTAATAGAAGCTGCGTTGACTTTCTGGGATCCAAATAATTTGGTGTTTAGGTTCGGAAGTTGTGAATTGACTCCTACCCTGGCAGAAATATCTTGTTTGTTTCGGTTGACTTATATGGGCCAGCAGATGATTTTAGCCCGCAACCATACTCGTAAGAAATTCCTTCGACTCTGTGGATTAAAAGATAACAAGCATCTGGGATATCTCAAACAATCTTGGATTTCCTTGGACTATTTGTTTGTTAGATTTGGTTCCTTAGAGGGTTTCGACTGTTTTTGGGATGAATTTTGTACTACCAAAAAAATCTGGGAACAACGTCGTCTGGAGGTTTTCTGTCTGGCTTTGTTGGGTATCTTAGTGTTTCCGTTAGATGAGAGGTGTATCAATACTCGTCTACAATCAGTGGTGATAGCTTTATTCAAGAAAAAAGATGAGGTCACCATTGTACCAATGATCTTAACAGAAATATATAAGGCTTTAACTGAAGTAAAAGGAGGGGTACGATTTTTTGAGGGGAGTAATCTGATATTGCAGTTGTGGATGATGGAGCACTTGCATACGCCTTCTTTGATTAGAGCAGATGTGATCGACCGTTGTCTGAATGATCGAGTGCAAGCCATGCAAGAAAGAATGCGTTTTGACAAATTTTCTTTTCCTATTGGAGTCAATTCTTGGATCGAATTTCTCGAATCAAGAACTCCAAACAACATTCTTTGGTGCTATATGTGGTTTTGCCCTAAGAAAATCTTGATTGGATCTCAAATGCAACTCTTTCTAGTTTTGATAGGACTTAACTGCACTAGGCCTTACAGTCCAAGAAGGGTGATGCGTCAGTTGGGTAGGATGCAAGACGTCCCCCCAATAATGGACCTTCTAAAGGATGTAGAGTACTTTAAAGACCAAGCCGTGGGGGAAAGCAAATATGAGCAATTCTGGAATAACGCGATAAAGTTAGGTGTCGATACTTTCGAGGAAAATCCAGGATGCACTCAAAACTATGAAATCTAGCTACAATCTCTGCCCCGTGGCATTAGTAGACCCTTACCAGCCCAACTTAGAGGGCGAATACGGGAAGCAATCATGGTAGAAAATGATGAGCAGGAAGATCCGGGTGCCAAGGTGGAGTTTTTGAGAGTTCAGTTGTCGCGTTTGATCACAACTGTGGATGAGTGTCAGAGAAACCTTTGCGGGTGTACTCTTCAAGAGGCGGGGATACGGGCAAGAAATTTGTTTCCGGGTATCAAAACGTCGTTGCAGGACATGTTGCAAAGTCTAAGTGGAAAAATGGGGACTTCACAGATGGGTTCATCTCAGCCGGGGACATCACACAGAGCACCAGTTTGAAAGAACATGTCTTATCTTTATGTAGTTTGAGTCTTTTATGTTTCTGTCATTGTAGGTTGGTGTCTGTGTTAAGTCGGAGTTAAGTTGTTTTATATTCGGGTATTTATTGCACGCATATCGTTAGGGGTTAGAGTGTTGTTTTGTATTTGTTGTTTAGTTTTAAAGTGGTCCTAAATTCGTTGTATGTTTTGCTATCTTTCATCGAAATGTTAGGATATTACATCTTTCTTTTGTTTACTTGTTTTCGTGTTTCGTGAAAAAAAAAAACCTTCAATTGTGTAATGTTTATGCATAAGCTGCCCGAACTACGCAAGATCTGATTCATGTACAACATGATACGTAGGCAGCCTACTTTTGGGTTCGATCTAATCATTTTGTTTCGTTGTTTTTCATTAATTTTTCCTCTTTTAAGGAAAACAAAAGCCATAAAGAATGATAAAATAAAGGTAGATAACGTGAGGAAAATAACAGATATTGATACAAAAAAAAGAGTGTGTAAATAAAATCGGGATGATGTTGAAATTACCTCGCTACCCTCAAAAGCTGGTAGATATGAACATGAACTTAGGGCAATTTTACCAATGTGATTCCCATGCTTTTGGTATACCCTAATCCTAACGGATGTCGTCTTTGATGAGCATGTTCTTTCAGATAACAGTGGTAGGTTTGCAGCACTCTGGCTAGTCACCCATACTTCACTAGGTCCAAAGCAAAGCTCGCAATGGCTAGCAGGGAAATTGAAAATTCGCTCATTGACCCGGATCAGGATCACAGGGAAGAAAGTTCAGAACACAATGATGAGGTAGTAAGGCTCAGGCAACAATTGATAGATTTGCACCGGGCATGGGCCAGCGGAATGCCTCCTCCTCCGCTCCCTGAAGGTCTTGGGAATATCTCTAATTGCCCACCGCTCTCTCAGGCACAATTCTCTGCTCCTACTGAGTCACCTGAGCACGCGCCAGGATTCACTCCGCGATATTATTATCCTGGCAATTCTGGTGTGCCCTTGGCAGCTCCCCAATCAAGACCAGCTGCTCAGCCAGCGCCACCGATCACACCGGTATTCGTGCCCCCCCCCACTACATGAAACTCCCATATATGTTGTGCGTCCCACAATGAGGCTTCTTCGGTCTTCCAGTGAGCCAACATTGAAGGTTTTAGATGGTCAGTATTATGCTACGGAGCCTACTCTACAATTGAATGAACCATATGGGTACGCTCAGCCGCCTGCATTTCCATTTGATACGGAGAAACCTGTCGCAACGGAGGAACAGGATGTCATAGCCCGGAAACTGAAGAGTTTAGAGCAAGCTATGAGAAATTTGCAAGGAATCGGAGATTATAGAAGTGTTTCCTATAAAGACCTGTGCATGTTCCCAGACATCAACCTGCCCCCCGGTTTTAAGATGCCTAAGTTCGAGAAGTACGCAGGGAACGGTGATCCTGTTGCACACTTGAGACGTTATTGCAACCAGTTGAGGGCTGCAGGAGGAAAGGAAGAACTACTCATGGCCTTCTTTGGTGAGAGTCTTTCAGATCTGGCTTCAGAATGGTTCATCGATCGGGATATCGAAAAATGGAACAGTTGGGATGATTTGGCTTCTGAATTTGTTCAACATTTTCAGTACAACATCGACTTGATTCCGGACGAAAAATCTTTGGTCAACATGAAGAAAAAGAGCATTGAAGGTTTTAGGGAATATGCGATAAGGTGGCGTGAACAGGCCGCTAGGGTAAAGCCTCCAATGAAAGAAAGTAAGTTGGTAGAAGTTTTCATTCAGGCGCAGGATGAGACCTATTTTCAACATTTACTTCCGGTAATGGCAAAGTCTTTTATGGAAGTCCTCAAAATGGGGGAGATGATAGAGGACGGGATTAAGACCGGTCGAATAGTGAGTTTTGCTGCATTAAAAGCTACCACACAAGCGATTCAAGGTGGATCTGGCACATTTGGAGGCAAAAAGAAGAAAGAGGACGTTGCGACTGTCGTAGCCGGAACCCATTCTTATCCTAAAAGACCACCTCGCCCCTATCCCCAATCCCAAGCCCAAGTCTACGCCCAAGCTCCATATATTCCTCCCCACCATTACTACCCTTCACAAAACCCTTTATATTCCATTCCACCACCCCCTTACCCAGTATATAGTGCACAGCCATATGCCCAAACCCCTTCTTACCTGCAGTGGCGCGCGCAAACTTCACAAAATCGCCCATTTGCTCCACCAAATTACCAAAACCCCTCCAGACCCAGTTTTCAGCCTAGGCTCGAATATAAGCAGGAGAAAATGGTCAAAAATCAATTCACACCTCTTGGGGAGTCATATGCTAGCTTGTTTGATAGGTTGAGGAAGTTGAAGGCTTTAAGCCCAATTCAAGGAAGGCTTTCAAGTCCACCACCAAGGAATCTCGATTATTCCTTAAGGTGTGCGTACTGTTCTGATATGCCAGGCCATGATATTGAGAAATGCTGGCATTTAAAGAGAGCTGCCCAAGATTTGATTGACATAAATCAGATGTTGGTCCAAGCCCCGGAGGGTCCAAACATTAACCAGAATCTGCTGCCAACCCATGCTGAAGCCAATATGTTAGAATTGATATATGATGGGAAAGAGTCTTCGAGGGGTTATAAGCCTATTGTCAAGATACACACCACTGAGGAGAAATCGGTGAATGTAGCGGAGTCTTTGAAAGCAATGTCATTGAGATATGAAGGAATGAGGGAGGATAAATCCCGAGAAAGCACAAAGAAGCCCCTGATCATAGTACAAGGCGCCAGAAGGTATGGTGATTCGAGTCAGGATTATCCTAAGTTGACAGTGGTGGGAGCTTTAAGTCAGCCTATCTTGACGGTGAAAGGAGCACTGGCAGCGCCTATTGTCCTCAAACCGGTGACCCAACCTCCGATAGTTGATACGAAAAGGATTCCCTAGAATTATGGGCGGACTGTGATGACCTATCATGGGAAAGAAGTTGTGGAAGATGTAGATGAGGTAGGAGGTTTGACCAGGTCAGGAAGATGCTTCGTGCCTGAAAGCTTAAGAAAGTCTAAGCCAACGGTGAGTGGACTGTTGTCTATCAAAAAGCTTATCACTAAGGAGGAAGCCGAAGATTTTTTGAAAAAGATGAAATTGCCAGAGTATTCAGTATTAGACCAGCTGAAGAAAACCCCTGCTCAAATTTTCCTTTTATCTTTGTTGTTGCACTCCAAGGAGCATCGTGATGTTTTGCTGAAGGTATTGAATGAAACATATGTTCCAAGGGAGATTACAATCAACCAGGTTGAGAAAATGGTGGGAAAAATCTTTGAGGTCAATCGGATCAGCTTTTCTGATGATGAATTGCCTGTTGAAGGTACAGGGCGTAATCGGGGTCTTTACATTACAGTGAAGTGTGAGGATTTCTACGTCACTCATGTTATGATTGATGGGGGTTCAGGTGCAAATATTTGCCCTATTTCTACTTTGCAAAAACTGAATGTTGGTGCTGATAGGATCAAGCCCAACAATGTATGTGTTAGGGCTTTCGATGGTGCAAAATCAAATTCCATTGGCGAAATAGAACTAATGTTGACCATAGGGCCTGTTGAGTTTGCCATAGAGTTTCAGGTATTGAACGTAGAATCCTCTTACAATCTGTTGTTGGGAAGGCCCTGGATCCACAAGGCCAAGGCGGTTGCATCTACGCTGCACCAAATGATTAAGTTTGAGCATGACAGGCAAGAAGTAGTTATTCATGGTGAAGGAGATTTATCAGCCTACGAAGATTCTCCCTTGTCCTTTATTGAAGCAAATAACGTAGAGGAGACATTCGTCTATCAAATTTTTGATACAGTGCCAGTGAGTCGTATCCCTGAGTGGCAAGCTATACCGGGACCGCAATTGTCTTCTGCTTCTATCATGATGGTGAGTGAACTTTGGAAATACGAATTTGAGCCAGGAAAAGGTTTGGGAGCATCTCTGCATGGTATAGTTCATCCCATATGTACGAGTGAGAACGTGGGCACGTTTGGTATGAGATTTGAGCCTACAGCTGAAGATCTAAAGAAAATCAGGGGAAGGAAAAAGGAAATATGGTCACTCCCTCGCCCAATGCCACTACTCAGTGAGTCATTTGTTAAGAGCGATGTCGCGAAGTATGTTGAATCTGAAGTTGAATTGGTGGGTGACCTCCAGAACCTTTTTATTGAAGTTGATATGGTTGAAGCAGGAGAAGGTACCAGTATGGCAGATGTGCAATTCATAGGTCCAGTTGTCCGGCTCAATAATTGGGAAGTCACTCATCTCCCCGTCAGGAGGGAGTTTTGGTAGTTTATTTTGTTTTCCTTTCTGTTTATCCGAGTTATTTCAGGGTTGTAATTCGGATTTTAGTTTTTTTATGTTATATTGGTGTCTGTGTTTAAACCTTTCTATCTTTTATTTAATGAAATACAATGTCCCTTTTGTTTTATGTCTAATATAGTTTATTTTTCTTTTTTTTACACAGTTCTCTTTATGTTGATTCTAATGACATGACATGCATGTGGAATTTTTAGCCTGATCTTAAAATCCAAAATAATCCAGATGTAATGGAGCAGGAAGAGGAATATGATGAAAAAGAAGCATTAGAAGAAATAAGCAAAGAGTTGGAACAATTTGAAGACAAACCGAATCCTAATTTGAATGAGACTAAGCCAATAAATCTAAGGGATCAAGAAGATGTTAGGGAAACTAAAATCAGTGTACATGTTTTTCCCCAGCTAAAAGATGAAATGATTCAAACGTTAATGGATTATAAGGATGTTTTTGCATGGTCTTAGATGATATGCCTGGTTTAAGCACTGAATTAGTGTCTTACAAATTGCCAATGGATCCCGCATTCCCTCCTGTCAAACAGAAGTTGAGGAAGTTTAAAACAGATGTGAGTATTAAAATTAAAGAGGAAATCATGAAACAACTTGAAGCCAAAGTAATTTGAGTGGCTCGTTATCCCATGTGGTTATCCAATGTTGTTCCCGTACCAAAGAAAGATGGCAAAATTCGAGTGTGTGTTGATTACCGCGATTTGAACAGGGCAAGTCCAAAAGATGATTTTCCACTTCCCAACATCCATATTTTGCTAGACAACTATGCTAAACATGAGGTTGCCTCTTTTGTGGATTGCTATGCCGGATATCACTAGATCATTATGGATGATGAAGATGCGGAGAAGACATCTTTTATCACACCATGGGGAACTTATTGTTATCGGGTGATGCCGTTCGGTTTGAAGAATGCTGGAGCAACATACATGAGAGCCATGACCACTATGTTTCATGACATGATGCATGAGGAGATTGAGGTTTACGTGGATGATGTGATTATTAAGTCAAAAAGTCCCGACCATGTAAAAGACTTGAGAAAGTTCTTTGAAAGACTTCGCAGGTATAATCTCAAACTCAACCCGGCAAAATGTGTATTTGGAGTTCCATCTGGAAAGCTGTTGGGGTTTGTAGTCAGCCGTCGGGGAATTGAATTAGATCCCTCGAAAATCAAAGCCATTCAGGATTTGCCCCCGCCCAAGAATAGAACGGAGGTAATGAGTTTGCTTGGTAGACTGAACTACATTAGCAGGTTTATTGCTCAACTCACAACCACTTGTGAGACCATATTCAAGTTGCTAAAAAAGAGTGTTGTGGTAAAATGGACTGAAGAATGTCAGGAAGCGTTCGATCGAATCAAAAGATATTTGTCAAATCCGCCCGTGTTGGTACCCCCGGAGCCTGGTAGGCCTTTGATCTTATACTTGTCAGTCATGGACAATTCTTTCGGGTGTGTCCTGGGGCAACATGATGTCACAGGCAAAAAAGAGCAGGCTATTTATTATCTTAGCAAGAAGTTCACCACTTATGAGGCCAGGTATACTCTTCTTGAAAGGACGTGTTGTGCCCTAACTTGGATAGCACAGAAGTTGAAGCACTATCTCTCATCCTATACTACTTATCTCATCTCCCGCATGGATCCTTTGAAGTATATCTTTCAGAAGCCTATGCCGACAGGTCGATTGGCAAAGTGGCAAATATTGCTTACCGAGTTCGACATCGTATATGTGACTCTAACCGCCATGAAAGCCCAAGCCTTGGCAGATCATCTTGCTGAGAATCCCATCGATGAAGAGTACGAGCCATTAAAGACATATTTTCCTGACGAAGAAGTGTCGTGTGTCGATGAAGTCGTTGTAGATGCTGATCCAGGTTGAAGGTTATTCTTCGATGGAGCTGTCAATATGAAAGGAGTCGGAATAGGTGCGGTTCTTGTCTCTGAATCGGGACAACATTTCCCGGTAACAGCACAACTTCGATTCTACTGTACTAACAATATGGCAGAGTATGAAGCCTGCATCTTTGGTTTGAGGTTAGCTGTTGATATGTGAGTCCAAGAATTATTGGTGTTGGGAGATTCGAATTTACTCGTCCATCAAATTCAAGGCGATTGGGAGACGCGAGATTTGAAGCTCATCCCGTATCGACAATGCTTGTAGGAGCTATGCCGACGATTTGTGTCAGTAAGATTTAGGCATATTCCAAGGATTCGTAATGAAATTGCTGACGCTTTAGCCACTCTATCTTCAATGCTCCAACATCCTGACAAAGCCTACATCGATCCAGTACATATACAGAGTCATGATCAGCATGCTTACTGTAATGCGGTTGAAGAAGAGCTCGACGGAGAACCTTGGTTTTTAGATATCAAGCGGTACATTCAGTCAGGAGAATACCCAGCATATGCCACCAACGATCAAAAGAGGACTATTAGGCGTTTGGCTAGTGGATTTTTCTTAAGTAGGGGAATCTTGTATAAGAGGACCCCAGATCTGGGACTTTTAAGGTGTGTAGATGCAAAAGAATCCTCGGCAATCATGGTTGAAATACACTCTGGAGTATGCGGGTCGCATATAAACGGTCACGTCTTGTCAAAGAAGATTCTTCGAGCAGGTTATTACTGGCTTACTATGGAGATGGATTCTATTCAGTTTGTTTAAAAGTGTCATCAATGTCAGGTGCACGACGATCTAATACGTTCTCCTCCTGTTGAGTTGCATGCAATGGCCGCTCCATGGTCGTTCGTAGCATGGGGAATGGATGTGATTAGACCGATTGATCCGAAGGCGTCAAATGGGCATAGATTCATTTTGGTAGCCATTGATTACTTCACAAAGTGGGTAGAAGCAGTAACTTTCAAGTCAGTGACAAAGAAATCTGTGGTAGATTTTGTTCATGCCAATATTATTTGTAGATTTGGAATTCCTAAGACGATTATTACAGATAATGCTGCCAATCTCAATAGTCATTTGATGCAAGAAGTAAGTCAACAGTTTAAGATCACACATCGAAATTCTACCCCATATCGCCCAAAGGCCAATGGTGCTGTAGAAGCCGCCAATAAGAATATAAAGAAGATACTGCGAAAAATGGTACAAGGGTCTAGACAGTGGCATGAAAAGTTGCCATTTGCATTGCTGGGTTATCGCACCACTATTCGTACTTCAACAGGGGCAACTCCATATTTATTGGTGTATGGGACAGAAGCAGTCATCCCTGCAGAAGTTGAAATTCCCTCTCTTCGAGTCATTGCAGAAGCAGAGATTGATGATGATGAATGGGTAAAAACCCGACTGGAACATTTGAGTTTGATTGAAGAAAAAAGGCTAACGTCCGTGTGTCATGGCCAGTTGTATCAGAGGAGGATGGCTCGTGCGTATAACAAAAAGGTCCATCCCAGGAACTTTGAAGTTGGTCAGTTGGTATTAAGACGTATCCTTCCTCACCAGGTTGAAGCGAAAGGAAAGTTCTCCCCTAACTGGCAAGGTCCCTTCGTTGTGAAGAAAGTGTTACCCAATGGAGTCTTATATTTGACAGATACTGAAGGCAAAATGGCAGAAATGGCTATCAATGCTGATGCGGTCAAAAGATACTATGTATGATATTTGGTCCTTTGTTTGATTTTATTGCATGTTTAGTACTTGCATTTTGAAGATTGATATGATGAAGGCATTTTATTCTTCTATCCAAACATTGTGTCATCCTTTGTTTACCCGTTTGAGCCTCGTTTATTTTTCTTTCATATCCCTCTTTTGGAATCAAAATAGAGTCAAAGATAAATGTCAAGAAAATAAGAATAAAAGAAAGAGTTCGAAAAAAAAAAATCAAAACAAAGAACAAGCTGATGGAACTACGTGCGACCTGATTCTTTTCTCTCGAGAGTGAGATACGTAGGTTGCCCTATTTCGGGCTCGGTCCAACCAAATAAATTTTAAGATTCACCCAGTCAACAAAACTGGGGCATGAGTTAATGCATTGTTTGAGTCGATTCCAAAAGTCGTAAGTCCCACCCCCACTTCAAGTATCGTTTGAGCCTCTTACCATCTTTTCTAACCTTGACCAAAAGCCAAGTTACAACCAAAGAAAGTCCTTCAGATCAATTTTTGATAGTGTTAAGGCTAAGCATGCAATGGATATGACGATACACTGCGAAGTACCGCTTGTCTCCCTCATCATAAGAAATCAGGAAAGAAATACAAAAATGAGAGAGTCTTATTGGTGAAAACCTTTGCAGGCACCATAAGGCGATGTTGAGTTGTTAGAAAATGAAAACGAGAGAGTCTTATTGGTGAAAACCTTTACAGGCACCATAAGGCAATGGTGAGTTGGGAGAAATACAAAAATGAGAGAGTCTTATAGATGAAAACCTTTGCGGGCACCGTAAGGCGATGGGTGAGTTGAGAGAAATACAAAAATGAGAGAGTCTTATTGAGGAAAACCTTTGCGGGCACCGTAAGGCGATGGGTGAGTTGAGGGAAATACAAAAATGAGAGTCTTATTGGTGAAAATCCTCATGGGCACCGTAGGGCGATGGAGAGTTTAAGAGAAAGGCGGAAAGTGAAAAGAAAGAGATTTGTTGGCGAAAGTCTTTTTAGATGTCGTCAGTCGAATATGATGTATGAGTCCAATGGATTTGAAGAAGCGGCTCAGTGGCAAAAGGCACGAACTCAACAACAAATGGGGAGTTTGGATAGGAAGATCAGGCAGCTCAATCCAAAATGCATGTCATACTCATTGGAGTTGGTTGTCGTATTCAGATAAGTTTTCTTTTTGAATATGGGACATTGCCCTTTTCTTTCATTTACATATTCATGTTTTTGTATTTTCTTATGTTATTTATCAAAACAAGAGTCACCATCATTTCTTTACATTTTTTAAGTCAAGTCTGTGTCAAAACAAGCGAGAAAGGATTTCAAAATTTACTACCAGTCTTTCCATTTATATGAGGAAAAGCCAAGGAATAACAGAGGAAAGAAATATGATCGTAATTCAACACGAAGCAAAGGGAGTCTATCAACCGACAGGCTATTGGATTCGTGGAATCATTCAGATTTGGGAAAAGAGTGCACCTCAGGGGCATGGTAAAAATGGAAATCCATTATTCGAGTCAGAACTCATCTCTCTCAATCTGGATCTTAGTCAATGATGCGGTAAGACAGGGCAAGCGTTAGCAATTTGGAACAAAGATGAAAGGAACGAGTACTGGGGCAGATACCTGAGAAGCCAAGAGTTGCAAGCCACCACTAAGTTTTTAACTGACCAATTTTTCTTTGATTGAAATAGGGGCAAATTCGTTTCACTTGATTCAGCTACCATTGGAAATGCACATCCATGGGATTTTACTTTCTGCTCAGGACCCTCCTGAAAAATGGGATTTTACTTTATGTCCAGGACCCTCCTGAAAAATGGGATTTTACCTTCTGTTTAGGACCCTCCTGAAAAATGGGACTTTACTTTATGTTCAGGACCCTCCTGAAAAATGGGACTTTACTTTATGTTCAGGACCCTCCTGAAAAATGGGATTTTACTTTATGTTCAGGACCCTTCTGAAAAATGAGAATTTACTTTTTGTTCAGGACCCTCCTGAAAAATGGGACTTTATTTTATGTTCAGGACCCTCCTGAAGAATGGGATTTTACTTTTGTTCAGGACCCTCCTGAAAAATGAGATTTTACTTTATGTCCAGGATCCTCCTGAAAAATGGGAATTTACTTTCAGTTCAGGACCCTCCTGAAAAATGGGATTTTACTTTCTGTTCAGGACCCTCCTGAAAAATGGGATTTTATTTCTGTTCAGGACCCTCTTGAAAAATGGGACTTTACTTTATGTTCAGGACCCTCCTGAAAAATGGGACTTTACTTTCTGTTCAGGACCCTCCTGAAAAATGGGATTTTACTTTATGTTCAGGACCCTCCTGAAAAATGGGAATTTACTTTCAGCTCAGGACCCTCCTGAAAAATGGGACTTTACTTTATGTTCAGGACCCTCCTGAAAAATGGGACTTTACTTTCTGTTCAGGACCCTCCTGAAAAATGAGATTTTACTTTATGTTCATGACCCTCCTGAAAAATGAGACTTTACTTTATGTTCAGGACCCTCCTGAAAAATGGGATTTTACTTTATGTTCAGGACCCTCTTGAAAAATGAGACTTTACTTTATGTTCAGGACCCTCCTGAAAAATGGGATTTTACTTTATGTTCAGGACCCTCCTGAAAAATGGGAATTTACTTTATGTTCAGGACCCTCCTGAAAAATGGGACTTTACTTTATGTTCAGGACCCTCCTGAAAAATAGAATTTTATTTTTTGTCCAGGACCCTCCTGAAAAATGGGACTTTACTTTATGTTCAGGACCCTCCTGAAAAATGGGACTTTACTTTATGTTCAGGACCCTCCTGAAAATTGGGATTTTATTTTCTGTCCAGGACCCTCCTGAAAAATGGGACTTTACTTTCTGTTCAGGACCCTCCTAGAAAATGGGAATTTACTTTTTGTTCAGGACCCTCCTGAAAAATGGGATTTTATTTTATGTTCAGGACCCTCCTGAAGAATGGGATTTTACTTTTGTTCAGGACCCTCCTGAAAAATGGGATTTTACTTTATGTCCAGGACCCTCCTGAAAAATGGGAATTTACTTTCAGTTCAGGACCCTCCTGAAAAATGGGATTTTATTTCTGCTCAGGACCCTCCTGAAAAATGGAACTTTACTTTATGTTCAGGACCCTCCTGAAAAATGGGACTTTACTTTCTGTTCAGGACCCTCCTGAAAAATGGAATTTTGCTTTATTTCAGGACCCTCCTGAAAAATGGAAATTTACTTTCAGCTCAGGACCCTCTTGAAAAATGGGACTTTACTTTATGTTTAGGACCCTCCTAAAAAATGGGATTTTACTTTATGTTCAGGACCCTCCTGAAAAATGGGAATTTACTTTCAGCTCAGGACCCTCTTGAAAAATGGGATTTTTCTTTCTGTTCAGGACCCTCCTGAAGAATGGGAATTTACTTTAGGTTCAGGAACCTCCTGAAAAATGGGATTTTACTTTCTGTTCAGGACCCTCCTGAAGAATGGGAATTTACTTTATGTTCAGGACCCTCCTGAAAAATGGGATTTTACTTTCTGTTCAGGACCCTCCTGGAAAATGGGAATTTACTTTCAGTTCAGGACCCTCTTGGAAAATGGGATTTTATTTTATGTTCAGAACCCTCCTGAAAAATTGGATAACACTTTCAAAGTGAAATACTATTTTACTATATTTTTGTTTGGGATAATTTTTGTTCTAGTTTTAATGTTGGGTTTCAGGAGCCCGCCTGAAGAACAGGGTGATGAAATAGCAAGTCAGGAGCCCGCCTAGAGAATAGGGTGAAGAAACAAAAGAGTCAAGCAATAAAGTGAAGCAATTGAAAGCCAAGCAACAAGTTGAAAGAAATTACAAGTCAGGAGCCCGCCTGAAGAATAGGGTGATGAAAGTCGAGTCAAGAACCAACAGAAGCTGTATAGATAGGGTTTTTGCAATTTCATTTATGTTTTAACTTGTAATTTTCATTTTTGATGTAATGACAGAGTCGCGGACCGGAACCTCGACGGAACCTCACTCGACTCTCCAACTCGGTGTAGTCCACCTCTTCCAATCCTTTGAAATACCCGTGACATGATTCTCTCGTAACTTGGGTAGGTAGGATGTCTTAAGTCAAGACCCGGTTGTCCTTCTTCCTTCTATTTCTTTCTTTGAATAATGGTCGGGACAAAATTCAGTCTTGTTGTCTACTTCTTTGTCTGAAAACACTTCGTGTTTACATTCAAAGGGGGCATGATGTAGACATCTAATTTCGTCCCTCCGCAATATCATTTTTACCCATTTTTTACCTTATCCTACCGTGTACCCTCAATCATGTAATTATCCTTCCACAAATGACAAAAATTAAAACCAACTCTAAACAAATCTTATCCCAAAATTCCCACATAATCCCAATTGATAACAAATTAACAACCTTCCCAATTAAAAATGGACACCTAATCCTTATCCCATCCAACAAAAAAGAAACACCTCACACCCTACCCCCTACCCCACGTTACTCCACCCCCCACTCTCTTTTTCTTGTCAAGAAAGAAAGCCTGAAAAATATATATACCTACCCATACACAAAGAAAAAAAGAGGGGGGAGGAACCAAAGAAAAGATCTCAGATATACAAAAAAAGAAAATGGGCTCTCTCTCTCTAGTCTCTCACTCCCTCTCTTTTCAATATATTTCGTCGGCGACCGGCCGCCGCTCCGTCCGACCAACGACGGCGGCAGTAGCGCCGTCGTCTGTCTCTCTCCCCTTGCTACTCCGTCACGGACGAACCATCCCCCATCAAAACAGAAAACCACAATCGCCGCTCTCTCCGATCTCGATCTATCTCTCTTTCCAAAACTGAAAAGAGAACGCCGACGTTCGCTGCCTCACCGTCTTCTCCCGCTCCGACCAATGCCCCCACGCCGACGACTAGCCGTCGTAGATCTTCCAGGAACTCACCACAGCTCGTCTCACCGTCCGACACCACTATTCGACCGACGACGGCAACAATAACGCCGTCGTCGCCGTTCACCGTCAACAACAGCCGTTTCCGATGGCGAAACATCCATCGGTCACCGCTGCTCCGATCTTCTTCTCCGTCGGCAGTCACCGAAAACAGTGACGCCGACGACAGGCGTCAACATCCGACCCATTTCCCGTCACTCCGTCACTAATTTCGTGTACGGGTCTTCTCAATTTTTACAAATTCAGTCTCGTTTATTCAGATTTGTGGATTATTCGTCGTGAGGGTTTTGTCGTGGTTTTCCGATCTGTACGGGTGAATTCAATATCGGGTTTGGTTCGCTCGTTGTGAGGTTCTCCGGTCGAGTATTTTGGTCTTCGAATTTCTTTATTATCGACAAGGATTAATTTCATCGAGGTCCATTTCTTCTAACCGAATCTTTAATTTATTTTTCGTGATGTTGTGGGCGTGGATGATTTATTTGTTGGTTTTGAATCTTCGTTATTTGTGTTGTGTTTGATGTTGGTTGCGGATTTTTGAGACGTGATCAAAGCATGTTGTAATTATTCTGGTTAAAAAATGGGTTTGTGGGTGAGAATTGAAAACTTGACATAATTGGCGATTTTGGTTAGTTTGATTTCATTATTCGTAATACTTGAAAGGAACGTTAATTTGATTTTGGTGGTAACATGATACATCGATCGGAATAGGTAAAACGTAGGCCGGGTAGGCAAATTTAGGAATAACAATTTGTTGGAGTGTTTTGAATATGTGCTTGAATGATACTTTCTACTTTATTGCACGAAAAGTTTAAATTGTACTCATTTGGCCGGGGAATGCCCTGAAGGATTTGTATTGATTTATCCGGGGAATGCCCCGAAGTACCTTGTACCCGGAGGACGTCCGTGATGAAGGCCCAAGGCATCGGGTAAAGTATTAGTTTAGGATTAGCGTAGGTTTATTTTCAGTCCCTTTCTATTTCGGGTTGTAATAATTGGACTGGATTTATATTTCGGTTTGTTTTGTTTTGTTTAATTGTTTTGACGTGCTTTTTCTGTAGTTTATACACTTCATAATGCCAAAAGAGTCGATACACTCCACCAAGCGACCGTGGTCGAACCACGGGATCGAGGGGTGTCTAACACCTTCCCCTCGGTCAACAGAATTCCTTAGCCGGAATCTCTGTGCGCAAACCGGTTTAAGAGTCAATTGATTTTCGAAAAAGGGATTTTCCAAAGGTGACTTGGCACACCGGATTATGCCAAGTGGCGACTCTGAATAAAAAATGCAAATAATCCTTTTCCGAAATAAATTTTCATTTCTTGTCACTTAAATAATAAGACCCTTTCGAACTTTAAAAATGTATCCCAATGTTTTGGAGTACGCGTAAAAAAAGGGGTGTGACATTTAGCTAAAAATATTTGAAAATTTAATTTTTTAAAAAATATAATTTGACTCTCCAAATATTAATGATACTAAATAATGAAAAATAAGAGTAATTCTTTTTCACATTTTTCGATGATGATTTTTTTTAACAAAAAATGAGATTATTAATATTTTATGAAATTTAGAACAAAATAAGTAATTTAACATGAAATATTAGAGATTCATATGCATTTAAGAAATGTTTTACTTATGAATATATTATACGTTAAATTTATTTGAATAATTATTATGTTTAGTTATATATTTTAATTTCTCTAAAAAATAATAAAAATGTCGACTTCATTATTGAATTACATATTTTAAATAAAATAGTTTTTTAATCACTTAAAAATTGATATTGTATATATCAATTAAAATGAATTTTAATATTCTATATTATATGAGTGATATATATTTAAATGAAGTGACAAACAATAAATCATCTTTTACTTTAACAATCTTAAGTTGAAAGTTTTATTTTAAAATACGCACGATATAATTATGAAAATGCACACACACAAAAAAATTAAGCTAAATAACATGAAAGTTTTATTTTTAAGAATAAATATTTAAAGTTATATATATAAAGTTAAATAAGATGGAGGGTATTTTGGTAATCAATTAATTTATTCTTAGAAATTATACCATGCATATTACTTTGAATACAACAAACCAAACACTCAATAAAAATTAATCCTAATATAACTAATCCCAATATAACTTATCCCAACATAACTAATCCCAGTATAACTACATTTCAAACCAAATGACCCCTTAGAGAGACCGATGAGAAGCCTTTTGAATAATATGAGGCCTCTTAAAACGGGGGGGGGGGGATACTATATTAAAGTAAACAATATCGCATCATATTACATAGTTAATGGTGATCTTGTGCATATGTAGCAGCTTGACCTAAAGAATGTTGTTAAACATGAGATAATGTAAACATAGTTAATAAAATAATATCATTTCTTTTGTAACCTAATAAACATTATCAAGAATAAATTATTAATGGTGTGATCGTGAAATTTCTAGTGATGATCATACTAGGATCATTACGTCCGAATACACTAGAAATTAGTAGTAACCGCGTCAACTACGTACGTGTTACTGTTTTGGTCATTATGCATTAACAGCAAATTTGTCCAAATCTGTGGAAAATCAATCCATTGTATCAGTCAACAAATTTCAGCTGTTTGGTGGGACTGGGTGGTATAGAAAAAGTTAAACTTGTCGTTGGGAGTTTAAGAGAGTTGTTAAATAATTGATATTAACTGCTAATGTGACCTTATACACCAACTAACCAACAAAAGGGCTCCCTCCATTTATTCAAACGAGAGTTATACGTAACCAAGATAAAGGGGGCATGTGTTACTCCTACTATTCGTTAGTCGGCTTGATCTTCCTTCTCTTTTACTAGAAAAAATGAACACAACTTGAAAAGACATAAAATGTCTACATCAGTTTTATTACATAATCTTCATAGGATAAACTAAACGAGATTATCCTATAATTCTTGTCATTGTTACATAACTTCAGAGGATAAACTAACGGAGATTATCCTTTAATTTTTATCATTTTTGTTGCTATAGCTCTCTCCCGGGCCCCATTTGAACATCAGTGTTTAGTTGTTGTTGCTTTCCTAAGATATTCTATTTTAGTAGTATTTGGATTTGGTCACACCTGGTGGCTTCCTCTGAAATTGGCAAGTCATTTGTACACAATTGAAATGGATAATAACTGTGACGGTCGAAAACGGTAAACCAACTTTTCATATGTACAAACGTGACTCGTCTAAGCAAAAATCTTCGTTGAAATGTCATGTCTTCTATCTCAACCAAGGTAACCTTAACCTGGGTAAGTTGACAAGTTTGTTCCTTGCAACTGTTTCTAATTAAATTGAGACCAGTTATGCATCCAAAGTTCAGTATCGTTTTTACTTTCTTTCGTGCAAACAAAACGGTAAACAAAAAGGCACTTGCATCCGGAAAGGAAGAAAAGGAAACAGAACGTCAACAGGACATACATATAAAAACAAAAAAAATAAAAAGGGAACATATTGAATTGTGATAAAATTGGTCATTACCAAAAACGACATGACCACATAATTCGTTCTGATATACAAAATGCACTGTTTACTACTGCTAAATCTTTCTGTTTCTGCACACCCTTGGACAATATACTTCTGCAGAAACAGCCTTTACATGGCCATGAGCCACTGGGACGTCATCCTACTAGCTCTTTACCGATCACCACACAAGTTCTCCAAATCATACAGGTGTCTGCCTTCAGACCATTACCATATGAAAGCCAAGTTACACGAGTCTACCCCGAATTTTCCTCATACTATACATAAAACTATATACCAAACAAGCAGATGCCCAAACTAAACAGACACGGGCAAGTGCCTTTTTACTACAAAGCATAATCAAGGTAGCCGCGGTAGCGTGTACGGTTGAACTCCAACACGCTACCATAGGTTCGGTCTGCCACTCCAATAAAGAGAGCTTCAGTATCAGGACTGAAGGATATCCCAGCAATCTCACCAAACAAATCAATTTCTTGACAGGCATCATAATCGGATTGTGTGTCGAATATGTGGACAAAATCAGCTGGCTCCGCCATGGCCATGAAGCGCCCATCCGATGTGAACTTAATTGCACGGATGGCACCTATCCTTCCTTTGAGCACTGCTATGGACTGCGATGTGTTCCTTATATCCCACAACCTGCAAGTTGTGTCTTGGTTACCAGTTGCCAAAATTCTTCCGTCCGGGTGCCAAGCTGATGCAAATGAATAGTCTAGGTGACCTTTCAGGTCGCAGACAACCTGAAGCATCAGTTGAAGGTCAACTCATGAGAAACTAATCATCAAAACACCCCTCATTAATTAAGATATATGGGCAAGACCAACCTTCCCACTTTGAGCATCAGCAAGTAGACATTCTGGACTATCACCAAGGACAGCAACTAATTTACCATCGGGGCTAACAGAGGTGTTCTGCAATGAAACCAAAAACTGTGAGTAGAGAACCAACGAGCATCACCAAAAGCAATGGAACTGCAGACCAGAAATTAAAATCAGCTACTCACGTTAACAGACCAAGGAAATGTATAACAATTGGTGCAAGCAAAACTGTTCACATCAAAAAACTTGACTTGCTGATCATTATTAGCAGTCATTATCCTCGTCGAGCCACTGCAAAGAACCATATAAGCACTGGTACACAACGGCCTCCACATTGAATTCAAAAAAGCTACTAGAGACAAATTTCAGGGACTTACGTTGGACCATAACAAATATCCACGGCATTAGTTATAGCATTCTCTTCGTTACTTATTTTTTTAGTGAATGCAACTCCAGGTTGGTTTAAATACTGCACGAGATAAGATCATATCAGTATGACTGACTTAATGACTTAAGGAAGAGTCCAATTCTGCAAAGAATGTACTATAATCCTACCTTACAGATAAGCTCCCCTTGGAAACCACCAGCAGCCATCAAACCATCCCTAACAGCCATATTGCTAATCTGCACTCGGGTGAGTGTTTGAGACTCTGATCCAGGATATTTCTGCACAAGCCAGTGTGTTAATTCTTGATTGCCAAAAGTCATTTAAGTATATAAAAGGGAGACAAAAGGCATTGCTAACCATAGTGGGCACCAATGGCCTAGCAACATTTAGCACTTCTTTTCCCCTCCTGAGAAGTGATGACCAGTGCATCACAGAATAATTTTGCATGAGATACACATCATGTTTTGATGTCGACCACAAGAGATTCCTCAACTGAAACAAAAATACAAACAGGTTGATACACTCATAAATGGACGTTTCCTATGATGCAAACAGTAAATCATATGATATCAAATAAAGCATAAACAAGGACGTCAGGATGCTAGCACTTGCTGGAAAAACTCGTCACAACAAAAAAAATATTCAGAAAAAATGATAGGCCTGCAGTCATGTTAACTTCAGGGTACAGACAGTTCTCATTCACCGACTCAACCATGTGGCAAACTGCGAGAATAGTACCTAGAATGGGAATAAATAAACTACACACACACGATGCAGGATGGACCATAAAAATCAACCGTCCCCCTCTCCCTTTGCGGGTTTAGGCTCCAGAGGAATAAAGAAGATAAAAGAGAACAATGCACGAAATCCCTAATACAAAGTTAAAGTCGTAGGTCAGCATGTCGTTAGCCCTAAATATTACTGGTCAATGATGCATAAGCTAGCAAAGGAACAGATGCTAGCTTGCTACAAGTCCACAACTAAACAATCTACCACTAATAATTGTACATCATCATCTGCAGTAGAGCTGGTTTGCTAGAAAACAAGTCGGGCAGCTAAAAAGTAGTTACACTTTCCTATTACTATATAGATTGAAGCAGAAAAGAAACCAATGAAAGAGAAGCCAGGAAAGGTCAACCGGCGACAATAGTGGGAAGGAAAAATGATGCAGCAAAAACAAGATTACCACGGAGACTCGCAAGGGGTGCCTCACCAACATCTGGAAGATAATCAATTTGAGCACAACCCAAATAATGAACAGTACATATTTCAAATGACGTCAATGGGATTCAAATAGCGTAATAGATAGATCGCCAATACAAGTGTTAAGTGCATCGACATTCTATTCCAAACATGACGAGCTATCTAAAGAGTGGAATGGACCAAGGAATATAGGAAAGGGAGGAAAACTCTTAGTCAGTAGATAAGCAATTGAGCCCCCAAGTTCTCAATGTGATTGATTAAGGGCACAGCACCGCATAACAAGAGATTAAATTAGCAATTAAGCCCCCAAGTTCAGAAATGTGATTGACTGGGGGCAGAAAAACACACAATCAAGTCACTGAAAATTTCAAAAGTGAAAGTCGTATATTCTCAAATGAATGACACAAACACAACCCAACCTAACTCTCCCACTCGTATACTGCAAAAACTCAGTTGTCAAAAAGTTGAAACGACAGCCTATGGAGTATCAAATCAGTAAATCTTCTTTTTCTAATGGAAAGAGATAGATGATAGCTACAAGAGAAGATGTACCAAAGCAATTATATAATGATCAAAACTGTGAAGAAACTGACCCAACAATTACAATTTATAACCCACACAGTGGAAGTACTTAATAAGCCTAGTGCAGAATCCATCTCTAACAAACAAAGAGAAAAAAAGTGCAACCATCATCTTCAACAGAAGAAATAACCATAAACAAGATGACCATCTAAATATTCAAATGATGAAGCAGCACACAATTATTTTAATAACTTATTGCTTCCATTAACAAGTTAGCTCAAAACTAAGACCATAAAGGCCACTTAAATTCATAGGTATTCCCTACCATACCATATGGAAAGCTTGCGCCAGCTGCTCGCATAATAACTGCAATCCTGCTTCTAATGCTGAAAGATAGATACAATAGCAATGCATACATGATATGGGTTAATTTTTGAAGAATACAATTCTAACAAACATCACTTACAGCAAGAATTAAAACTTAACCACTTCATATAATGACTAGAAAAAATGCTCAACAACTCAATATCTTCTAAAACAATAGAAGAGAAAGGTATGCAATGATCAATGGGCTCTGAATAGGAAGGTATGAACTGTGCTGAACAGGCAACAGAGCTAGTTAACAACCAACTGCAAATGCAGGACCGCGGCGGATGAACAGGAATAAAATAAAGTGATACATTATTCTCTAGAGGGACCAAAAAATGGAAATGGAAGTCTGGAAATTTCAACCATCTGCCTCAACTTTACTGTCTGACACTGCAAACCTAAGTCTGTCACACTAGTAGAATGGAACATAACATATAACTTCGACTCAAAAGTCAAAACTATATTTTGTGTTAGCAAGGAACTACAAATCCAGCAAAAGCCAAATTCTTTCCTCACCCCTGAGCTTCCATATCAAAACCCTGTCCTCAAAATACATTCAGCTGGTTCATAAGAAATATTCAAAAGTGAAGCTCCAAACTAGGACCTCCTACTATTACAAAGTTTCATGAGACACTTTTTTAAATGTTTATAATCTGCACAAAAAGGATATTGAATACAGCTCTCGGGTCAAAACATCGATCCTGGCACAACCAGATCTGCTTACTGAAAAAATGAGTTAAATACTAATGCAGAATATCAGAAAAACGGTTCCTATGCAAATCTTGTTGCTTCCACATGTAGTGAAATATCATTACTGGAAGCAACAAATGAAACCGGCATAAGCCAAATTCGGCATATGTTTGGGTTTTCTGAAGAGAGGAAGAAAAATAAAACTGCATCAAGAAATAATAAGGTGACGCTAAATTTATATCAGATGAAAATTCACCAGCTTGGAGGCCATGAGGAGGATCATCTCAAAACATATTGGCCGTGGTGACATATTATTCCGGAAAGCTGTCCAAGCATGTGTTAGAGACACACACAGTCAAATGTTTAAGTAAAATTCCATATCAAGCATCACTCTCACTAAATTCTTCAATGAAGATACAAACTCCATACCTCTGAAGAATGAGAGAGGAAACTAACAGCCTAACAATTTAGATCAAAATATCCATAACATTAGAGGAGCAGTGCACCTGCAAAGTATAGTTATTGCATGGCAAGGTGGCAGGGTTCATCGACCGAAGGCTCACACATTCACAAGACTATAAATAACCAATTCTTATTGTTAACTCTAAATTCATAAATTTAGAGTAGACATATTCTAATGTAAAATAACAAACAACTAAAGACCTCACCTAAAAGATGAAAAGGAAAAAATAAAATTAAACGCCAGAATGAGAAGGCAGCCTCATGTTTAATTTAATTATGCAAAATGAGACAACAGGGACTAAATCAAAGCACAAAAAACTACAGGGAAGCAGACCAGTCAAGGGATTTCTTGATCAAAAGTTAAAACACGATTCACCCGAACAAGAAAATGATTAAGAATTTATGTACCTGAAAGTGCACAATAGTTGATTTGACGAGCCTTGTATTGAACTGGAAGTCATAGAAGCTGTGTCCTTTTTCTACTTCCTTACAATCCTAAAATAGTGAGGAAAAAAACTTTTAGAGATGAGCTTAGCCAAAAATACGAGAAAGGTATACCATTCACTGCTAGCATGCATTGACACTACTTGGGAAGGGATAATAGTGAAAAGAAAAACCTTTTCAAGAGCTTCACGCGAACGGGAGAGGTTCTCATAGTTCTTATACTGCTTCAACCTCGCCTCGCGGTACTTGTTTCTGGTAAAATTAAGCCTTTCCCAAGGAATTCCCTGTATATCCTTGCCATTTCTAGCTTCTACAGCTGATGTATCCGTCTTTGACTTGCTCTGTAGAATCGAAAAGGCAATAAAACAACATTGTTAAACTAAAAATGGAGGAGGATAACACCAGTAACATGTCAAAAAATTCAAATTTGTCCCCCCATACCACTTCGAAATCGTCCTCAAAATCAGAGTCATCGAGATCAGTACTTTGTGGCGACGACTCATCCCCGAAAGTGCTGTCCTCAAAATCAGTAGTGTCATAGTAGTACTCATCCACCATATACTCCAAATCCAGATTTTCATAGAGAGCCATTATCCTAAAATCACCAAAACAAAACTTAAATAAGCACTCGAAAAGGCACAAGATTAAAAATTCATGAACTAATTTGACAAGTCTTCATTGTCAGTACATTAAACAAACAAATTAGCAAAAACTTGAAATATTAAACTATTCATATTAATATTTCTTAAGAACAAATCATGTCTACTAAGGAAAACATCTAATAAAAGTTCGAATTTCAAGTTGAATTTCGCAAAACATACGAGAACAGCAAAAATTTATTCGAGAAAAAAGCTTAACAACATGAAAACTGTACGAAATAGCTAGGATTTAGACGAGAAAAAAGATTAACATCTAAACTACAGGAATAGCCAACATCAAAATTACAGAAAATAGTCGGAATTTACAGGAATAAAAAGCTTAACAACATCCAAATTAGAGAAAACAGCCAGAATTTAGTCGAAAAAAAAAGCTTAACATAGAAACATTGACATGCATTTCCACAGGCAATGAAACTAGTAATTCATCAATTTATCATAGAGAACCGAAACTTAAAATAACATAAATTGAAGAAGAAAAAAAAAAGTATAAAACGCCGTTTACAGAACATTCTAGAAAGAAAAACAGTTAACGGAAAAGAAGGCTCGATAAACGAAATGAGAAGTAGCCTCTTAACCTCCGGAAAATGTCTGCCGGAGTTCTTCAGGTTAACCGTTACGAAGGTTGTGTGAAATGGAGAAAAGGGAATTGGAAATTTGTGAGAAATGGTGTCAACTGTTTAAGGCTTTGTCTTGTTTGGTAAATGGCGTAATTTGAAGAGAGCTGAGCGTTGTTTACTTATAAGTAGAGAAGACAGTAGAGAGGGCGTTATAGTGTGGGACCTACTGCCTACTGGAGGACCCGGAGGAAACATATGAGGAGCATGAAATTTCTGTGGGCCATGCTGCACCGCACCGTTTTTATCAGGTTTTGGTTCGGCAACATGTAAATTTTGAACCGCAACGCTTTCTTTCCTTGTTTGTTTGCTTGTTTCTTCCTTCTTTGTTGAGGTGTTCTTTTATCGGTTGATTTAGTTTTATATATTACGTCTTTCGTTTAGGAAGAATAATTTTATTTTTTTTAGTCTATTTTAAAAAAAAAAAAATTATTTTTTTTATAATACTTTTGTTTTAATTTTTCACATGACATATTTAGAATCACAAGATTAAAAGGTATTTTAGTATATTTAATATAATTTTAATTTAAGATCATAAAATTTAATTTTTTTTTTTATTTTCTTAAACTTTTTGACAAGTCAAAGTAGATCATTCTTTTTAAAATGGAGGAAGTATTAATTTAATTGAAAGGGATCTAAAATATTCTTTACTTATTGAAGGTAGTCTGAAAAAATTCTTCATTTATCTTTAAATTCTATAATGTTCTTTACTTTAAATTTATTAATAACATGTCAACTTTTTATTGATTCTATTTAATTATTTAAAATATTAGATAACCTATTTTTTTATTAATTTTTTTATTTATTTGTATTTGATCTGATGAATAATTGTTATACTTAATTTTGATTAATATTATTTGTTAAAAGTTACACGTGAGTATTTTTTATATGTAAATTTTTTTCTGTATAATTTTGAATTTAAATTTGATTTCAAATCTTCCAGTGAAAAATATATACCAATATACTTAAATATTATTACTCTAATTTTTCTCATTTTATTTTATTGTTTATTGATCTCGTGAAGATTTTGGTACTATAAATTATATTTAATTTTTTTGAATGCGCGAAAAAAAATCTCAAACTAGACTAACGAAGTTTTTGATCTCTAATAAATTGTGTAATTACCTTTATGAATTTTACATTCTAGGATGAGGAATTTAATTTTGAGGCATATGAAATTTAAAGTATTGCAGCTATGGAAAAATAATTTCACTGAAAATATTGCAATAGATTTAGGCAAAAATAATAAAGGATCGTCTGATAGAGTGTATTGCAAAAATAATGCATGCATTAGTCTTATGTATTATTAGTACCTTATTTTGATATACTTAATTAGTCAATGTACAAGTAAATTAACTGAAAATTTACGTCTTAAGTTAAGATCCTTGATACAAGTATCAATAAATTAATTAAAATCCTCCAACTATGGGTACCACCAACAATTTGCAGACATTAGTCACTCTAAAAAATTACTTGTTTGGCCCAATTTCAAAATCTTTGGGTGAGTGTCAATCACTTGATAGGATTAGAATGAAAAAAAAATTATTTAAATAAATCCATTCTAAACGGATTATTAAGTTTGCCGAAATTTACTTGAACTTCAATATAATCTGAATGGATCTATTAGCTTTTGGGTGGGATTTTAAACTTTTTTTAATCAGTGAAAAGTTGACACGTTATTAATGAATTTCTTAATTAAATATTGAAATTGTTAAATATAAGAGCATTTTGAAGTCTAAAGATGAATGTGAAGGATATTTTGGATCCAAATGCAAATGTAAAAGACATTATAAAGACTAAAAATAAATGGAGAATATTTTTATATCATTTTCAATAAGTGAGGAATATTTTAGGTCCGCTTTCATTAATTTAGCTATTATTATTTTTAATTTACCAAAATTTAAATAACAAGTTACAAGTTATGAGTTAATAAATGTATGGCACAATATATATTAACATGAGTTGTTGTATAATGATGAAATTATTTATTCTTAATAAAAAAATTTAGATGTGAGGTGTGTCTATAAAATAATTCAAGATATGGTGATACTCTAAAAATAGACTCTGAAAGGTGTAATTTAAATTAATCAAGATTTAAATATGATTAAATATATACCAAATACAATAAATTCAATACTATAATCTTACAAAGTATTTAAAGAGGATAGTGGATACACTAATAATTAATAATACAATAAAATAATACTCCCCACAAACTATACCAACATTAGATAATACACTCTTATGACCACTAGTAAGAGAAACAAGACAAATAATACACTCTTATCCTGAAATGAATGCACTTCTGTTTACTAATTTTCTCCTCTAATTTGTATCTTTCACATCTTTCAATTTAAGATCATATTTTTGATAAGTTATAATTGCATCATATTTCGTTTAGTTTTCTTTTCACAATAATTTTTTACTTTACCTCAACCTAAAAAAAGGTCTAGCTTTAGCTATTCTAAATTCATTCATAACCTTATCTCTCACGCCTTTGCACTAGAGTATCTGTGCATCTCGTCATTATATGTCCGACTTATTTATACTTTATTTTCAATATCATGTCTTTTATCGAAGTCACTTTCATTTTTTTTAAATATCCTTATTTTATATTTTATCTATTTAATTATATTCACACATCCATCACAATATCCCCACTCTCTTTACTTTTATCTTCTGAATGTGAGTTTTTGACAATTCAACTTTGGGAATGCTTCTCCCAAAAAATTTTCTTCGTCAAATAAATGAAAAGAATTAGCTAAGCCATGCATTATTTTGTATAAAATTGTGTGATCAAACTTGTAAAAATTTCATCATCAAATAAATGAAAAGAATTAGCTAAGCCATGCAGCATTTTGTATAAAATTGTGTGATCAAACTTGCGTGAAAGTATCCAAGTGTCTCCCCACATCACTTTCATCTCCCTCGAAGTAGCCATCTATTTTTGAATTATATCAACACCATTTTTAGCCTCAGATAAATTTTCGCATTCTTCTATTTATCCTTGATGCCACATGCAAGAGTTCTTAAGTTTCCATAATCATGGCTTTCTCAACATATTAAACTAGAGACATGGAGATATTAAAGTTGTAAGGGTTATCTGTTATGGAGGATAAGATAAATAAAATTATTTTATAGGATTAATCTTTCACCACATACATGGAAATACTTACTTTATTATTATAATGTAAATGATAAAACAAATAATTTTGAAATTAATATCTCTACACTTCTCGATTAACAGATTTTGACTGCCATCCCATTTCACACACCCACAAGTGTTGGTCTACCAAAGAGTCAATTTGGCCACGGCTCATAGTCGGTAGTTCCAATATGCTTAATCAATTTATTAAATTCATATTAGTCTCTTTTGTAAACTGTAATTAAGTAATTACACAAACACCTATAGTATAACATTTAAATGAGAATGGACCCCATAATTATAATCAGTCTCCCTCAAATTTGGACCCACCAGTTTCGCCAGCTACAATTTTCAGCTTACACGTGTCCAGATGAGTAAATTTCGTTCTGCCACATTGGCAGACTTAGACTGCACCACGTGTCCAACATGTGGCTGACAGTTCTCCTAACTTTGTTATAAAACGGCGTCATTTAAGGATGTTTAAAGTTAAACTGTAGTTGGTAGCTTCGACCGAGGTTATTTACTAGAGTTATCTTCTGTCTTTGGTCGGCACGAAAGGGTCCCCCATGGGCTCTATGCCGATGGGTCATTCTCCATGTGTAGCTTCGTTAAACACGGTCATTTGGTTGGAACAATATTATTCGGATAATTAATTTTAAAATTAGTTATCTTAAAATTAATTATTTTATTATATTATATGAGATAATTTATTTCATTGTTATAATATAAATAATGAGATAAATAATTTTAGAACTAATTTATACCTCAAATTAAATATAAAATAAAATAATCTATTTTATTCGAAGACTATTTACCTTTATACCTCACAATCAAATGAATTGTTAGGATTGTTTGATATAAGAGATCAAAGCTAATTAATTTTATAATTGATTTTAAATAAAATTATCACATATTTAATTGAGATAAAATATATAAAATTATTTATTTTAAAATTATAATTTTATTTTTTCTCATTTTAAAAATTAAATAGCTAAATTTAAAATAACTTATTTTCTGATCAAACACCCCCATAAACTCTGTTGTCAGTTGGTTAGTAGTTGAAACAGTTATTTAGTCAATTCTTAGGTTAACTGATGAGTTGATGGATAGTAACTAAATTTTATTGAAACATTTGAATTACAATTTATTTTGATTAAACATCTAAATATACAATATAAAATATTTTTCTTTATTAAAAACTCGAATTATAATTTTATTGCTACCGTTGATCGAAGTAAAAAGAAAGAAGGGTGATTAGGCCTAGCCTTCTTTGACAAAAAGAACCACTTTCCAGGTAGCTAATAGAGAAGTACAGTTTGGTGCAACAGATGAAAAGAGGTAGTTAATTTTTAGATTAATTTTAAAATAAATTTATTTTTTATTTAATTAAAATAAAATATATGAGATAATTTATTTTAAAATTTATTATCTTAAATTCATAATATTATTTTTCTTTCATTTTGAAAATGAAGTAATTAATATCGAGATAGTTGATCTCGAAAAATGAATTTCTGAATAACTTGTTTCTCCAACCAAACAATCTTTGAGAGGTTTAAAAATATTTGATAAGTCGTAAGTTTGATATATATTTGATAATTTCGACTCTAAATTTTTATTTGTATTTTCAAATATTCATTACATATTATATAAAGACAAAAAAAATAAATATGCAATTGAATTGTTAGAAATGACTCATTTATACTATCCGTTATAAGTTTGACTCATCTATGCCACTATCGTTGAAAGTTTAGCTCATTTATGTCACTGTCGTTATAGAAAGGTTCATTCATGCCATTATTTTGTAACAGTAATCTTTACAAAATAATTTTTGACACGTGACCTCTTATTAGAAATCCACATCATCACATCTAAATTAATCAATATTACTTAAAATCAAAAATTAGATCCATTGAAATAAAAATTGAACTTACTAAAAATAAAAATTAAACTAATTAAAAATAAAAATCAAAATCAAACTCATTAATTGTGTCGAATTTTATTTTAATGGCTATAATTTTTTATTTTAATTTAAATAATATTGATTGATTTAGATTTGGTGACGTGGACTTCTAATAAGAGGTCACATGACAAAAATATTTTTGCAAAATCTTCATTATAAAATAATGACACAAATAAACCTTTCTGTAACCGCAGTTACAAAGATGAGCCAAACTTTTAAAAGCAATGACATAAATAAATTATTTTTAATAATTCGATGATATATTTAAATTTTTTTCTTATATAAATTAGTTAATCAGTTAAATTTTAAAACATGTCAATTTCATTAAATATATCATTAACTTTAATAAGAGGTCAAATTTGAGATATATCTCAGTTGAGACTAAAATGTAAAATGAAAACGAGGTTATCTACGTAAAGAACACTTAGAATTTGCACATAGAACCATTTTTCAAAATTTATAGTGAAAGTCTCCACACTCAATTATGTGTTCAAATAACCAATCAAAATATATTATACTTGAAATCTTTAAATAAAATTTACTGGTAAATTTTAAAATATTATAAACATATTCAGCCGTTGATATATATTCATAATTTGTCATTTAATATATACTTATTTTTTTCGTCCGTCATTCAATTAAAACTGAACTCAGAGATATTCTTAGTCGTAGGTTGATGTGAATTGCAAATGTAGTACAATGAAATCAGAATTGTAATCAGAAACGAACTCAGGATTTGAAGATAGAGGGTACACTATTATCTTTAACATGGTCATATCTATCAACTACGTAATTTCGCATACAATTTTTTTAAACTTAAAATTACAAAAAAAATTTAAAAAAAAAAGATCAAAGTAGAAACTTCAAAATGTTCAAATGACATTAATTTAGTACTAATATAACAAAAGTAGATCATTCTTTCATACTAGATATCCACGCATTTTCATATTCTGAAAACCGTCACTAATTACATCATTGCTTATATTTACAAATACATCTTCTTATTGTAACAAACTAAACAATCACTTAAAAAATGCATCACCAATACTGCTATGCAATTCATTTTTAATATATTTCACGAATGAAAAAGCTCTCTTTACAGTTGTAGTACCGAGAGAATTGAAAAAATTGTCCATTAAGTGTGCATGTTCTAGCGTATATTTAGCAGTCGTTTGGTCATGAAAATCATTTTCTTTTTTCGAAAAATTATTTCACGTTAGTGAAAAAAGTGAAAAAAAGATGATTTTGACCATGAAAATTTCAAATACAATTTTGAAATTATATTTGAAAAGTGAAAACAAGTTTTACTTGTTTTAACTTTTTTTCACTCATATTTCTCTCACAAAATTTTAAAAATAACTTTAATTTATATTCATAGTTAAACACAACTCTAACTCAAACTTCAATTTCAACTCTAACTCCAACTCCAACTCTGAAAAATTATAATTTTTATGGCCAAACGAAGTATTACTTCGCTTGAAGAGAATTTGGGGGAATTGTAAATTTTAGGGATTTGATATTGTTGGCTTGTAGTTTTGGGTTTGCGATTGGAGAATTGTCATGGCCCATGAGTTTAATTTTAGATAATAGATAATAATATACATTAAATTTAGAGAAAATACATAAAGTACCCCTAAACTTGTTCGACTTTTTTAAAAAGACACCTAAACTATACTTTCGATCTATTATCCCACGAATCTTACTAAAATCATTGTAAATACATCATTTTAACTTAAATTTTGCCTCTGCGTGTAGACGCGTACAACAAACGCGTGAAAGGTTAAAAATTGACTTAAATTACCAATTAAAAATTGTCACGTGCAATTTATTTGTTAAATAATTTAAAAATCTCTTCGTCTCCATTGATGCTAATACAATCACCTTCTTCTCCATTGACGCCAATACAATCACAGCCTCCATCATCTCTCCCTCATCTTTCTCCAACAAAAAAAACTCCACTGATTCAAATTCAAGAAATCAATAATGAATTGTTGCAATAAATCAAAAAACACTTACATGAATTGTTTATTCTTGCGATAGAAATTTCACCTTTAACCGCATTTTCATATTTTCTTGAATTGTTATTTACTGGATTGTTGTTAATTCTAGCAAAAAAAAAATCTAAAAAGATTTTAACTTTAACCCTATTTCCACATTTTCTTGAATCAGTCTTTACTGATTTTTGTTCACTATTGCAATAAAATCTCAATATTAATAGAAGACTTAGCTACTCATATCAAACAACGCGATGAAATTTTGACTAATTGAGTTCAAATAATGTGAAAATGGGGTTAAAAAATTTGCGGAGAACAATTGAGGAATTTAAATCTTTCTTTTGCGCGGAGATGTGAAAATGGTGTTAAAGTTGAATTGATTCAATTTAATAGGGTTAAAAATTAAATCTCTGCTAATGAACTCAATTGAATTGAATTGAGGCGTACATTTTCTTGAAAGATTGAATCTCCCTACTCAATTGAATGATTCAATTCAAAAAAATTGAGTTTGTTCTCTGCATTTTTTAACCTCAATTCAATCAATTTTTTTATCCTCAATTGAATGATTTTTTTTTTTTTTTGGATTCAATTTAATAGGGAGAACAATTTAGACGTATTTTAACAGAGAATTCAATTTAATACGCAATGATCAACAACAATGGAAGAAGTAACGAAAGAGAAGAAGGAAAGACAAGTGAAGAAGAAGAAGAAGGAGAGAGTGCCAAACACACGCTTTTTAAAAGTGAGGAGTGCTGAAAATTTTGGTCAAAATAGTTTATTTACAATGATTTTAATAAAATTAATGGGGTAATAGGTCGAAAGTATAGTTTAGGTATCTTTTTAAAAAAATCGAACAAGTTCAGAGAATACTTTATGTATTTTCTCTTAAATTTAATGTAAAATAAGGGTGAAACATGGGACCAGATGAGGAGGTGGCAAAGATGCACAATTAAATGGCTGGAGCATCAGTTATAAAGGCAAACCAAAAAAAGAACGCTTGCATGGAATCGAACTCACGACATCCAAGGCCAAAGACCTTTCATCTGCTTTTTGAATCAATGCACCCAAGTGAACTTTGATATTATGGGTGCACAATTTAATATATTACCACTTTACAATATCTATGCTTATATATATGAATTTTTTTTTAAAATTATCGGGTGCACGTGCATCCTCGTAGATTTACGTGGGTCCACCTCTGATTGTAACAACAACGACAAAGGTCAGCATCATGTAATTATTTTCTTCTATATGTTGTTTCCTTTTGAAACAATATCACTTGCTCTCTTCAGTCGATTTCCAATAGCTCCCACGTTGTATGTCTCTTCTAATTTTTTCCAATTTTTTTTATTCTTTTCAAATCAGTTTAAAACATAATTTTGATAGCAAATGTGAAGACAAGTGAAATACTATGATACCAATAGTACTGGGAGGAGAAAAAGGAGGAGAGGGGAGTAGACTATAAGGAGTCGTTTGGTGTGAGGTACTAAAATATATTATTATTATTATTATTGATTGGTGAAAATTTATTTTTTAAAGTAGACAAATATGAGTGAAGGGAGGTAGTAATTAAGGTTTTAAATCTTTAGCGTGTTGTTGCATCTAATCTGCTTTATTAGTTAATGCAAAAATATTTTTTTATGTAAATTAATGGAGTTAATTTTTATTTTTTTTAACATTGGTTTCATTATGTTATCAAGAAAAAAACAATTCTGTAATAATTATCGAAGGTTCTCTCTATATAAGGTAAAGGGTATTTTTGTAAACAAACAATCTATAATTTAAAAAATGCAATGCATATTATTTTTAGTATCGCAAACAAAACAACCACTAAAAATAATATCAGAATAATTAATCGCAAAACAATTAGTCTCAGTATAACTAATCCCAACATAACTTATTTTCCAATCAAACGACCCTAAGTATAATCTTCAAATTCTGAAGGGGATAAAGTATAAATTAAATAAAAAGAAATCCAACATTTTAATGCATCTTCCCCTAACCAGTAACCAAATGAAGTTTCCAGTATCAAAGCTCAGATCAGAGTATAGAGCAAGAGAGAGTATACAAAATTTAATTCAAATCTCATATTTATAATTTGAGAAACGAGATATAACCTAACCTTTACAAAAGAAGAAGAAAATTAAATAAAGAAAAATAAAATCATCCAACATTCTAATACATCTTTCTCCTAATCAAATGAAGTGGCCGGTGACAAAGCTCGGAGTATATATTCATATGTAAAAGATATTTATATCTACTTAATAACTATGTAATACATATTTTTATAAATATAATTATCTTTCCCTTTAATTGATTAACACACATTCTTATGTTGGATTATGATTCAACAATAATTTCAAATATGATTTGGTCATGTCAATTGGATTACTATTAGTAAATAAATAATTTCTTCACTTCTCAATATCAAGTAATTCAATTAGGGGTCAATACACCAAAATTTAAGTTCATTTCCTCAAATTACTTTTTACTTTGTGATAGCTTCATCGATATTAACTATCAAATAAAAACCTGTTCAAAAATATCATTTAATTGTCCTCAAATTATTCTATTAGACCAACATATTCTCCTAAAAAATCGACAACTACTTCTGCAATGAAAAAAAGTTGATGATAAATCAAGCAACACTACTCTTCCTCTTAATATAACTAAATTTTTACTATAAAACCCATACATATCTTCAATAAATAAAAACCTTACATAACAAAATTATTTGTCAAGTGAGACTCAAATAAAAATTTCTCCAAACTGCTTGAGTTAAGAGCAATGTTAAAATAAAAATTTATTCACACTCGATGATGTTTATGTAGGTGTGAGTAAGTTTTCACCGACTTAGGACTAATTAAGTGCTCATTACGCTCCTCCAATTTGACTAGATAGATGGATCCATGATAGATGCATTTTAGAAATTTCCTTTTTTATAAAAATAAGCATATGCTATCGTTCTTTTAGCTGCAGTAATTTTTTTTAAAATAAAGAATATTATCCTGCTTAAGATAAGGTCTCAAAGTCTCAACATAAAACTTAATCAGAGGAGCCACTTGTTTATGCATGATTTGTTACTTGTCATGATTTTCCTTAAAGCTTATACACTATTTTATAAGATGTCATACTAACCACGATTACTAACCACTCCAAAAAGGTCGGTTCCACATTGATATAAAATAATTACATAAATTTGAAAAAGTAACCTAGTCTTATAACATTGCTGCATGTAAAAAGTTCAAGGCCAAGCATTAGAAATCTAACCTCCTCTAAAATTTTGATTTAAATTAGAAATGAATTAGGTAACACTTTACTGAGAGGTACTTCTTCCGTTTTAAAATACTTGAAATAATTTTCTTTTTGAGATTCAAATAATATAAATTTTAATCAATATTTTAAGATGTATATTTTGTTATATTGACATGAGAATTTTTTTAATTTATAGTACTTTCATATAATTTTTGTATATCTAAATTTAATTTTAAAATATCATACTAATCTAATCTAATCTAATTTAGCTTTGAAAGCTAATCAAATTAATTTTTAAAAAGTAAAACGTGTCGGTTATTTTGAACCAAAGAAAGTATTAAGTACATTTTTATATTTTCTTTAGACCCCAAAAAAACGACAGATATTTTTGCTCAAAAAATCAAAGGACATTTTTACATCAAATCAAATAGATTAGAGACAGTACTCTCAAAAATAATTACGAGAGCAACTTTTGCATGTTACTTACAACACCTTATTACAACATCTTTCTCAAACTTCCAACGGAGGTCTTGCCATTATTTAAGTGTTCTAGTTTAGTGTACGTACTTTGCACGTGGTGTTTAATATTAAAAAAGAACATTACATGTAAATTAAGCAACATCTTGTTTTTATGTAAGATTTAATTTGTAGATCCATTGTATCATATGTGCATCCACGATTTCCACTAGCTCATTTAAGTGTCGTCTTCATCGAGCCACCATCATATTTCACAAATCTTTTCTAATTTTATCATTAGCTCGATCATTAAATAATTGATATCGTCAAGTGTTTTAGCTGATTTCCAGTCTATCGATATCAAACTTTCAGCTGCATGAAGAAAAAGAACTCCTATCTAAACTTTGTAATATTATTCTTATTTTATCCTTTTATAAAGTCATTTTTATACTACATTTTTAAAATATAAATACCACTTCAAGTAGAATTTTATTAATTGAATGTGTCATTATCTTAACAAATGATAAAAAGTTAAAAGTATACAAGAGAATATTTTACTATACGCAACAACTTTAGTGTAGATCCTTGTGGTCTAACCATCTTTGAATTCCCCGTACATTGCGAAAGTTTTAGTGCACCGATCTGCTATTGCAGAACATTTAAGTTTGTATTTCAGAAAGCAAAAAGGTTACGCTCCACGTGATATAACTCTTCAGTATATTACCATTGAAGTTCAGACACACTAAGCCAAGTTGAAAACAATAAGGTAATTAATATTCGGCTAATTAATAAATTTGTCATATTTTTTTCAATATCTAAAAAACTTTCATTCATTTTACAGTAATCTTACTAAGGCCAATTCACAAACAAAAATGAAAACCACCTAACTTTACATTGATCCTAATCCAAAAAGCTATCCAAATTCAAACTACTAAAAGCTAATGAACTTAGTAACAACCTTAGTCCCTTAAAAAAGACAGGCCTCACTATAGTGTGAATATTCGTAGATGTAATAGTTGGCTTCTTGTTGATCCTAGTCATTCTAGAAGATTCCTGAGCAAGCTTCTCAAAATATCAAAAATAAAACTGTTTATTATATTCATTGACTTGCTAAAAATATCGATATCTGAATGAACCTGCTTCAGCACCATTGAGGTGTAGATCTTGTATGTTTCAACACTCTTCTTTGCCTTCTTCTTCTTCACGTAAAGATTCATGCTTTAGGTAATTATCACACCAAACTGTCACACTCCTTTTTCGACTCCAAAAATTAATGTATTGTAAGTTTCGAAAGGGTTTTTATTATTAAAGTGACAAAGATGAAAACTTGTTTTGAAAATGAATTATTTACATTTTTTATTCAGAGTCGCCACTTGGCATAATCTGGTGTGCCAAGTCACCATTGGAAAATCCTTTTCAAAACCATTTGACTCTTTAAACTGGTTTGCGAACGGAGACTCCGGCTAAGGAATTTTGTTGACCGAGGGAAAGGTGTTAGGCACCTCTCGATCCCGTGGTTCAACCACGGTCGCTTGGTAGAGTGTATCAACTATTTTGGCATTACGAAATGTATAAACCACACAAGAGGCACACAAAAATAATCAAACAAAACAAAACAAAACAATCCAAAAATGTAAAGTCCAGTCCAATTATACAGTCCAAAAATAGAAAGATACAAAAATATAAATCCTAGTCTAAACTAATTCTAGATTAAGCTCCAATGCCTTACCCGACGCCGCGGGCCTTCATCACGATCATTTTTCGCCAACATGATACGTTGGGGCATTCCCCGGTGAATAAATACAAGTGATCTCGGGGCATTCCCCGGCTAAATAAATACATTTTTTCAATACGAGAAAACCAAATCATTCACCCAAATTTCAATCATTCAAACAATATTTCAAACATTCAATAAAATTACAAATTATAAACTTTGCCTACCCAAACTACATTTGCCTAAACCAATCGATGCATCATGATACTACCCAATCAAACACTCGTATTTGCTTCAAAATAACCAACGACAATAAATCAAAACAATATTCATTCTTTATCAATTCCTACCATCCAACCCCACATTCCATTTTTTATACCAAATTCCAACGATTCAAGACAGTCATCTCAACAATCCACAACCATCTATTTAATGAAATCGAACACCAAATTAATGTCACCAAAATTCAACCACACATCAGGCAAATCAAACACGTATAGTAAAGTAAAATTAGAAGAGATAGAGTTGGACCTTAAATTTGAAGCTTTCAAACTCAATGTTATTCGAATAAAGAGAGTCCGCACCCGGAAACCTCGAGCCGAACCTTAACACCAACAATCCAACTCGATAAATAATGACCCGTTTACCATCACTTTTCACGCTGTCACTGTTCACCGGTCACTGTTCACTAGTTACTGTTCACCGGTTACTTTTTTTTTTTTTTTTCGTTGTTGTTCTTGTTCTTGTGAGGAAAGATTATTTGGTGATTCTTGTTATTGTGGAGAAAATGATGATCAAAGAATGAACCTCTTTTCCTCTTAGAATTTTTCTTTTATAATGGGCATGGATTTGTTATGATGTGGAAATTTTGGTGGGTCCCCCATATATTCTTTCTTTGTGGACAAGAAAAAGGAGGGGGGGATCATATGAGTAGTTAGGGTAGGTGGAAGCTTTTGATTGGGTAGGTTGTTAGGATAAGATAAATTAGTTAGAGGTATTTTTTTTTTTTTTTTTTGTATTTTTGTGGGATATAATTACATGGGGTTGGACACATGGTAAGGTGAACTAAAAATGAATAAAATTAGACTTCGGGAGGGACAAAATTAGGTGTCTACATCATGCCCCCTTTGAATGTAAACACGAAGTATTTTCAGACAAAGAAGTAGACAGCGAGACCATATTTTGACCCGACCATTATTCAAAGAAAGAAACAGAAGGAAGAAGGACAACCGGGTCTTGACTTAGGACATCCTTCCTACCCAAGTTATGAAAGAATCAAGTCACGGATATTTCAAATGATTGGAAGAGAAGTGGGCTATACCGAGTTGGAGAGTCGAGTGAGGCTCCGTCGAGGTTCCGGTCCACGGCTCTGTCATTACATCAAAAAATGAAAATTATAAATTAAAATATAAACAAAATTACAAAATCCTATCTAACAGCTTCTGCTGGATCTTGACTCGACTTTTATCACCCTATTCTTCAGGCGGGCTCCTGACTTGCAATTTCTTCGAACTTGTTGCTTTACTTTCCATTGCTTCGCTTTGTTGCTTGACATTTCGTTTCTTCACCCTATTCTCCAGGCGGGCTCCTGACTTGCTATTTCATCACCCTGTTCTTCAGGCGGGCTCCTGAAATCCAACATTAAAACTAGAACAGAAATTATCCCAAACAAAAATTATAGTAAAATAGTATTTCACTTTTGAAAGCGTTGTCCCATTTTCCAGGAGGGTCCTGAGCAGAAAGTAAAATCCCATTTTAAGGAGGGTCCTGCGCATAAAGCAAAATCCCATTTTTCAGGAGGGTCCTGAACATAAAGTAAAATTCCATTTTTAGGAGGGTCCTGAACAGAAAGTAACATCCCATTTTTCAGGAGGGTCCTGAACATAAAATAAAATCTCATTTTTCAGGAGGGTCCTGAACAAAAAGTAAAGTCCCATTCTTCAGGAGGGTCCTGAACAGAAACTAACATCCCATTTTTCAGGAGGGTCCTGAACATAAAGTAAAATCCCATTTTTCAGGAGGATCCTGAATAGAAAGTAAAGTCCCATTTTTCAGGAGGGTCCTGAACATAAAGTAAATTCCCATTTTCCAGGAGGGTCCTAAACTGAAAGTAAAATCCCATTTTCAGGAGAGTCCTGAATTGAAAGTAAATTCCCATTTTCCAGGAGGGTCTTGAACAAGAAAGTAAATTCCCATTTTCCAGGAGGGTCCTGAACTGAAAGTAAAATCCCATTTTTCAGGAGGGTCCTGAATTGAAAGTAAATTCCCATTTTCCAGGAGGGTCCTGAATTGAAAGTAAATTCCCATTTTCCAAGAGGGTCCTGAACATGAAGTAAAATCCCATTTTTCAGGAGGTTCTTGAACATGAAGTAAAATCCCATTTTTCAGGAGGGTCCTGAACATAAAGTAAATTCCCATTTTTCAGGAGGGTCCTGAATTGAAAGTAAATTCTGATTTTCCAGGAGGGTCCTGAACTGAAAGTAAAATCCCATTTTTCAGGAGGGTCCTGAATTGAAAGTAAAATCCCATTTTTCAGGAAGGTCCTGAATTGAAAGTAAATTCCCATTTTCCAGGAGGATCGTGAACATGAAGTAAAATCCCATTTTTCAGGAGGGTCCTGAACATAAAGTAAAATCTCATTTTTCAGGAGGGTCCTGAACATAAAGTAAATTCCCATTTTCCAGGAGGGTCCTGAACTGAAAGTAAATTCCCATTTTTCAGGAGGGTCCAGGACATAAAGAAAAATCCCATTTTTCAGGAGGGTCCTGAACAAAAGAAAAATCTCATTTTTCAGGAGGGTCCTGAACAGAAAGTAAAATCCCATTTTTCAGGAGGGTCCTGAACTGAAAGTAAATTCCCATTTTTCAGGAGGGTCCTGGACATAAAGTAAAAATCTCATTTTTCAGGAGGTTCCTGAACAAAAGTAAAATCCCATTCTCCAGGAGGGTCCTGAACATAAAGTAAAGTCTCATTTTTCAGGAGGGTCCTAAACATAAAGTAAATTTCCATTTTTCAGGAGGGTCCTGAATTGAAAGTAAATTCCCATTTTCCAGGCGGGTCCTGAACTGAAAGTAAAATCCCATTTTTCAGGAGAGTCCTGAATTGAAAGTAAATTCCCATTTTCCATGAGGGTCCTGAACATCAAAGTAAATTCCCATTTTCCAGGAGGGTCCTGAATTGAAAGTAAAATCCCATTTTTCAAGAGGGTCCTGAATTGAAAGTAAATTCCCATTTTCCAGGAGGATCTTGAACATGAAGTAAAATCCCATTTTTCAGGAGGGTCCTGAACATAAAGTAAAATCCCGTTTTTCAGGAGGGTCCTGAACATAAAGTAAATTCCCATTTTCCAGGAGGGTCCTGGACTGAAAGTAAATTCCCATTTTTCAGGAGGGTCCTGGACATAAAGTAAAATCCCATTTTTCAGGAGGGTCCTGAACAAAAGTAAAATCTCATTTTTCAGGAGGGTCCTGAACAGAAAGTAAAATCCCATTTTTCAGGAGGGTCCTGAACTGAAAGTAAATTCCCATTTTTCAGGAGGGTCCTGGACATAAAGTAAAAATCTCATTTTTCAGGAGGTTCCTGAACAAAAGTAAAATTCCATTCTTCAGGAGGGTCCTGAACATAAGGTAAATTCCCATTTTTCAGGAGGGTCCTGGACATAAAGTAAAATCTCATTTTTCAGGAGGGTCCTGAACAAAAGTAAAATCTCATTCTTCAGGAGGGTCCTGAACATAAGGTAAAATCCCATTTTTCAGGAGGGTCCTGAACATAAAGTAAATTCCATTTTTCAGGAGGGTCCTGAACAAAAGAAAAATCCCATTCTTCAGGAGGGTCCTGAACATAAGGTAAATTCCCATTTTTCAGGAGGGTCCTGAACTGAAAGTAAATTTCCATTCTTCAGGAGGGTCCTGAACAGAAAGTAAAATTCCATTTTTCAGGAGGGTCCTGAACAAAAGTAAAATCCCATTTTTCAGGAGGGTCCTGAACTGAAAGTCAATTTCCATTTTTCAGGAGGGTCCAGGACATAAAGTAAAATCCCATTTTTCAGGAGGGTCCTGAACAAAAGTAAAATCCCATTTTTCAGGAGGTTCCTGAACAGAAAGTAAAATCCCATTTTTCAGGAGGGTCCTGAACTGAAAGTAAATTTCCATTTTTCAGGAGGGTCCTGGACATAAAGTAAAAATCTCATTTTTCAGGAGGGTCCTGAACTGAAAGTAAATTCCCATTTTTCAGGAGGGTCCTGAACTGAAAGTAAATTCCCATTTTTCAGGAGGGTCCTGGACATAAAGTAAAATCTTATTTTTCAGGAAGGTCCTGAACAAAAGTAAAATCCCATTCTTCAGGAGGGTCTTGAACATAAGGTAAATTCCTATTTTTCAGGAGGGTCTAGGATATAAAGTAAAATCCCATTTTTCAGGAGGGTACTGAACAAAACTAAAATCCCATTCTTCAGGAGGGTCCTGAACATAAGGTAAAATCCCATTTTCCAGGAGGGTCCTGAACATAAAGTAAAATCCCATTTTTCAGGAGTGTCCTAAATTGAAAGCAAATTCTCATTTTCCAGGAGGGTCCTGAACTGAAAGTAAAATCCCATTTTTCATGAGGGGCCTGAATTGAAAGTAAATTCCCATTTTCCAGGAGGGTCCTGAACATGAAAGTAAATTCCCATTTTTCAGGAGGGTCCTGAACTGAAAGTAAATTCTCATTTTTCAGGAGGGTTCTGGACATAAAGTAAAAATCTCATTTTTCTGGTGGTTCCTGATCAAAAGTAAAATCCCATTCTTCAAGAGGGTCCTGAACATAAGGTAAATTCCCATTTCTCAGGAGGGTCCTAGACATAAAGTAAAATCCTATTTTTCAGGAGGGTCCTGAACAAAAGTAAAATCCCATTCTTCAGGAGGGTCCTGAACATAAGGTAAAATCTCATTTTTCAGGAGGGTCCTGAACATAAAGTAAAATCCCATTTTTCAGGAGGATCCTGAACAAAAGTAAAATTCCATTCTTCAGGAGGGTCCTGAACATAAGGTAAAATCCCATTTTTCAGGAGGGTCCTGAACTGAAAGTAAATTCCCATTCTTCAGGAGGGTTCTGAACAGAAAGTAAAATCCCATTTTTCAGGAGGGTCCTGAACAAAAGTAAAATCCCATTTTTCAGGAGGGTCCTGAACTGAAGTAAAATTCCATTTTTCAGGAGGGTCCTGAACAGAAAGTAAAATCCCATTTTTCAGGAGGGTCCTGGACATAAAGTAAAATCCCATTTTTTAGGAGGGTCCTGAACAAAAGTAAAATCCCATTTTTCAGGAGGGTCCTGAACATAAAGTAAAATCCCATTTTTCAGGAGGGTCCTGAACTAAAAGTAAATTCTCATTTTTCAGGAGGGTCCTGGACATAAAGTAAAATCGCATTTTTCAGGAGGGTCCTGAACAAAAGTAAAATCTTATTCTTCAGGAGGGTCCTGAACATAAGGTAAATTTCTATTTTTCAGGAGGGTCCTGGACATAAAGTAAAATCTCATTTTTCAGGAGGGTCCTGAACAAAATTAAAATCCCATTCTTCAGGAGGTTCCTGAACATAAGGTAAAATCCCATTTTTCAGGAGGGTCCTGAACATAAAGTAAAATCCCATTTTTCAGGAGGGTCCTGAACAAAAGTAAAATCCCATTCTTCAGGAGGGTCCTGAACATAAGGTAAAATTCCACGGATGTGCATTTCCAATGGTAGATGAATTAAATGAAATGAATTTTCCCTGTTTCATCAAAGGAAATTTATCAGTTAAAAACTTAGTGATGGCTTGCGACACTTGGCTGTCCCGACACCTGCTCTAGTGTTCATTCCCTTCATTTTTTTCAGATTATTGACACTTGCCCCTGCTTTGTCGTTTCATTGACCCAAACTCGGATTATTAAGAGTGACTTTGAAATAAACACAACATCTCTGCTTTGCCATGCTTCATGAATCAACCCTTTAAACCTTGGTATTTTCATGAGTTTCCAGACTTGTCTATTGGCAAAACTTTCTGCACACCCCTTTTTTTTGGCTCACAATCATGTCTCTTTAATGCGTTGGCCTTTTTGTTTTGCTTTGTGCAATTGAAGAAGTTGGTAGCTAGTTTTGAAATCTTTTCTCGCTTGTTTTGACATGAACTTGACTCAAAAATAAGAGAAAAAAGACAGCAACTTTTATTTTATTTGGATAACTGACTCAAGAAAATAAAAATAAAGATAAAGAGAAGAAAGAAAAGACAATGAATGTCCCCATTTGAAACAAAGAAATTAAAATTTTATCTTAAATAATAATCAACTCTAATGATTATGCCATGCATTTTGGATTAAGCCGCCTGATCTTTCCATCCAAACTCTCACCAATTGTTGTTGAGTTAATGGCCTTGAAACTGAGTTGTTTCCTTAGGTCAATTGCATTTAAGACCTCGTTCGGCTAGTGGCGCCTTGGAGGTTTCTTGCCAACAAGCCTCTCTCATTTTTTCTCGGTTCACCATTGCCTTATGGTGTCTGTGAGGATTTTTCACCATTGAGACTCTCTTATTTTCATCTCTCTTAACTCACAGTCGTCTTATGGTGCTCGTGAGGGTTTTCACCGATAAGATTCTCATTTTTATCTCTCTCAACTTACCATCGCCTTATGGTGCCCGTGAGGGTTTTCACCAATATGACTCTCTCATTTATTTCTCTCCTAATTTCTTATGCTGAGGAAGACGAGTAGTTCCCAAAATGTGTCATCGCCACCATTGCATATTTAGCCTTAACATTCTCAAAGATTGATCTGAAGGTCTTTCTTTGGTTGTAACTTGGCTTTTGGATAAGGTTAGAAAGAAAGGATGCCATGGGGCCCAAACGACACTTGAAGTGGGGTAGGACTTACAACTTTTGGAATCGACTCAAACAATGAGGATTAACTCATGCCCCAGTTTCTTTTGACTGGGTGACACTAAATTGTTTATTTGGTTGGACCAAGCCCTGAGTGGGGCAGTCTACGTATCTCACCCTTGAGAGAGGAGAATCAGGTCATGCGTAGTTCTGGAAGCTTGTTCTTTCACTTGATTCTAATTTTTTTTTCTCGATCTTTTCACTTTGCGATTCTTTTTTTCTTACTCTATTTTTCTTGACACTCTTTTTTTAGAAACATTTTTGTTTTTTTTTTGTAACTTTTGACTTTATCTTTTTACTCGATACTATTCTTTGAACTTTGCTTACTCTATCTTGATTCCAAAAGAGGGGTATGAAAGAAAATAACACTGAGGCTCAAATGGGGTAAACAAAGAATGACACAATGTTTGGATGGCAGAATGAAATGCCTTCATCATATCAATCCTTGAGAATGCAAGTACATAACATGCAATTGGAAGTGAGAGATGAAGATCATTTGCGACATCTTTTTAAGCAGATTGAGACTGTGCGTCACTACTTCTTCTGTAAACTCCACCTTTGTTGTACATTCCTCACATCAAATGACTTATGCTTTCGTGGAGCTTCTTATCTTCTTGTTTCTCTTGATATATGGATCACACGTCCGCTATTTAACCTAATTGGGACTTGCCTTTCGATCAATGACCAAGGTGCTCTTGTGATTCTCAAAATAATTGCTTTAATTTTCAAAGAAGGCCTCATTTGATCACCAAATGCCCCAACACTCTATCTATTTCCTCAGCCGCTCTCTTTTCTAACTTTAACCCTCTGATTCAATGTTCATGCTTAAACTGGACTTTAAAATCTGGCTAAAAATTCCGCAAGCATGTCATATCACTAGAGTCAACATAAAATATACTATGTAAAGAAAACAAACAAACAACACAAATTTAAAACATAAATGAAAAGGGGGCACTCTATTTAATAAAAATGAAAGATAAAAGGGTTTGAACATAAACGACAAAGGGACAAAACAAGATAGATCCCGAACTACAACCCTGAAATAATTCAGAAAACAGCAAAGAAGACAAAACAAGCTACCAGACCTCTTCCTAGTGGGAGAGGGGTGAATTCTCAATTGCAAGCTTGACATCTTAGCCACTAGTTTGCATATCAGCATGACTAGAGCTTTCCTCACTGTCAATGTTCTGTACCATGATTGATTTATCTTGAATCATCTTTTCAATTTCTCTTTTCAAAGCTCGACAATCTTTAATACTATGGCCCTGAGCCTCAGAATGATACGCACATCGATCGCTAGGATCAAAATTTCTTGAACGCCGATTAAGGGTGTGCCCAAGGAGAGGAGTGATCATTCCTTCCTGTACCAATCTCTGAAATAAACTGGCATATGACTCTCCAATTGGTGTGAAGCTATCTCTCGACTTCTGCCTCATTTTATCGTTTGGCTTGGATCGAAAATCAGGCTTAGAAGGGTTTTGGTATGTTTGTGGAGTTAGAGGACGACTCTGAGGAGTTGGTGTGTTCCACTCTGGGTAAGATGGGGGTTGAACATATGGTTGTGCACAATATACTAGATATGGAGGTGGGGAAAAAGAGTATAATGAATTTTGGGAGTGATTATGTGGAGCTTGGGCATAAACTTGAGCTTGCGCCTGAGACCGACGATGACATGGTCTTCTTGACCTTTCCTGCTGTCCAACTACAATAGCAAATGCATCTTTCTCATTCTTCTTCCCTCCAGGTTCCCTTTATTGATTGCAATATTGTCCCAAAGGTTTCACGGATTCCTCATACCCATCTTGCTCCTCAAATTTCGACATCACAAAGATTGGAGAAAGATTAGCATTTGAAGGCATGCCCCAGTCTTTGTATGAAACATTTTCTTTACCCGCAGGTCCTAGAAAATTTTTCATAGCATTTTCTGTACTCTTCATTTTTCCAACCATTTTCTCCGACTCTTCTAGCACACTGGACTTCGTGTTCAGAAACTTTGGTGTTCCAGTTAACTTAAAAGAAGGCTCAAGAGTATAACAATGATCACCAAGAGTATTGAATATAGGTTCACTAGAAGCATGGGGACGCACAACCGTTGGACTAGACGGTGTGAAAGTCCCAGTAAAGGATTGAGCAATAAGATCATAGACAACATATGGTGTTGTGAATGTAGCAGGCTTATGCTGAGGAACTAGAGGCAAAGTGGTGGAAGTATTGAGATGCTTTTGGCTTAGAATGAATTCTGAGTCATGTTGCGGTGCATCAACAACAGTAGAAAACCGACTTTGAGATTTTGGTGGAAAACACGAGGTATTTGTAGGATCAATAAAGGAAAATAGAGGAGGAGGCAACCCACTGGCCCAAGCTCGATGCATTTCTGTCATTTATTGTCTTAGCCTCCTGACCTCTTGCTTTAAACTCTCATTTTCCTGATTCTTTGTTTGATCCATGATGTCACTCTCTATATCTTTGTTGAACACAACTAACCCTTTGAATTTGGTGTGATGTGAAGGACCAGCCAGAATGCCACAAACCAACCACCTTAAACTGACTCAACATAAAACAACAAATGTGTTAGAGTTCAACTTTTTTTTCAAAATCTTTTTTTTTTTTTTTTTTTTTTGATGATCACCGAACCCAAGAAGGGCGCCTACGTATCTCACTCCCGAGAGAGGAGAATTAGGTGTGCGTAGTTCGTGAAGTTTTGTCAAAATGGCCAATTAATTTTTTTTTCTTTTCCTTGAAACTTTAAAAAGAAAAGAAAATAACAAATTATCAAAAGAATTGACGAAAATCTTTTTTGCATTTTTAGGTTTAAACTCCCTATACAAAAATGGAATCTATGATTACCAAAGAAGAATCTTTTTGGGTTTTCGATTTAGAATTTCATAGGAAAATGAAACTTGAAACTATTAAAAAAAAATTTCTTTTTGTAGTTTTCTTTTAGAGATGTATATGAAACACCTACTCTAAGTGAAGAGTGAAAAAAATCTTTTTGAATTTTTCAGATTCCTGTACAACATGAAATCTATGGTTACCGAAGAAAATATTTTTGGATTTTCGATTTTAAATTTCATACGAAAATGAAACTTGAACCTATTAAAGGAAAATATATTTTTTTGCTTTCTTTTAAAGATGTACATGAGACACCTACTCTAAATGAAGAGTGAAGAATTTTTTTTTAAAATTTTTGAAATAAGATCCCCGAACCTAAAATAGGTTGCCTACGTATCTCACTCCCGAGAGAGGAGAATCAAGGGTGCGTAGTTCGTTCAGATTGGACACTTAGTGATTAACTAATAAATTGACCCTAACTTAAGAGACAACCAAAAACAAACGAGTGAAAACTTTTTTGGATTTTCAACTAGATATTTCAACTAAGACTGACACCACCAATTATATATAAAAAAAAACTTTTTGGTATTTTGTTTTTGTCAAATAAGTAGAAAAGACAAACAAAACCTTTTTTTTTTCATTCATTTTTTTTTGATGAACTTACGGTACTTTGGGAAGATAAATGCAAAACGTAAAAAAAAATCTTTTTGAGTTTTGGATCGTGAAGAACAAAAGTAATAAAGAACTCTAAAATAAACTACGACACTCCTTTTTGATTCATTCTTTTCGACTCACTTTTTTTTTCTTTTTCTTTTTTCACACTTTACTTCTAACACATGTTTTCCCCAAATCGGTCCGTCAAATGACCCCGTTACTCTCAAAGATGCAACATTTAGCACGTAGGAATGCTTTAAAGGTGAGTCTCCTACAAAGGACCGTGTGGGCCCCGCTAGGTCTCAATATGATGCACATAAGAATGAACTAAAGGCTGACCTACGTTGTGGTTTACTAACAAGGCCGTTCGGGGGAGCATATGGTCGATAGTGGCTGCTTTGCTTTCCACCTACTCCATACATCCAACGGCTCCCCCCTAAAATAAAGGTGACTCAACTAGATTTCGTGCGCACGACGTGCGCTCCGAGACTTGTTGCAGAAAGAAGGCCGGGGGGATGGGCTCATGATGACAGATATAAAACGGTAACACATAGGATAAATACTATAAACAAAGAGCACGAAAACGCATAAAAGTGAAAACAATAACAAAACAATAATCACAAACAATGCTTATACACTCGTAATGCCAAACAAAGCCGATATGACTCAAAAATAAGCTCGAATTCTGAAAAGTCCCCAGCAGAGTTGCCAGAGCTGTCACACCCCTTTTTCGACTCCAAAAATTAATGTATTGTAAGTTTCGAAAGGGTTTTTATTATTAAAGTGACAAAGATGAAAACTTGTTTTGAAAATGGATTATTTACATTTTTTATTCAGAGTCGCCACTTGGCATAATCTGGTGTGCCAAGTCACCATTGGAAAATCCTTTTCAAAACCATTTGACTCTTTAAACTAGTTTGCGAACGGAGACTCCGACTAAGGAATTCTGTTGACCGAGGGGAAGGTGTTAAGCACCTTTCGATCCCGTGGTTCAACCATGGTCGCTTGGTAGAGTGTATCAACTATTTTGGCATTACGAAATGTATAAACCACACAAGAGGCACGCAAAAATAATCAAACAAAACAAAACAATCCAAAAATATAAAGTCCAGTCCAATTATACAGTCCAAAAATAGAAAGATACAAAAATATAAATCTTAGTCTAAACTAATTATAGATTAAGCTCCAATGCCTTACTCGACGCCGCGGGCCTTCATCACGATCATTTTTCGCCAACATAATACGTCGGGGCATTCTCCGGTGAATAAATACAAGTGATCTCGGGGCATTCCCCGGCTAAATAAATAATTTTTTTCAATACGAGAAAACCAAATCATTCACCCAAATTTCAATCATTCAAACAATATTTCAAACGTTCAATAAAATTACAAATTATAAACTTTGCCTACCCAAACTACGTTTGCCTAAACCAATCGGCGCATCATGATACTACCCAATCAAACACTCGTATTTGCTTCAAAATAACCAACGACAATAAATCAAAACAATATTCATTCTTTATCAATTCCTACCATCCAACCCCACATTCCATTTTTTATACCAAATTCCAACGATTCAAGACAGTCATCTCAACAATCCACAACCATCTATTCAATGAAATCGAACACCAAATTAATGTCACCAAAATTCAACCACACATCAGGCAAATCAAACACGTATAGTAAAGTAAAATTAGAAGAGATAGAGTTGGACCTTAAATTTGAAGCTTTCAAACTCAATGTTATTCGAATAAAGAGAGTCCGCACCCGAAAACCTCGAGCCGAACTTTAACACCAACAATCCAACTCGACAAATAATGATCCGTTTACCATCACTTTTCACGCCGTCACTGTTCACCGGTCACTGTTCACCGGTTACTTTTTTTTTTCGTTGTTGCTCTTGTTCTTATGAGGAAAGATTATTTGGTGATTCTTGTTATTGTGGAGAAAATGATGATCAAAGAATGAGCCTCTTTTCCTCTTAGAATTTTTCTTTTATAATGGGCATGGATTTGTTATGATGTGGGAATTTTGGTGGGTCCCCCATATATTCTTTCTTTGTGGACAAGAAAAAGGAGGGGGGGATCATATGGGTAGTTAGGGTAGGTGGAAGCTTTTGATTGGGTAGGTTGTTAGGATAAGATAAATTAGTTAGAGGTATTTTTTTTGTTTATTTTTGTATTTTTGTGGGATATAATTACATGGGGTTGGACACATGGTAAGATGAACTAAAAATGAATAAAATTAGACTTCGGGAGGGACAAAATTAGGTGTCTACACAAACAATACGAAAACATCAATAATTTTTTTCCAAGCTCCAAAGGAATACAATTTCTATAAAAACTTACTTTAAACTATTTCTTAGTATACTTCTTGTAGACTAAGATTATAAACATATGTAAACAACAAAAAGCAGTCATCACCAACAAAAAGAGTAGTCATTCACCTTCGTAGAACCCATACAATTTCTCTTTGCTACTTTTTTAGTTGCTTTATGAACATTCTTCTCCTCTTTTTGTATATTCGGTCAATCTCACAAATTTCACAAACACAAAATAAAATAATTCAGAAAAAAGCTACCCAAAACAACATATTTTTGTTATTTTTGATAGTCCCTCGACTCTAAAAAAATAACTCAAAGTAGTCCCAAATATGAAAAAACGAAAGGTACAAGAAATAATAAAAATAACAACAAAGGCAGGAAATGGTAACAAAACAAGAGTTCATCATTAAAATATGATGAATCTCATTGTTCAAAAAATTGTGACATAAGAGTTTCGAATTTGACCTTAAGTTGGAACATGACAAACATTATAAATATTGTTAAAGGTAAATTTAATTCTAAAAAAAAATATTGGGGAAAAACTATTATTATATTTAAAAAGGAATGATTTATAATTTATAGAAGTTCAAAACTTTTTTTAAGAGCTACCTGAATATAAAAAAATAATAATTTTTTTCATAAATTATTTATCAATAATAATAGAATAACATGATAAACTTATACCAAGGATTCCCAATATTAAAATTTTTATTTTCCACTAAACTCACATAATGTTTTTCACTTAACATACCTACTAAACTCATTTTTTTCATAAATATTTTCCTACTGTCATATTTTTGGTAAAGTAAAACAATATTAGGTGTCCTAATTTAACACTGCCATAGGAGTTTTATTCATAATCTTGCATATAAATCTTATTTTTGGTAAATAACAGTTGCAATAAGAAAATTCAAATTAACACTTTAGTGAAAGAATTGAAAGTGTACGAAATTAATTTTTAACTTTTAATAACAAACAAAAAAGTCTCTTAAATCTAACCGGATTCAAACTGAAATATATTTTTATAGACATGTGAAAATAAATAATTGTCATAAAAGATCTCTCAAAAAAAGAAGGAACGAACAAAGTAAAATTTTAAAATTGCAAAAATCAAAAGGAAATCTAACACTTAGAGAAAAGTTTTGGTTATATTAATTTGTAGCATATGACCATGGCAATTTAATTTAAAAGAGTTGATTATACTTATTAGGATTTTCCCGATCCTCAATTGTTTTTTGAAAAGAACGTATTAGGACATTATGTAATAAAAATAATTATATAATGTTATTTTATTATCATATATTTTAGGACTTCTTAGTTATTATATTTATAAAAGACAAATTTTGATTGTCATATATTTTAGGACCCCTTAATTATTAATTTTTCTAATATTTTCTTACTATAAATTTTCTTCTTACCATATATTTTAGGATTTCTTAATTTTTAATATTATAAATATAATAAAATATAATTTGAGATAAGGAAGGTTTAAGAATTAAGTTTTAATGAATTTTTAATTTTTGAATTTTTTAAAAAATAGTAAAAAAACGATTCTGTTTATTGCAAAATTATTTAATGAAGGGCAAAAAGTTCAATTCACTTTTCTAAGGGTCTTCACACTTTTAATATATTATTATAAATATAGATAGATATAGATTATAGATTATAGATATAAATATAAATTATAGATGTTATGGGTTTGAATATTATTGTAGACAAGAATATCATATTTAAGTGAGTCACTAGCCCTAAAAAATTTCTCCATTATAAGAACAAAATAAATTCTGGTGTAACTGTGGTTAATTCTCAACTCTTAAATAGGATAATATTTGGCAATGCCAAACTTCCAACTCATATTTTCCTTTTCTTTCCTTCTCTCCGATTAAATTATGGGCAAAGTGTTGAAGATAAATACCACAAAAATAATATTTTAAAAAAAATGGTTTGATGCATTAATTTCGGCTACTTAGGAGGGCCGAACCACAAAAATAAAGCATAAGGAAAAAATATCACGATATCATGATAGAATTATTTTTGCTACTTGCTATTTATTGTCCTTTGTCTTGAATCGGGGGTCTATCGGAAACAGCTTCTCTACTTCGTTAGAGATAGTGGTATGGTCTGCGTACACTCTACCCTCCCCAGACCCCACGATGTGGGAATCTACTGGATTTGTTGTTGTTGTTGGTAGTGAAATGAATAATTGATTAATAAGGAAACGTGTCCGCTCTGTGTTTACCATTAGTCCATTTTCAAAAAGTGTATTAGCATTAAAATGAGATACTGTTCTTTAAATTGATTTTTCTTTTAAAAGGAATGCTTTAGTGGGGAGATGAAATTGAAACTCTGTCCCAATTGAATGTTGAATTATTGTCTACTCTCAACTTTCTATATAATTGTAAGGCACTTTTCATATTTGTCCATGCATGTCCTAAAAAGATTTACAGTAGCTTTGATATGTAAACCACATCCTTAGCTTGATCCTACTTTATTTGCTTCTTGTCAATTTCATAACCCACCCTTTTCGTAAACAAACATCTAAGTTTTCAGATATTTTATCTAACATCTTTGGGTATTTATTCTTTTCAGATATTTTATCTAACATCTTTGTGTGTTTATTCTTTTCCAACAATGGCATGATTGTCGAAAAAGAAAATTCTGGAATGGATAGGAGCCTAATCACTATTGTTTTTGCATATATCAGTCACCTAATTATTTGTTAGAATCTGAACAAATCAACACGTTGTAGATTATAGCTTAAGTTACTTAAAATGCTTTTCTTATAATGCCCTCAAGGTAAAGGTAATATAATGAAAACTAATGAAAGGGGTTATTTGAGGAATCTTTATTATAATTAAGGAAAAAAATTTAAATATGTCAAATCCGAATCAATCAATATTACTCAAAATTAAAATTACAAATCAAATCCATTAAAATTAAATTTGATCCACGCCGTTAAATAAAAATTGGACTCACTTAAAATAAAAATCAAACTTATAAAAAATAAAATCAGACCCATTGATTGCGTCGGGTTGTATTTTAATGGTCCAACTATTTATTTTGATTTTACTTAATATTGACTGATTTAGATTTGGTGATATGGACTTTTAATAAGAGGTTATGTGGGAAAAACGATTTTGCACAACCATCGTTACAAAATAATGATACAAATGAACCTTTTTGTAATGGTATAAACAAGCCAATCTTTTAAAGGCGATGTCACATATAACCCAAACTTATAACGGATGACATGGATGAGTCTTTTCTAATAGTTCAATCACATATTTAAGCTTTTTGTCTTAAAATTAATACTAATTTACCAATTTACCTTTATACTATCCGTCATTTTGAAATTAAGCTACTTTTGTGGGCAAGTAAAACTTGAGTTGGATAGATTTAGTATATCCATGTATATTTGTCCAAAATATAAGACAATAACTTTAAACCTCGAGTAGGATAAGTTGCATTATTGTAAATAAATTTCATGCTCATGTGTTTGATATTATGAATTACAAATTTAAACACGCTTAATTATACCATTTGACCCTTTTTGTTTCTGCTGCAACTTTTGTTTTGCCAAAATATAAGATCTCATGATACTTTTGATATACGGAACTAAAGAATAACATTCACTTGTTTGTAATTCATCCCAATGAAAAATTATCAACATCACTTGTTTGTCTTATTTTATCCGTAATTTATAACTTTTAAAATATTGGATATTTTGGACCTTGGGTCTAAACTTCTCATTTCTAAAAAGTGAACTTTTAAAGATTTCAGATAAGAGCTTTTCCATCTTAAAAAGGTAAATTTTAGATTTACAAGATTGAAAGCTTCAACTAGTATTTTCATCATCTCAATTTAGACACTATTTGTCTTGACACAAAATTTAAGAAAGTAAGAAAGTTTTTGATTTTAAAATTTATAGTCTAAAACAAAATAGATATCTATATGGATATAAATCATTTCAATACGTATAAACGAGAAATTTTAAAGCTAAGCTTTTTCTAAAATATAAATGTGATCTTTTTTTAAATAAATTAAAAAGGATCGAGAGTTACATAAATGAGGAAGTTTCTTCACTTAGTGGCTGTATTTGGACGGAAAATGCTGTAAAACTGTATTGTTTTTCTCATACAAATAAGGAGGAAATTTCTCTACAGAAAATCATATTTGTATGGGCCTGGACCACTGGAGGCCTAATGTTGGACCATGGGCTTAAGCGAAATCAAATCGGTCAAAGTGCACAAATACTAGTTTTTGGTGACCAAACTCATTAATATTCACACGTCCTATTGTAGAGAGAATGCTTGGACAACACCATGCTACTTTATTAACTTGCTAAAATGGTGAAGAACAAGTATCTAAGATCATCATACACTCCCATGGAGATCATAATGAAATGAGAATTCTTCATGAGATTAGGATGAACTACAAAAAACATATGGATCAAAAGAAAAGACACTTGAACTGATGAGAGGATCACTTCATAAATCTTTTGGTAAACTGTCAACTTACTTGTATATGGTAAATACAATAAATTCATGATCGTTCACAATGTTAACAATCACTTTTTATATGCTTTTGTTGTGCTGAATGCATCAATTAGAGGATGGAATACACTATGCCAACTGTAGTTATTGACGGTAATTTTCTTAAATCAACATATCAGGGGACCATGTCGTGTGCTAGTATGCTTGATGCATCATTTGAGTATTTTGAAAAACTTTTTTTATATAATAGTGCATTTTTTTTAGACATGTAGCGATTCAGCTTAAGTATGTGTTATTCAGCTTAACACAATGTTTTGCCCTAGACATGCTTATTACTTGTATCGAAGGTTGGTATTTGTTATTCGAACCAAATAGATATATTGACATGTTTTTGTTTGCTTAATCAGGGATAATTCTACTACTAACATATGTTGTTGTTGATTCTGAAAATGATGCCTCGTGGGAATAATTTTTTTTATATGTTTAAAATGGCCTATGGTGAGAGAGAAAATACACACATAGTATCTGATCGACTTGATAACATATTGAAGGGTCCTGCGACTGTATATCCAAATACACCTCACTATATATGGATCTACCATCTATGGAGTAACATCAAAGGCAAGTTCAAGAAGAATCAAAAGTAGCTAAAAGTATCTTTTTAGCAATGGTCAGAACATACACAAAAGCAGTTTTTGATCGGGTGATGAAGGATATAAACAACATCGACAATAAGGTAAGGGATTACCTATACGATATTGGCTATGAAAGATGGTTCATAGCTCATTTCAATGTCGACAGATCAATGGTAATGACTTCAAACATAACAAAGTCGCTAAATTCAGCAAATAGAGAGGCAAAAAACCCACCAATAAAGAAATTGCTAGAGTTCATGATGAATTTGGTCATGTGATGAAATAATAAAAATAGAATAACTGCAGAGGCAATTTTTACTGAGCTAGAAAATAGATACAACTAATGTTTCAAAAGTTTGACTTTGTTATTTCTATTTGTGTAACACCCTATATTTTTGGGATAGAGTTTGACCCGTCCCTCGTACGTGTACGATACAAACCCAATAATTTATATCTAAATATAAATGGTATGATAAATTATTTAGTATGAGAACATCTTTGGATATTGATTGAAGTCACAAAAATCTCCTAACTCAAAGTCGAGTTAAGACCTTTTCCACCTATTGAGTTTTGGTATACGATTTTACTTGGGTCAAATTACAATGACCATTACTCATAGAATATAGTGAGTTATGTAGTCTATTATGTACCAAATTAAAGCCATTTGAGTCTTCTTTCCAATACAGCTGACCGTTCATCAATCCAAGTTTGGAGTAAAATGTTATGAGTGTTTTAGTGAGATACTGTCCAAGGTGCGTGATGGGCTGCGCGGGACAAAGCTTTTGCCATGCGTTTAGAACTGCAGCGCGAACCCACCTTACATTGATGTAAAAACATATTTTTCCCACATTAAATCAAGGATAAAATGACCCTTTCACCCCATATAACTCCTCTAATACATTTTTAATCCCTAAATTCGTCCCAAAGTATGATAATCACCCCCTAATCTCTAATTCATCTTCCCTCCCCAAAACCCCAAGATCCCAATCTAAAGTTTTAAGATAGGTAAAGAATTATAGTTTCTTCTCATTGATTTCTCACTAATTTATTCATCAAGGATATGGAAAATGAATCAAAGTCTTCATATTGATTTCAAGCTAGAGTTCAAGCTTTTCCTAAAATCCCTTCCATCAAATGGCATGTTGAACACTCCCTACTTTTATTACTATCTTAAAGTGTGAATTTTTTTAATAGTTTTACTTATTTCAGTGATTTTTTAAAGTTGGGATTGAGAATTGCCATTACAACCACTAAATATTGATTTTTTCCTCTTCTTACGTGTTATTTCTAATCACCTGTGGAGGATTTTGGTGATATAAATAAATTATTGAAAGGATGCATTTCATTACATAAATTTTGAAATATTGACTATTATGAAGAATTGAAATTGTGACTTTTAAGTCCTTTGAAAAAGCTTTAAATTGAGATGATGAACAGAGATGACACCTCCATTTTTTTGAAATATATCGAAAGTGTTGAACTTTATGACTTGCTTTGGTATTCTTATGTAATTTAATGATGAATATGAGTATGATTTTAAATGATAGAGTTAAGGATTCGATAATGTTTTGTGATATTATTTTCTTGGCATATACGAAGAACTTGCAAGTCTTGGTATGACGGTACCAACATATGAATGCCTGAGAGAAAAATTCTTGAAATGAAATAGAGAAACACATTTTAATTAGCTCTAAAGGGAATTATATATCTTCACCGTGAAGGTATATGTCATCACAACCAGTGCCTGAAACCTATGTTTGCCAGCATAGGGATGTTGTACCTTAATTGGGTGGTGAAATGATGTCCTTAACACGAGGATAGTCCTTAACATGAGGATAATATGGTGACTCTAGTCTATTATTAACTTTTGCCTGACCTCAGTACGCACGACTAACATGGACCGAAGCCTCATCGATTGGAGAATACCAGACTCATATAGCCCGTGGGTTACTAGATGATGGTGAAAGCTACATAGTTCAAGATTAAGTTTTTAAATAGTCAACTGTTTATGTTCCATGTCCCCTGTCCCTTATTTTTTATTATTATGGAGTATGATCATGTGTTATATGACTGATTTTGGTAAATATATATTTTTTCTTTTTTATTGAGTTGCATGCCAGTACTCTCCGTACTGACCATCCCCGGATGCTACATGATTTCATGATGTAGGTTTGGAGGTCTTTTCTTGTGATCCTGTGTAGCATTCGGTGGTTCGTTATACAATTGGACTGCTGGTGAGAATTGGTGAGAGCTTCATATTTTGAAAGGTATTTGTACTTTTCTCATGTGTTTCTATACTGGTATTTCTTAGTTTTATGATATATTCAGAGCCATGTCCCAACTGAGGAGTTATTCTTAAAGCTAGAGGCTTCGTAGACGGTGTTGAGTTGTTGTTTTGTATTTTATTCTTAAGACATTGATATTACTTTGTTTCAAATATTAAAATTCTTATCTTATGGGATCATTTTCACAACTTTATTTATGACTATACTTATGATATAATGCTAAGGGATCATCTCAGGCCTTCATTGGTTTGAGATGCCCGTCACGGGCAGGGCCTGGATCGTGACAAACTTGGTATCAGAGCACGATTTAGGGTCCTAGGGTATTTACGAAGTCGTGTCTAGTAGAGTCTTGCTTATGGATGTGTTGTTCACCACTGATAAGAAACAAACAAGGGAACACGAAATCACACCTCAAAACAGTCCACAAATCACAATAAATCGTGGACCAAATGGGGACCTCTCCCGGATTCACTATCTAGAACAAGAAAAAAGAGGATACAAGGTGTTAATACACCAAAACAGCCATCCAACAACAAGTTTAGCAACACAAGATGAAGCTCCACAATACATTAACAACACAAGAAGCCGAAACTAAAACAAGATACAAGATAGATAGTTAGACAAGTGTTGATGTAGTCTTAACAACCCAAGAGCATATTCCACTATTGGACCTTTAACACTTTACACAACAAACACCTAACTCTTACAATTGACACAAGAGAGGCGTCCACCACCCAAGCACTAACGTATCAAGCAAAATGCAACACACAAGAGAATCCACCCTTATGCTATGCCCTAGTTTCAGTTGTGGACTCTCTCTCTCTAAGAGAAGTGTTCTTTCTTCAACATTCATAAAAACTACCAACTAAAACCCTACAATGTTCAATTTATATTACATTACAAAATAAAAGACGAAAGACTAAAAGACCCTTTAATGAAAAGGGCTCCAAAAACAGCCCATGGAGTGTGCTTGGGATGGTTTTGGGCCTCCTTCACACTTAGACTTGTGGAATCTTTAGGTGGTCTTTAAAATACTCAAAAAGTGTCTATGATTGTGATCGTACTTGTATTATCCTCTCCATCTTGAGAGAAATTTGACCACAAAGTCATGGCTTCACCTCGTGCAATTGGCCCTCCAAAAGAAACCACCTAAAACAGTCCGCAAAACATCAAGAAATAGCACAAAATAGTCCACAAAAAAACAAAGGGAATCCGAGGATACAATGAGAACAAGTCTCGTCTAACATCTTCATTTTGAACCTCGACTTCCTATCCATCTTGAGCCTTGTCTTAAATCTCATCCGAAACAAGTCTCTTACCATCATACAAGCATTGTCGTAGACCCCATATCCTTTATGTTCTTTTCTACCATTCTCTTCTAGGGTTTGGTGTAGTGGAACTTTGGTTGAGAGGTTTACTTTGGTCAAGTGGGGTTTCGGTTGTGGAGTTTGTATGAGAGGAAATTGGCTTCCAAGTCCTCCTTGTTGAACTTGATCAACTTGCGGGGGAAGTGGTCTATCTTGTTCTCGGTTTTGAGGGCTATTTGGATCTTGGATTGTGGCATTATATGGTGGTCTTGAAGTATTGGTCATTGGAAGTAAAGTTTCAGGAGTAAAAGCACGAGAGTTCCTTCGACTCTCCATTCGATCCAACCTCTCACTCATAGTTACCACATCCAAGTCAATTTTTTCAAGACCCACATTTGCCCTAGCAAGGTCTTGGGACAAAGAATCAAGGAGGGACAAAATGGTTTCCATTATGGCCAAAAGTTACCTACAAAACAACAAACAAGTTAGTTGTACAAGAATGGTCCTCACACTCCCTCTCTATTGTTTTGTCTCTCGGATTTTTCACACTTTGATCTCACAAGTGTCATAACCTTGCTTGTACTTCATGAGGCATTGAGAGGTGGACCAAGTATTACAACGAGTCAAAAAATAAGACACACAAAGGAACGTATACACGAAGAATGGTTTCAAAACTAACTTACATTCTAGTACTAGCTTGTAAGTTACTAATGGAATCAACAAACGAAATTAAAGAAACAATAAAATGAAGCTAAGAAATCTAAAATTTGAGCTTAAAAATTATCGGTGAATAGTAAGAATGTGATGATGTGGCAACCCTTAATTGGTCATAATTTTGTGAATTTTTACTATCCAGGGTTCAAGTCTTGACCAATTTTTGATATGGGTTGGTGGAATTGTTTAAGGAGGGAAAGAATAAGTCTTGGAACTCTTTTTCAACTCAAGTTTCAAGACTTGGACTTTTGTAGTAGTTTCCCTTAAAACAAGGCCCTCAAAACATGGAAGTTGGTTGGAAAAGGGTTGTAAAGTCTTTGAGTGGTTGGAAGTGGTGGTAAAAGTCTTTGATGACTAACAAATACTAAAACTCCTTCCTTCACCCTCTTAGATCTAACATCAACTTTTTTTTCAATAAAAGATGAAGATTGGTGAAGAACACCAAGAACACCAAGAACACCAAGAACACCAAGAACACAAACTTTTGAATCTTGGAGTCTAAGGTTCAAGTTGGTCTCACACTTCAATCAACACTTTGTCAAGTTCCACCTTTCAACAATAACTTCAACAAGAAGTTCTTAAGCCACCAATTCACAATAATAACACAAGTCCAAGCTCAAGAACTCAACAAAACCACCACCAATCTTCAATAATAAGGATCAACACATGGCCATTTCAAGTTCACAACAACAATGTCAATAAGCTCAACATTTAGATCTAGACACTTTTAGTGTTGGTGATAAAGAACCAACTTGGTGATAAAGAACCAACACTAGACAAACAAAAGAACTACAAGATATAGTTAAGAAAACAAGAAAATCTCGTCCAAGATAATAACACAACCCAATTTTTGGCCAAGAACACAAAAATGGACAGATTGCTATTTTCTAGAATTTTTCAGTTTTTATCAGCCTTTTTTTTTACTAATCAAACCCAAGATTGGATTTGTGGGAACAAAAACTAGCCTTTATTTGATACCAAATGATACGGAACAAACAAGGGAACATGAAATCACACCCCAAAACAGTCCACAAATCACAATAAATCGTGGACCAAATGGGGACCTCTCTCGGATTCACTATCTAGAACAAGAAAGAAGAGGATACAAGGTGCTAATACACCAAAACAGCCAGACAACAACAAGTTTAGAAACACAAGATGAATATCCACAATATTACAATAGCAACAAGAACAAATGGGTTACATTAACAACATAAGAAGCCGAAACTAAAACAAGATACAAGATAGATAGTTAGACAAGTGTTGATGTAGTCTTAACAACCCAAGAGCATATTCCACTCTTGGACCTTTAACACTTCACAAAACAAACACATAACTCTTACAATTGACACAAGAGAGACGTCCACTACCCAAGCACGTATCAAGCAAAATGCAACACAAGAGAATCCACCCTTATGTTATGCCTTAGTTTCAGTTGTGGACTCTCTCTCTAAGAGAAGTGTTATTTATTCAACATTCATAAAAACTACCAACTAAAACCCTACAATGTTCAATTTATATTACATTACAAAATAAAAGACAAAAGACTAAAAGACCCTTTAATGAAAAGGGCTCCAAAAATAGCCCATGGAGTGTCGTTGGGTGATTTTGGGACTCCTTCACACGTAGACTTGTACACTCTTTAGGTGGTCTTCAAAATATTCAAAAAGTGTCCATGATCGTGATCGTACTCATATCAACCACACTTATAATCAGGAGGCTACAATGCATTTTGGAAATACTTCTCATTCTTTCATACTCTAGATTGTGCAATAGTGTTGTCCATATGAAATTTATCCAAAAATTCCTTCTTTTCTCTATTTCTTGGCTATGTCCCATTATCGAGTTGATACAAGTTCAAAGACTTAGCTTTCTAACGATGTGGTCCTTTCTGAATGAGTCCTCAAAAAGTTATGAAACAACACAAGCACTTGAGAGGAGTCCATTAGTGCATCAAAGTATATTGATTCAAGTTTATTCCTCTATCTTTACGAATTATGCATTTCAGCCTAAAGTGAGATATGTATTTATTCCCTTTCTAAAAACTTTATTATAGATGTCTCGCTTAAGGGAAAAGATATGTATCTGAATATTGGGATAGTACTTTCACTCGAGAGGTCGCATAAGTAGGATCTTATTACCTACGAGTAGCAAGATGACCCCAAGGTTGGTGATATGAACTCCCAAGTTTAAAAGTTAAAGTGAGGGTAACTTTTTAGTAAAAAAAAAGGGGTAGTTGTATTTGCGTGACCTTGGAATAAGTGTTGGGGTTGTTATGTCCTTATGGTATTAGTTCAGGTGTACCAAAATTAGCGAACTTATGGTAGTCGATAGAAAGAGAGTGGTTAGTTAAATAATTGCGTCTTTAGTTGAATTAAGAAAGGAGCTCATGAGGACTAGTTATTGTAGTAGTAAAATTGATCATAGGTTATGAATATAAGGACTAGTTGGCTAATAATTTATAAACCTAGAATTCACTTGGGTTAATCTTAGAGAGAGGGAGGGGGGGGGGTCAGTGATGTTTATAGAATTTTAAAGATAGTTGAAGTATATGCATGGGTAAGTGGATGTGATGTGTGGGAGGTAAATCTTTGATAGATCATAATGGTTATATTATACGATTAAGATTGACTATCCTTACTATGTGGTTTTACTACACTGAGGGACCCTTGCTTTTTTATTTTATTTTATAGTTGTAAGCCAGTTTAGTAGGTGAGAAGATATGTAGTAAATTTTAAGGTGTAGTATTAATGTTGTGGAGAAGATGTACTTGTAGGCTGTAGTTAAGTGAAATAAGGAATTTAGGTTTATTTCTCTATTTGATGGACTAGTATATTATGCGGGATATTTCATCAGTTGTACATGATTGGTGCTAGACACTAAGTTTGAACTTTAGATGCTGATTGTGGTGATTAAAAAATGGTAACTCAGGAATTGTGATGCAAGATTTATGAGAGTGAATTAGTAGGCTTGATATAATGTGTGAAAGAGACTAGGTTGATAATTTATGAAAAATTTGAGCATATAATTATGATATATATATGAGTACTAGTGTTGGAACAATAAATTTGTAATACTACGGATGTTTGAGAAGTTTAAATCGAGCTAAAACTGAGCCTACGTGATCCCTAGATCGAGTATAGAATGCCCTAGGATAGGTTCTAACATATTGGGAGAAGCTTGGGCATGGAAAATAGGCCGGGCATTACGAGTGGGCTGACTCGCGATGACCCCCTTACCGCAAGAGGCCTCGCTAGGGCTCACTGCCTTGCCTCCTCTTTGGGCATCGCACTGCAAATGGGAAGCCTCATAATAGGCCCTATGTAGCGAGGCTAGGCCTCTGTATTGGAGTTCATGCTGCAACCCCTCTCCTCTTCATCGATGGGTCAATGTTTTTAAATATTTTTAAGGGTACTTAGGTCTTTTCATGCCCTATAATCCGTACCATCCTGACTTAACCCATTTTAATCCTTAAAACATCCATCACCACTTGAAAGGGGTTATTATTCTCTTCAAAACTCAACTTGAGATCTTTAAGGCTGGGGTTCAAGCTTGGAGGCTAGGCGAAGTTAAGAGTAGTGTCCCTGGAAGGAATGTCATAACAAGAAGTTAGTACTTATCAAGGAGAGTCTAGCATTCATATGTATAGTAATCCGCTCATTGTGCTGAGTGTTGTAATTATAGGTTGTGAATGAAAGGATAAAATGACTAATAATTTATAATTTAGACTTCCTTAGGGACGTCTTAGTAAAGGGGGAAACTCAGTGATGCTTATAAAATGTTGAAGGTAGTTGGGATATATGCATAGGTAAGTAGAATGATGTGAGAATGTAGAATATGCTAATAGATCATAATGGGTTATATTATAAGATTAAGATCGGCTATCCTTATTATGTGACTCGACCCCCTCGAATATCTTTTCTCTAGTAGTGTTAAACTAGTACAACATGCAAAATGGCGTGTAGTAAATTTTAAAGAGTAATAATGATGTTGCGAATAATATGTGCTTGTAAACCGTAGTTAAGTGAAATAAGAAATTTAGGTTGATTTCCCAATATGATGGACTAGTATAGTATGTGGTATGTTTATCGGTTGTACATGATTGGTACTAGGAACTAGGCTTGAACTTTAGACATGGATTGTGGTGATAAGAATGTTAACTCAAGAATTGTGATGTAAAATTTGTGGGAATGAATTAGTAGTCTTGATATAGTATGTGAAAGGAGGCCTAGATTGATAACTTATGACAAACTTGAGTGGATAATTGTGATATATATATATATATATATATATATTAGGACTAGTGTTGAAGCAATAAGTTTGTAACACCTCGGGTGTTATAGGGTCTAAATTCTAGCTTAAACGAGCCTACATAACCCCCATCTTGAGCGTAAAACACTTCAAAAAGAGTTTGGGTACATCAAGGGAAATTTTGGGCATAGAAAATAGGCCACATCACAAAGGGGTGAGTTTGCATTAGATTCGCACCGCAAGGGAACCACTGAGGCTCACTGGCTCAGCTTCACGTTGGGCTTCTCACTATGAAACTGCTGTTTTGCTTTGAGCATCACGTCGCTAACATGGGGGTTAGCCTTGGGCGTTGCATTTTGAACCTCCCATTTTTCATCGATGAGACTTTATTTTAATTTTTTTAAGGTTATTTTGGTCCTTTTATATCCTATAAATTGTCCCACCCTCACTTAACCCATTTCTAATCCTTAAAACATCCATAGTCACTTAAAAGGGGTTATTCTTCTTTTTAAAACTCATCTTGAGATTTTTAAGGCAAGGTTCCAATCTCGGAGGCTTGATAAAGTTGAGATTATTACCCTCTTTTGAAGGAGTATCTTAGCAAAAAGTAAGTATGTTTCCTTATAGTTCATTAGGGAGAGTCTTGTGTTTATGTGTAAGTGATACCTCAATTGTACTGAGTGTAGTGCTTATAGATTTAATGAGAGGATATGTCTGCAAGTATAGGATTGTGACTTTGATCTAAGGGGGAGATGGTGAACTAAGGTAGGTATTGAATTTTCTCATCGTGGTGAGTTTCAGGGAAGAGTCATGATAACTATATTCCTATTCTAGCAAACTCCCCCTACTTCAATTTAAGAGGAAGTTCTACCAATGTCTTATATATTCAAGTCATGCCTATGCCTAAGGTTCGAGTTCTCTATGCAACTTATGTCCATGATCCGACCCCAGAACTAGAAGCAATAATGTCTCTCAGCAATTCAAGCTCTATGTTATAATGCTCGTAATCCATAAATCCCTATATCATATTATGCTTAGTTCTAAGAAACTGTGCTTTTTATATGTTATCGATTTATTTTATGTCGGGTCTAGACCAAAACGATAAGGTTTATACAAACTCAGGGCCATTTTCAGCTCTTAAAATGAGAAACAACCACTTCAAATAGAAATCATTATATCAAATCATTGACTACATGAATTTTGACTTTATGTTATATAACTCATGATATATGCGCTCATGTTTCTCACTATGTCTAGTCCTAAGAACCAATGTCATGTTATGTTTATGCCCGAAATACCCTCTATTCATGATCTAGACATTTGATAGATGAAGTACTTTGTGCCTATTGTATCGAATCTTACATCACAGACTCCACCTTGAGTAGAGCAATAAATATAAGTTATAATTGAATAAGTGTTACTCCCATTCGTGATGCTTGTGCTCTAGTCTCTCAATGACACTCTTTACGTTAGTATGATAGTGGTTATGGAAGCATAGTAATGTTTTAGATAAAAGAGTAGATGTTCTTTATTGTTGAAATTTTGGTGTGTCTATCTTGAGCTAAGGTTATAAATAAAGAGGGAAACAAGAGATGAATTTTCGTTATGTGAAATAGTTGGGAGGGTGATATGTGACAAAAATCCTTGTGAGAGTGATTGAAGTTGCTGGTTTTAGTAGAGAGATCCATAAAGTTGGTCTAGTAAAGATAGATTTGAATGTTGTGATTGATGAATACACAAACTAATGTGAATGTGCTATGTGGTTAGTACTACTTGATTTAAGACTTGAGGTTATTTGATTATAGTGATAAGGTGAAGTAATAGTCTTAAAGGGATGTATATTATAGGGTCCCATAGCTTAATCTAGCACCTTTCAACTCGAGTTAGTCTTCAATACGAAAGTACTATGCAGTGGGACTCAGACTCCGGTAGTTAGGTGTGTTGTGGGGGAATTTTAAGTTGGAAATGATGAAGTGTGTTATTTGTTGTATAGGGCATAGTTGATTAGTGTCACTAAATTTAAGATCTATTCGTCATATCATGTAAGGTGGAGAATGCCTCTATTCCTATGAACTACAAAACCTTATTTCATGTCAAGTATCAATAAATCAAGACCTATGATCACCAAATAAACTCATGCCTTATGTTGTGATGGTTATGATCCATAGAACTCATGTGCAAGGTTATCTCTATGTCAATTCTCACTATCTCACGCTTTGCGGTTACATGATTTACTTGGTGATGTCATGAAGCTCTTATTGAATGCCTATGTATATTTCATTGTGGGAAAATCCCTAATGTGAGGTTACATCCTTTATTCTATACTTCTATAGCTTCAAAAAGTTCCTACTAATCATTTGAGGACGAATGATCCCAAGGGTGAGAAAATGTAATACTCCACATTTTTGGGCTAGAGTTTGAACCATCTTTCCTACGTATATAGACCCGAACCCAATGATTTCTATTTTAGAAATAATTGTGAATAACAATTCTTTAGTGTGGGAAAATATTGGGAGATTAATATAAGTCATAAAAAATTTCCTAGCTCAAAGTTAAGTTGAGCACTTTTATACCGGTTGAGTTTTAGTTGATAATTTTACTTGGGTCAACTTCCAGTGACTATTTCTATTATAATATAATGATTTATATGACCCATTATATATCAAATTAAATATCTTTGAGTATTCTTTATGACTCAACTAACTGTTCGTCAATTCAAGTTTGGAGTAAGAAGTTATAGGCGTTTTAGTGAGGCACTATCCAGAATACGCGATTGGAGTCGCGAGGCAATGTTGGTACTTCGCGTTTGGGGTCGCAAGGAAAAGCTGGAACCTTGCGATTAGGGTCGCGATGGGAACCTCCCTTCCCAGACGTTAAAACATGTTTTCCACTTTAAGTCAAGGGCAAAATGGTCTTTTCACCTCCATAACTTCCCCAATCCATTTTTTTGGTAAAGTAAAAATATTATTTCATCGCCACAAAATAGTTACAACTTATATCTATTTACAACATCCTTCTCATCTTCTCTTTTTAGATCAATTTTAACTTAGAATATGGTTAATCCAATGCCTATCTTTACTGCTTATTTTCTTGGTCAAAAATGTCGTCTTTCGCATCTTGCACTCCTGCTTAATCTGGTCAATTAATTTCTTTAGCTTAAGCACCCAAAGTTCTCATAAGGAAATTTTGCGTGCCTTCCATATCCTATAGATTGTTGCTGCTAGAACAGCCAAAACCAAACTTCTGATCCCCCTGCCAGTTGTGCTCAGTGTCATACATCTCCATATGCCATCAATATTTGTATGATGTGTTCCTTTTCCCAACCAGTGTAAGACACCATTGATGCATTTTGCTGTCATTGTGCATTCAAAAAATAGGTGTTGTACTATTTCTTCGTACTCCCCACATATGGCGCATTTGTTATCCTGGCTCACACCTATTCGATACAGCCTGTCCTTGGTCATCAATTGATGATGCATGGTTACCCAGCATATTAAGCTGTGCTTCGGCAGATTTGCTTTGTTCCACACCCATCTTCCCTAAGAGCATGCCTCTCTAGTCCTCATTCTCCACCAATAGCCACTTCTTATAGTGTACTTCCCCCTACCTGCATCCAGTCATTTCGTGTATAACCCTGCGCAAACATATTTTGTATTGTGCACACCTTTTTCCAGTACCAATAATAATCATTTGGGGAGAGATAATCCCACCAGTCCACATCCTTGATATATGTATTGCATTGACCTATCGCACCCACAAATTATCAGTTTTTTGTGCAATGTTCCAGACATATTTTCCTATTGATGCTTCATTCCATTTAATACAATCCATTATACCTAAGCCACCTTTTCTCTTGTACCGGCATATCCGATCCCAACCTATTAATAGGGCCTTTGTAGCTGTAATTTTTCCTTCCCATAAAAAATTTCGACAAATGGCAGTAATGCTTTTCAGTACCTGTTTTGGAAGCATGAATATTGATGACCAACAACTGTGAATATGCAATAGAACAGAGTTTACAAGCATTACTCTTCTGGCATATGACAAATATCGGGACCCCAACTTTGGACACGAGCTGTGATTTTATCGAGCAAAATTTTACAATCCATGTTGGATAATTTCTTTCCTGAAATCGGAACCCCGAGATAGCGGAAAGGAAGAGAACCCCTAGCATAGCCTGATACTTTCACCAAGTCATTGAGTGTGCTCTCCATCATGTTTAATCTAAAAATATTAGATTTTCTAGTATTTGTATACAACCCTGAAGCCTTAGAAAATATGCGCAGTCCCCTAAGCATAAGAAAAATTGATTGGAAGTTACCTTTGCTTAACATCAGAACCTCATCCGCAAAAAAAAGGTGATTCAGTTGCAGGCTATGACATTTAGGGTGAAACCCAAACCCATCCTGGTGTGCAACAAACCCCATAATATGATTGAAGTACTCCATACTAATGACAAGAAGAAGCGGGGAAATGGGATCTCCTTGACGAAGTCCCCTTTTCACTATAATACTCCCATATAATCCTCCATTCAATGCAATAGTGAATTGTACTGTATAAAAAAATTCATTATCCACACAATAAATCTAGTTGGAAAATTCAGAGCATACATTATTTCCTTAACGAATTCCCATTCATCTATGTCGTACTCTTTGCGTAGGTCTATTTTGATCAAGCAACTATTAGAAGTTTGCTTCCTATTGTACAATCGAACAAGATCTTGGCAAATGAGGATATTCTAAGAAATTGTTTGACCCTCCATAAACGCACACTGGTTATCTGAAATAACACCTGACAAAACTTTCTTTAGCCTATTCGTCAACATCTTAGATATCACTTTATAAATTATGTTGCAGCATGTAATAGGGCGGTAATCTTCCACTGTATTGGCATGTTCATGCTTGGGGATAATTGTTAGAACTGTAGTATTCCAAGCCTTAAGCATTTTCCTGTCCGAAAAAATTCCATCACTCCTGCAATTAGATATGTACGTACTATTTCCCAACAATCCTTAAAGAATTGGCTTCCATAGACATCAGGCCCAGGGGCTTTGTCCCCTGCAATGCCCCACAGGGCTTTTTTAACCTCTTTCTCAGTAAAATTTTGACTCAACATCTCTCTGATTAGCCGAGATTACAGGACCTTTCTTCACTGTGGAGCTACAGACACTGACTCTATTTTGCATTGATGTACCCAGCAATGAGGTGTAGAAGTGCACAAAGGATTGAGCAATTCCTTGGGTATCAGTGATAACCTTTCCCTGCTGATCCTATATCTTGAATATCCTATTTGCATTTCGTCTGGTCTTGAGCACACTATGAAAAGAAATTGTATTTAGACCCCCATCTTTCAACCAATGAGACCTACACTTCATTTGCAGGTACATAACTCTAGCCTTGTTCCATTTTATAAAATCCTGAGCAAGACTCGCCTCTTGTGTAATCAATGTCAAATTTTTAGGGTCCAATTGGAGCACAGTTTAACAAGCATACAGTCTTGCTTTAGCTTGCGTTGCTCTATTTTCGACATCACTGAAATGTGTTCTATTTATTCTTCTCAATGTGATATTCAACCTATTCAATCTTCCCACAAGCTTATACATACTTGTTACGATTAATGGTTGTTCCCAGATAGACTTCACCTGTTCCAAGAACCTAGGTGCTTGTCTCCATATATTAAAGTAACTGAATCTGACAGCTCTATGTTGCACACCATTCTCCCAGTTAATGATTGCAGGTCAATGATCTAGCACCCCTTTATTTCCAAAGTGTACTACTGATGCAGGCAAAGTTGTCAGCCAAGCATTATTGACCAAAACTTGATCAATTTTGCTAGACACCCTACTTGCATCTGAGTGTTTATTATTCCATGTAAAGTAAGCCCTGGTGGACTTCAGGTCCTGCAGGGAACATGTTCCTACACATTGTTTGAACTCCCAAGTTTCAGCCAAAGTAACAGGCCTTCCCACCCTTTCTTCCCTACTTCACACATTGTTAAAATCTCCTATTACCGCCCAAGCACCAGTAGTAGCACCACTTATTTGCACCAGATCCTACCACAGTTCCCTCTTTAAAGCTTGGTCATATTATCTATAGACAAATGTGACATTAAACTTCTTCCTAGTGCCTCGATGCTCCACCTCATAATGTATACTTTGGGTAGACATTCTAAGTAAATTTACATGAAAGATATTCGGCTTCCACAGCACCCAAATTCTACCACTAGGGTGGTCACCAAGGTTAGTACTAAAGGACCATCCAGCGTAAAGATTAAGAGCAACTGTTGTAGCATTAGTTCTCTTAATCTTTGTTTCCAGGAACCCAAACAGGCCAACTCTATTACCAATCCATTTTATAACCCTAAATTCGTCCAAAACAAATCGAAAGCCCCAAATCCTTATTATCTTCCTCCCTAGAACATCAAGAAGGTTTTCTCAATTCTAAAGCTTGTAGATCCCAAACTCAAAGTTATTATTCAATTTTTCTCCGTCAAAAGGTATATAGAGAACTATCCTAACTCTCATGGGCGTAAGTATAATTTCTCTATGAATTTCAAAGTGTAAAAATGTATATATATGTATGTTATGAATATTGAGAATTGATTAAGATCATGATTTATTAAAACTCCTTCATTTATGGTTATGGACTTTAAAATTGATTTAAAAGCATGAATTGTGAAACCCTCTTGCTATGATGAAATTATGTATTTACTATGGGGTTTTCTACAAGTTAATGAGTTTGATTATGTGTATGTATGAATTTTGAAGTATTTGAACTATGAACCCCAATTTTTATGACAAGAATTATTTGTTTTACATCTGTTGTGGGTTCTCAAATTAATACAAAAAGTTTGATGTTTCAAATACTCTTTTATTAAATTATGGACTGATTCCTTGTATGATTTTTCAGAGAGCACTTAATTTATTTCAAAGAAAGTCTTTTGTTTCTCTTGAAACTTGTATGGATTATAAATGAGATGACCACCTAAGAGTTATGTCTTGAAAGGAAATTGTTTTGCCTGAATTTGTACATCCTTTTTGAAAGAGAACTCTTTTATGATACTCAAATTATCTTGGTAGTCAATAATAAGTTTTTCAATAAGCAGGGCTATGAATATGACACAACCCGACTGGGGGACTTGTCGTAATGGGCGTCCCAAGTCCGACCGGGACTGGAGACCACCCCCGTTACCTAACCCAACCTCGAGCCGCCTGACCTAAGTTAGCTGAATTTCGAGCATATAACTAGATAGTGTAATAGCTCACATGAAGACTCTGGGATTGTTTCACAACTGTGACCGACCCAACTAAGTCAAACCATCCCATACCAACCGTCCCACCATACCAAACAAAACCAATACTAAAACAAGGGCCATAAACCAGGCCATAACCAAATAAGTTCCAAAACATGTTATGATTAATCCTAAAATGAAATACGATAGAACAACCAATAATATCGTCAATCGGTATCAACATCAATACAATTCCAATGCTAAGGCTGACATCAGTACCGATCCTGCCCATTCCAACCAATAGCAGTATCACAAAGTCTCTAACCAAAAGAGTAAGAATATTCGGTTGGGACATGCCCCTAACCATAGCCAAAACCAATATCCAAAAATAAACCAAATTGTCTAAAAATGTCCATAACATGAAATGGAGCCTTCCGGAAAGATGGAAGCTCACCGCTTTAATCCAACAACTGCCCCCGAGTCAATCACTATGTAGAAGGAAAGACGATTCCAGCATAGCGTGGGTATACAACCACCCGCAGATGGGTTAGCGGGCGATCGCTAGAATGAAGTCAGGATAAGGATAAAATAATGCCATTTATAAAACCAAGTTAAACCATCCATATGCACATAACCATATATATATATATATAACAATGTAGGGAAAGGGAATCAGGTTTAGCATGCCATTAAAACCTTTACCTGGACTGTGTAACTTTGCCATCCTAAACCACCCACGAGCTATATGGGTTCAGCTCCCCCTACTGAAAATACCCCAGTGCGTGAAGTTGTACGACTAAGGAAGAAAACCTGGGTCTTGGGGTCTGACGCCTTATTTTGACTATCATTCCTAAACTTTGGTACTGGCGCACTAGATGATAATGGAGTTGGGTCTGAAAACTCCTGACTGAACTGAGAACGGTTACTAATCTTTGACCTTGGTTGACAAAAATTAAAACTACCTGTCCTAGCCTTCTTCTTCTCTCTTTCCTTCTCCTTAGATTTCTCCTCCTCAATCTGCTGAGCATGTACCATGAGCCTAGACAAGTCCATATCCTTAATCTACATAGCAGTCCTACACTTCTTGACTATACTATCAACTACACCAGAAACAAACTTACTCATTCTCGACCTTTTATCAGACACCACATTAGGAGCATACCTAGCCAAATACTCTCTTACACTTATGTTACCATGCTTCAAATTGATAAAATCCTGTAACTTAGCTTCCCTAAAATCCATGGGAAAGAACCTATCTGAAAAGTCTATAGCGAATTCCTCCCACTCAACAGGCCCGACATCTGCGCCTATATCTCCCTTCTACTGCTTATACTAGGTGTGAGCTACATCCTATAACTGGTAAGTACCTAACTCTAAACTCTCACTAGAAGTCACACCCATAATGTCAGTTACCTTATGAACCATGTTGAGGAACTCTTGTGGATCCTCATTAGACTTGGATCCCAAAAATAATGGAGAGTTCATTCTGCTCATTTCTTGGTGGCACCGGGATGAATAGAATATCGCGCCTCATGCGCTTCATCCATAATCCTCTGTCTCAGATCATCAACATTCGGGACACACAATCTACCCTGCAATCTAAACACACCATCTCCCCCTGGGAGAAAACCTCTACTTTTTGGTCCTTGACTGACTCCTTCAGTCTGACCAAACTAGCATCTAAGTATTGCTTTTCCTTCACTTCCAAAACCAAGGAGGATTCGGAACTACTCTGAACCCCTAACATATAATGCTTCTAATAGACTTTAATATAGGGTTTGGACGGATTTTGGGTGAGGGGGAATGACCAAAACGCCCCTAAAAATCAAATAATTCTCGAATCTGTCCTTTGGTGGACTGTTTTGATAGTCTGAAGTAGATCAACTATGACGTTTTACTCCGATATCCAAATTGGATGAAACCAATTTCATTAGAAAGAGGACTCTCATATATTTCCATTGATATATAGTATATCACCCAAATCATTGTGTACAAGGAGTTATGATCGTTTAAAATTGACCCAAAAATTCACTTTTGATAGGCTGAAGTAGATCGACCATAACTTTTTGCTCCGATAGAAAAATTGGATGAAACCAATTTCATCCTAAAGAGGACTCACAGAGATTTCCGTTGATATATAGTAGATCACCCAGATCATTATTTACAAGGAGTTATGATTGTTTAAATTTGGAGAAAAAATACGCCAGGCCTCAGTACTTTTTCCTGCACATTTTACTGTTCACTACTATTCACGGTTTGATCGGAATGTTCATAACTCGTCGCTCGGGTGTCCGTTTTGGATGATCCACATATCGTTGGAAAGCTTATTCGATACTGTACGCAATGGTGGGTCATAATCTAAGACATTACGCATGGAAAATTTATAATTTATTCTAGAAGATAGAACCCAACACATTTATGCACAAAATTTCAACGAAAAATTTCCCGGGGTATTACAGATACCCAACCCCTCCAAAGGAAAAATCAAAGAAGGATCACCATGACACTTTCTCAACATGGAGACATGAAATACCGGATGAATGGAGTTCAAGCTAGAAGGAAACTCCCATTCGTAAGCAATATTTCTAACCCTCTGCAAAACCAAATAAGGACCAATATACCGGGGACTGAGCTTCCCCTTTTTGCAAAACCACATTACTCCCTTCATGGGATATGACTTGAGGTATACCTTATCCCCAACCTCAAAATCCAAGTCTTTATGCCTTACATCTGCATAGGACTTTTGGTGACTTTGGACAGCCTTAAGTCTATCCCAAATCACTTTCACCTTTTCCATAGCCTGATAGACCAAATTCGGACCGAACATATCTGCCTCACCAAGTTCGACCTAATGAATAGGAGATCTACACCTCCTATCATACAATGCCTCAAAAGGGGCCATGCCAATACTAGAATGATGCTATTATTGTAAGCAAACTCTACCAAAGGTAGATGCTCAACCCAACTACCACCATAATTAACCACACATGCCTGAAGAATAAACTCCAATTTTTGAATTGTTTTTTCTGCTTTCCCATCCGTCCGAGCATGAAAAGCAGTACTCATACTCACCTTAGTACCCAAACCCTTCTGAAAAGATCGTTAGAAATGGGATGAGAAATGCTACCATAATCATAGATAATCGAAATAGGTACCCCATGCAGCTTCACAATCTCCTGAAGATATAACTTCACATAATCCTCCGCCAAGAAGGTAGTCCTCACTAGCAAGAAGTGAGCAAACTTTGTTATCCTATCCACGATGACCCAAATTAAATCATATTGATTCTGAGATCGATACAAAATTTATATTGATTACCTCTCATTTATATTTGGGCAAAACAATCTATTGATACAACCTACCAGGTTTCAAATGCTCAACTTTAACTTGTTGACCCACCAACCACTTGGCCATAAAATCAGCCATGTCCCTTTTCATACCATTTCACTAATACATATCCTTGAGATCATGATACATATTTGTTGAGATGGGATGCACAACGTAGCGTAATTCATGCGCCTTAACCAAACTTCTTTGCCGCAAACCATCGACATCAGGAACAGACAACCTTCCTTAGAATCGTAAAGTACCGTTGCCACTGATCTCAAACACCATTACCTTCTGCATACCCATATTACTCTTGATTTTCATCAAGATAGGATCTTGCACTTGGTTTTCCTTAATCTATTCACCAAGAGATAATCGAACCACTTCTTGTACCATTACACCTCCATCCCTGGAGTCCAAGAGGTAAACTCCAAGATTAGTCAAGCAGTGAATATCATTCACCAATTCCTGCTTTTTTTTCTCAACATGAGCCAATCTCCCCATGGATAACCTATTAATAGCATCAACAACCACGTTAGCTTTAACTGGGTGATAGTGAAGAATGATATCATAGTCCTTGACAAGCCCCAACCATTTCTTCTGCCTGAGATTGAGCCCTTTCTGAGTGAACACATACTGTAGAGTTTTATGATTAGAAAAGATGTCCGTGTGTACACCATACAAATAATGCTGCCATATTTTCAAGAAAAAACCCACCACCAACAGCTCCAAATCATCAGTAGGATAATTTCTCTTATGTACTTTCAAATGCCTGGAAGCATAGGCATTCACCTTCCATGCTGCATCAAAACGCAACTAAGTCCCACTCTAGATGCATCACAATAAACCACAGATCCCTCACTGCCCTCAGTCAATGTCAAAATCAGAGCCGAAGTTAGCTTGTCTTTCAACTTCTCAAAACTCTCCTCACAAGCATCCGACCAAGAAAACTTCGCCTTTTTTGAGTCAACTTAGTCAAAGGAGTAACTATCGATCAAAATCCTTCCACAAACCGCCTATAATACCCAGCCAAACCCAAAAAGCTCCAAATATCGGTTGGAGTCATGGGTCTAGGCCATCCTTTAACCACCGATACCTTTTGCGGACCAACCATGATCCCCTTACCGGAAATAATATGACTAAGAAAAGTTATAGCGTTCAACCAAAACTCACACTTGGAGAACTTGACATACAACTGTTGTTCTTTCAAGGTTTGCAAAGCCACTTGGAGATGATTAGCATGATCCACCTTACTTTTGGAATAAACCAAAATGTCATTAATAAACACAATGAAGAAGAGATCCAAGAACTGTATGAAAACCCTGTTCATCAAGTCCATAAATGTCATCGGGGCATTAGTCAATCCAAATGAAATCACTAAGAATTCAAAGTGCCAATACTGAGTACAAAAATTCGTCTTAGGGATATCCTCCTCCCTAATCTTAAGCTGATGATACCCAGACCGAAGATCTATTTTAGAAAAGAACTTGGCACCTTGGAACTAATAAAACAAGTCATCTATCCTAGGAAGAAGATACTTGTTCTTGACCATTACCTTATTCAACTGCCGAGAGTTAATGCATATCAGAAGGGAACCATCCTACTTGCTCATGAACAACATCAGTGCACCCCATGGAGATACACTAGGATGAACAAACCCTATATCCAGAAGATACTTAAGTTGCTCCTTCAGTTCCCTCAACTCAACCGAAGTCATTCTATAAGGAGGAATAGATATTGGACGAGTGTCCGAAACCAAGTCAATTACCAAACTCTATTTTTCTATCCGGAGGAACATCTAGAAGATCATCCAAAAAGACCTCAGGAAACTCATTTACTACTGGAATAGAATGAAAAGATGGCCTTCCGAGTTAGAATCTTTAACCTGAACTAAGTGATAAAGACAATCTTTAGAGATTAACCTCCGAGCTCTAAGATAAGAAATAAACCTCCCCCTAGGAGCTAAGGACCACCCTCCCTCGCTATAATTGGTTCACAAGGGAACTTAAAGACAACCTTACAGGTCTGAAAATTCAAGGATGCATAACGAGAGTGTAACCAATCCATCCCAGAATAACGTCAAAATCCACCATATCAAGTTCAAACAAATCCACCAAAGTCCACTAACAGATACCACACATACCCTATAGACCCTCTTAGCAATAAATGAGTCACCTACCAGGGTAGGAACATAAAAAGTATCCGTTACAACCTCAGGATCAAAACCAATACATACAACCATAAAAGGGGTCACATAAGAAAGAATGGACCCTGGATCAATCAGATAATACACGTTACGAGAAAAAAGTTGTAACATATGAGTTACAACACCAGGAGATGCCTTGAATTCCTATCGGGATACCAAAGCATACAACCTGTTCCACCCAATAGTAGAACCAAAAGCAGTAACAGAAGTAGACGTGGCACCAACGGGTGCAGGAATAGAAGATAAATTCATTGATACCTTATTTGCTCCCTATAAACCTTATAAACCAAATAATCCCTGAGCCGATGGCCTGCCTGGCCACACTTGAAGCATTTGTCCCTTTATTCATCGCAATAACCTCAATGAGAATGACAACAAAATCAACAAGGAGGGCTTGAAGAAATCGACTGATCTCTACTCACCTGAGATTGGGCATCCTGTGCCTAAAAATTATCACCACCCTACTAACACCTATCACCTGACTACTTCGGGTAAGGAGCACTATCAGTAGAGAAGGATCCAAAACTCCCCCACTTCTTTTTCTACCATTTACCTCCATCTCGACCACCTTGCGACTGAGCACCTCTCTGATTAGAAAACTTGCTTCTCTTACCCTACTGATCTCCAAACTCCATCTATTTCCTCTCCTCATCCTCTACCTGCTACATATGAATAGTCAACCTAGAAATGTCCATATCTTTAATCAGCAAGTTAGTCTTGCTTTCTAAGATCAAATCCTAATTTAACCCCAAAGCAAACTTTCTCATTCTCGCTCTCATGTTAGCTACCAAATCAGGAGCATACCTTGATAGCTGATAAAACTTCAAGGTATATTCCTTGACCGACATTCTCCCTTTCTTAAGATTTACAAACTCCTGCATTTTTTCTTCCCACTACTCTTGAGGAAACAAGTGATCCAGAAAAGCTCCAGAAAAATATCCCAGAAAGATGACTCCTCTACATCTCCTCTATCCCTATCCCACTCTTCATACCATTGGTATGCAACATCCTTGAGCTGATAAACTGCAAAGTTTACACTTTCCGCATTAGTGGCCTGCATCACCCTAAATATTTTCTTAATTTTATCCAAGAAACCTTAAGGATCCTCCTACACCTTCACACCAGTAAAAGTAGGAGGATTCAGTTTCATAAACTGACCACCCCTTGTGGCCTCAATAGATAACCCACTAGACGCATCCCGCTCAGCCTGAGCAGCAGCCAATTGAGTAATCGCATGAATTGACTGGTGTTATTCTACATTAGTCACCTTACCCTGCGGAGGAGTAGTAGGAACCATAGAAACTCTAGAACTATTAGGGATAGGATCCTGATCGAAGATAAACTCTAGATGTAGGAGGTACCCCATCAACATTGTCTCTAGATGAGACTGAAGAGTTTCGTTATGTTCTAGATCATCGAGGCATGATCTGAAAAGTGAACAACCAAGGATTAGAGAAGAATTCTAGGACTTAGACTCCAAGCTTAAAAATAGAATACCAAGAAAGTAAAACATTCCTAAATGCCTTATAGCCTCTCTCTTATGAGTGTGGCGCACTACAAACCTCTAAAAGAGACTCTACTCAACATGACTTTGTGGACTCCCAATTGACCATGAACCTAAAACTCTGATACCAACTTGACCTGACCCGAACCGACCGAGGGCCTTGTCGTAATAGGCGTCCCAAGTTTGACTGGGACCGGAGACCACCCCCGTTACCCAACCCAACCTCCAACCACCTGACCTGAGTTGGCTGAATTTTTAGCATATAACAAGATAGTGTAACAACTCATATAAAGACTCTGGGATAAGATCACAATCGTGACCGACCCAACCAAGTCCAACCATCCCATACCAATCGTCCCATCATACCAAACCAAACCAATATCAAAACAAGGTCCATAAACTAGAATATATCTAAATAATAAGTTCCAAAACATATTATAATTAATCCCAAAATGAAATATGGTGGAACAACCAATAATATCGTCAATCGATATCCGCCCCAATACCAATGCCAATGCTAAGGCTGACACCAATACAAATACCGCCTATTCCAACCCATAGTAGTACCACAAAGCCTCTAACAAAAAGTAAAAGAGTATTTGGTAAGGACATGTCCCCAACCATAGCCAAAACCAATAACCAGAAATAAACCAAAATGTCTAAAAATGTCCATAACATGAAATTGAGCCTTCCAGAAAGATAAAAACTCACCACTTCAATCCAACAGTTGTCCCCAAGTCAATCACTATGTAGGAAGAGTAGAACAGCCGATTCCTGCATAGCGTGGGTATAAAACCGCCCGTAGATGGGTTAACGGGTGATCGCTAGTATGAACTAAGGATAAGGATACAATAATTCCATTTATAAAGCCAAGTAAAATCATCCATGTGCACACAACCATATATATATGTATATATAACAATGTCGGGAAAGGGAACAGGGTTTAGCATGCCATTAAAACCTTTACCTGGGTTGTGTAGCTTTGTTGTCCTAAACTACCCACGGGCTATATAGGTTCAGCTCCCCCTGCTAAAAGGGCCCCAGTGCATGAAGCCGTATGACCAAGGAAGAAAACCTGGGATGACTAGTACATCCCCCAAATATAAAGTGTGACATCATGCACACGGTGGTCAAGACCAACCTCATATCAGCAAATATGAGTTTCCAATTTTGGTCCCCCCGGGACCTCCACCGTCCACGACTTTGCTACACCCCCCGACATTATTGTCCAATTAAAACCATTACCAGGAAACCAAACAATCTATTAAACATTTATTAACCAAAGCCATTAATAGTGGTATCATCATACCAATAATAACTTGCAAGTTTTGTCCCTAGCCAATCATATATAGGTTTAAGGAATTTCATGTACCCTTCATGATTTCCAATTAACCAAAACCACAGCCACCAAGGACTTTCCAATCCATTTAAAACCAATTAAATCATTTATATAATTTAGGGTTCCATTACCAAGTTTTAACCACGCATAAGTTCCATTGAAAAACCAATATTATGATGAAAATATTGTTAAAAATATTTTATCAAACACATTGGGGGCACAATATTTTCAAAACTAAAGTCCATTACCAAAGAAATATTCTCATGTAACCAACTATCCAGAACCACCATTAATGCATATAAAACTATAATTACAATATGGGAAAATCATAACCAATCATTTATAACCAAAACTCCCAAATCGTAGTTGAAAATCCAAAATCATACAACAATAAAATCATAAAAACATTGTATAAAACCATGCCTTTAATTGGAACTAACAATGAGGGAAGACATCATACCTTAATTGACAAAGTAGATGGAGATAAACCACCAGCAAGGTCCCCAGATTAGCCCTCTAGTTGAAACCCTAGCTTTCTTACCCAAAAGCTTTTAAGAGAATTATAGAATATTTAGAAAGTGTTTTTAAGTTTTAATAAATATACTAATATGGTAAATAACCTCACAATAGGAATATAAGTCGTGGGACTTTATTAGGATAAGTGAGAAAATGTCCAGATTACCCCCGCTTAAGTTGCACAAAAATCTCATCACAGGGGTACGACTGACCTTCACAAATTCTACCCTTCAATACGAGTGGTACCCATCACACATATCCTAAGACTCAACCCTTGGACCAAACACTGTACAGTGTATGACTCTTTCTATCTAAGTTGTATTGACAACATATGATTTGTACCCTTCACCCGTATCCCTGGCAAGATAAATCACAGAAGGTTTGAACACTGTCTATCATACGAGTCTTGGGTATGACTCATATCCTGACTTACGACTCACGGTGAGCCATTCGTACTCAGATCCAACCTAGTTTACCAAGTGTAAGGTTAAATTATGAAACCAAAAATAATCCGTATCCAACCATACGACTCATACCACCAAGTCGTACCCATTCCAGTAATCAAAATCCATCCCACCAATCAACACAGTTCAGCATATGACTAAACCATACCATTAATTCCCCAACATATGGATCATACCTATAAGTTGTATTAGGTCAAGAGAAGAAAATTCTAGAAAATTTTATAAGGTCCAGAAACCAGGGTATTTTAGAATACACTATGGTATGATATGATATGACTTATAAATTCGAGAGTGACGATACCTTGTTATGATATGCCCTTAACAAAAGAAAAAATAAACTTTTATAAGCATGAAGTATGATTTTTAAGAGGCTAAAATGGTCTCTAAAAGAGCCAGATGGTTATCTGAAGAAGACATGAGTTCAGATAACTCATTATTTGAAATTGTATTTTATCGATACATGATTATTATGTACTAAAATATGGATTGTATGCTGAAAATAAGACCTTTGGAGTATTAGATTACAACACTCCACCCCTTGAGGAAAATGTGGGTTGGGTGCTTGGCCGACAAGCTAATGGCGGGCCCATTTAGCCCGTGGGTACTATGTTTGTAGGGTGTACCATCTAGCCCTGAAGTTAAATAAAAAGTGTTTTCTACGTTTCTACATGAATAATTTTGAAACTTTCTTTTATGATGACTTTGTATTTTGATCTCTATTATGTTAAATTATTTTCATAAGCTCTCTATTATGTTATATGAAGTATTTGTTATTTTTGAAATGTTTTGCATACCGATATATTGCAAGTATTGACCTTTCTCATGCGGTTACATTATCTCATAATATAGGTTTTGAGGCTCGTTCCCATGGTCCATCACATCAGTAGAACCTTTTAATATAACAGAGTTGGCGAGCCATCCATTTTTCGGAAGACATTTATTCATATGTTGATTTCTTTCAATTTATGATCCAGTTGGGAGACTTGTCCCAGCCTAGACAGTTATTTTTCAGTAGAGACTTCGTAGATGAGATTTGGTTATTATATTGTCACAACTTTTTTGACCCAATTTGATTTTAAGTTTTTCTTAAACTTCATTATATCTTACGCGCCTTAATTACTTATATAAATTATGATTATGATAGTATGAGAAGGGGTCTCTTGGGCCTTTGTGGTTCGGGATGGCCGTCGTGGCCAGGGCCTCGGCTCGAGTCATGACAAAAAGTGTGTTTACTAAAATGTCCTTTCTCTATGCACTTAGCTGGTCGACCTTGAAGGTTTGCTACAACCAGAATCAAGCTTGAATACGTATGGTGATTCACATACTTTCATGGTTTTCTTATTGTACAAGGGATAACAAATTTATCATCCAAGATGACAACAATTTATCACTTACAAGAACCATCATCAATATTTTTCTTTACGCTTTCTACATTAACGACAACATCTGTAAAGTGCTTCACTACAACATTCTTACACACAATATTTGTATCCATTAATGCAATACTTTTAGGACCTAAATCTATATCAATCATCCCAAAAACATCCTCAACCATCACATTTGTATCCACCAGTGCAATAATTTTATCAGGTTAAGTGTACTTAGATATCTCGCTATCACGAATAACTAACCAATTAAGCTCCTGGATATTCTCAACCCCTGCTTTCATTGACTGTATATTCTCTTCATGAAGTTCTTGGGTAAATTTTGATACTTTATAATCATAAAAATTAGACCAATTATGCTCCAGACGATTGCTACCCTCCCCCGCAGCCTTATTCCCACATGGTTTAAATTCAAAAAATTAAAATTCGCGAAATCACTCCACTCACCATCTATAATAGTTCTCTCAATAGCTTATGTCTGAATATGATCAACTACACCAATGTTTTCTTATCCAACATAATCCATCACATTATCACTTAGGTGATCAATCTTTGATGTATCATCAGTTTGTTGTCCCACATTGTCAATCAAATTAACATCTATGGAATTTTCCATAGGTGTATCATCAGTTTTCAGTCCCACATTATCACCGTTGTGATCCCTGTGCGGTGTGGTAATCTATTTAAAAAGCTAAAAAAACATTAGTATCTAAAGTCTATATGAGTCTTTTCAAGAAAAATAACTAGAAAAATATCTTACAAGACTCATTTATATGTAGCACTCTAAAAATTAGGTCAAATGACAATTTCATCAACTTTTTATTGACAAAACCTCATCCTTTTGCTAAACATTTAAAAAAGATCAAGGATAAAATATTAATTTTTCATAATACACAATTAATAAAAGCTACTACAAATTTTTTAAAACACTTACACATACCAAATTCAAATAAGTTCTTAGTAGTCTCAATTCATTTTCAGAACTCACAGGAATTTCTTCTCTCATGTGTTGTTTGCTCAAATCAGAAAAACCTCCAAATTTTATATATATGACATGCTCTTGTTGTGGTACAAGTTAAAAAAGAGGCAACTGGGGTATTTTTTCTCAAGACAGGTTGGCTCAATGTTAGTTAACACCACCTACATATATAAAATAAAAAGAATGCAAAAAGAAAATCAATAGTATGAGTAAAATTATTGTATAAATAGATAGAAATTATGTTTTAAAACAAACAAATTACTTACTCATGATTTATATCACTAAACTCAGAGTTTACCATCATATAGTTTGGTTTAATCGTCACATACTATTAAGTACATGGGACACACTATCACCCACCGAGAAAATAGTTTACTGTTAGCGCATGGGAAAAAAAAATCATAAAATCAACACTGAAATGTTAGGAAAAAACCACCATATTAGTACATAGAGATTCACTTACAAACCTAGTACTTCATTGATTTCAATATTACACGGAAGCATAACCTTTTCCAGGTAAGTTTTCAAACTTACCAGACTTAACCAACAAAAAAACGTCCTTGTTTATAAAGTCACCCTACGTGATTGAAAAGAGAAAACTGTGAATGAAATACAAAATGGCACTATGCAACGCATTCTCCATTAGACTGCCATTTGTTTCCCAAGAAAAAAGTTTTTAGGTCAAGCTTTATAATTTTGGATTGACTCAAAAAGTACAAATCCATAAGGTGACTGGACTAACTCAAATTACAAGCCGGTGTAAAATCACCTGTACACTTTAATTCACTTATAATTGCAAACTCTGATGAACTAAATTATAGGTTTGTGTCATTCACTTTAATGTATATCTCATTATCTAATCATAGCTTTGTGTCATTCACTTTAATCTATATCTCATCATCTTGAGTAAACATAAATTCACTAAGCAACATGACATGTATCCATTGATTTTGAATAGAAATAGGTGGCAAATCTAAAAAATATTCAAAACAGGTCTTTCAAAATAGATTCATGTGTGCCTTATACTTTTAAATCAGTCAGGATCAAGCAATTAATATGCACACTAAAATGAGTCTTGTAAATAGTCTGCGCTGGATGACCAATGAAATCCCAAAGCAGAAACAAAAAGGTATATATATTTCTAAAAAGATCGCAAACATTCATCTATTAAAAAAAATCACACATGTACATACTTATAATGCTATACATTTTACACACGACAACAACAACATATCCAATGTATTCACATATTTCATACATGACTACACAATAATAATTAATTATACATTAGTTATACCAAAATAATATTTTTATAGTGAAAATTGAGAATATACCTCAACTTCAGTTAGGCTGTAATTTTGGTTTGCTTGGCTGAACCAAAACATTGTGGTTTTTCTTTTTTGAGGATACAACCTCATCATCGCTATCCTTTGAACGAATGCACTTCTTTGTTTTCTTCCGAGGATTATTAAAGGCTTCATCAGCCATCTTCTGCTTCACTTTAAAAGGATTTTTTTGATTTATGTTTGGATGGACCAACACCTTTTCTTCTCTGTGACCGAGTCATCCTCGCAGTAGGAGAATGAATATGAGATATGGATTTTGAATGATGGGGAGAATTGTCTTAAGACCTAGTAACTCGAGTAAGAGTAATACCTTTTGTAACACCCTGATTTTTTAAACCAAAACGCTACATGGTGCTCATGACCCCGAAGGACCACAAGCTAACCCATGACTGATATCTGTACCTGTACACTGGATAATATATAAATATAAATGAAGAAACATGAACTGAAAGGCCATAAGGTTCAATACTAAACATAATCTGAATAATAACAATGTCTGAATAAAGTGGTACCACAATACCAAAACAAAACTGAATTACTGAAGTTTGAATCTAGTTTGTAATCTAGTCTGAAAGCCTCTAACTGTCTGAAGTAGGGAGTGGAAGGAACATGTCTCCAACTAACTCCCGACTACTGAAAGCCAAATTGAAATACTGAATTAATAAAGTAGTAATTATGTCCTCGGAGAATGAGGACTCACTGCTAACTCTGACTGCTGAAATCTACAATGCTACTGCTACTCTGGAACTTGTGCCTCTGAACCTATGGCATAAAATAAAACACCATAGCGCGAATGTGTCAGTATGACTGAATGTACTGAGTATATGAGTGAGGTAGGCTAAATGCAAAGTGTTTATATGCATGAACAATGCTGACTGATATGAACGTGAGAATACATACATGCATAAGTAACTATAATTGAACTCGTGGTGATACTGCCTATGAGTCTGAATGCTGACAACATGAGTGTACTGATACTCAGATACTGAATGACTGATTTCACTGATATTAATATGTAAGTCACTACCAAGTGAGGAACTAATACTGCATTACTGAATAGATGGACGACTATTTTTGACCGTTTGAATTATGAAGAACTGGTCTGATTGACTGTGCCTAACAGTATTGAAACTGAATACTAATAACGTGAGTTAAGATGACTAATATGACTGTGATGATCGGCATAACCGATGTAACTGATACTGAGCGATTGTATCTGACTATCTAAGTACTGATGGAACTATCTGAGTTTTGTTCTGTATGGAGTAACTGAATCTGAGATCAGTCCTATCTAGCGGGTGATCTCTGAGTATAATGATAATAAAGATAATTTGACTTAGTTTGAGATCAGTCCTACCTAGCGGGTGATCTCTAAATCTGATAATACTGATACTGATTGACCATAGTTGAGGTCAGTCCTATCTAGTGGGTGATCCCAGAGTCTATTGATAATGATAGGGATTGACTGTATCTGAAAGTACTGAATCTGTAACTGAAACTGTGGGATGTATTCATCTAACCGACATGCCTCTTTCTAGCTAGTTTGGGGTCCAACTTGTAACCCCAGTTGAAAGGGTGCCAGTACCGCACCACTGGTAAATACAACTGCTGTGGAGTCAGTCCTAATCTAGCGGGTGACCCCTGGGATCATTCCTATACATTTAAATGTGCTAATGGGTGATCCCTGAGTATGTCAGTCCTATCTAACGGGCGATATCTCGTACCTACGCTGGCTACATAGTTCTGGAACTTAGGGATTGCTTCTAGGAATCTCAATCCAATTCTAGCGGGTGAGTCCCCATCCCTAGTCTCGGTCGGTGCTGAATCCTACTCTCATCCGAAAGACACTGAACTGATTAATTGAGCTGAACTGATTAACTGAACTGAACTAATTAGGTTAACTAAACTGATTAGCTGAACTGAATTGATTAGCTGAACTGAATTGATTAGCTGACTTGATACTAGTGGAATTGTTTGGCGGAGCTAAACTAAGTTTACTGAGTTCCGTTGACTAACGGAATGTACTGATGTCTGAGGACTGACTGAGAGTACTGTAGTTACTGACATTTTTCTTGGAATACTGAAATCACTGAGATGACTGAACTACTGAGATTTCTGAGATTTCCTGAGTTACATGGTTGACTGAGTTCTATGGATCATGGCTTGACTGAGAGTATCGTGAAACATGACATGGCTCTAGGCAGACAACTAAATTTTCGGGTACAAGTACCCCCAGGACTCGATGGAAGGAAACTGAAAAAACGTGACTTTGCTCTTCTTGAACACATGACCAATATTCATAATTCAAAATACTATAAGTTGGGGATTTCATACTACACATAGTTCTCAAAGTCTTCTACATGTAAGGGAATGCACATAACAACATGCCATAAGTCCATCAATCTAGTTTCATGAACATTCCATCAACAATCATGATGCATAAAAATATCATAGAAGTCCTTATTTTCATAAGGGTGTAGCATGTATTTGTCATTTAGGTCACAATTCAACTATAATACATGACTTCTAGTATTTTAGGAACTTTATCAAACACCTTACATGCACAACTTAGGCATAGGTTTAATCAACAAATTATTCATCATGAACAACCAAACTTACATGTTTCCAACTTATATGATATCATATATTCATAAAAACGCATAAAGATTCCAACTTGGGAATCATTCAACATCAACAACATGAACATAATCCATTCACCGTATAAATAACATAATATAGAATTTAAAAGAGGGTTCTTGGACTTCATGGATGAAAGGAATCCATGAATGAACACTATGCATACCTTAGGTATTGAATCTTGAAAGAAAATTGACCTTTGTTGAATGTTCTTGTATTGGGAGTCTTAATTCTTGAATATCTTGTGGAGAGTGTGATAGGGTCTTGAAGTTAATTGAGAAGAAATCCTAAGTTAAGGGTTAAGAGCTTTTGGAACTAAATACCAATAGCTAAATACGTGTTTTTGGTGTTTTATGTCATGGGGGTAAGGTTTAGGGTAGGGAAAAAGACTAAAATACCCCTACGAAATTACTTTCCAGTTGCTGAAATTATCAGCTGACGACCAAGGCTGATAAGCCGTCAGATCTGTGATAGCCCGTCAGCCCAGGTTGTCACCTAGGAGCTGGAATTGATGGGTTGCTGTCTAAGCTTGACGACATGACTGATAAGTCATCAGAAATGTGATAAACCATTAGATAGGTCATCATAAATGTGATAAACCTTCAGACAGGTCGTCAGAAATGTGATAAGCCATCAGACATGTCGTCACTCAGTTTTCAGACTGACATGCTGGAATAAAATAGGTATAACTTTTTGCTCCGATATCGGATTCGGGAAAAATTAGTATCGTTGGAAAGATAATTTAATTATATATATTTTTGTGGGTCATGAGCTAAAAAATTCGTAGTACAACAAGAGATATGTTTATTTTAAGTTGACTATAGTAATATCCTTCACAAGAATTCAATCGGTAAGGAATGTTTTGATTCGTCTGATAGATGGGAGTTATTTGAAGCCTTAATATACATCTAAATTACTCATAAAACTATAAAAGAATCATGATATACTATACATGAGATTGAAACATGGCGCTAATATTGGTTTGAATTTTTTGGGGTATTACAATATCTCCCCCTTGGGAACATTCGTCCTCGAATGAGACTAAATGAGAGGGGAGGAACAATAGATCGAACATGAACTGAACATGAATAACTAAAGCATGATCTCATGAATGACGTGATTGATAAACTGACTATATCATACTGAACATGCATATCTGATGCATGCGTAACTGATTCGTGAATGCATGGCTGAGGTTTTTGATAACTGAAGTTCTCGCAATGAGAATGCATATCTAATGCATGATTATATAACTGAACTGACACATGTATGCATGAATGAATATGCAATGGTACTTGATATCAAGTTTATGATGTAATCCTGAACAAGGAACTGAATAAGTTTAAAGAGAACTGTTACCCTACACGGGAATGCTAATGAGCCCAAGATCGTTTACTAAAAATGCATGAGTGGAAATATGTCAACATAACTGAGTCTGATATGGGACATATGAACTGAACATCATGAACTGAACTGAGCTTCTGAATACATGGCTTACAGTTGAGTTTGGGATTTTAAGGGTCAACTTATGAGTACCCTATACTCTAAACTAGATTCGTTATGCCAAGAGAAACTGAATGAGTTAATACATGAGAGCGTTAAGGGTTTATGGGGTATCTCCCCCTTGGGACACTATGTCCCTCTAAGAACGCTCACCTTGCTGAGACACTGGGGCGATGCACAAGGCATCTACAAACTAGATTATAATTGAACCTCGAAAGTCTAAAACTAATGCATGATGCATAAACTCAACTGAACTTGCAATTAATAGGAGGTTCTACCTTACAATAGTTACATTCCCTGAGACTTCGGATAGCATGAATAGATGCAAGGATGAGAAAACAAACTATACCAATCTGACTGCTTGATTGCTAAATTGACTTGCTGACTTTACTAGCTAACTCATGTTGAAACATAATCTCAAAGAGAAAAAGAGATCTAACAATGCATACCATAAACATGAAAGACTTGTAACGTACTCGAATCTAGGTCAGGGAAACTTTTCGGATCATGACGGGTCTGGAGTGCATAAAGTTTATTCTGACACTGACCACTCTTGGTGCCCTGCTGACGCAAATCTTTACCCCTCTATGCTAGAACTCTACACTCTCGCATCCTGTGGCCTATCTTACCACACCCAAATCATACATCACTGCCTGCCCTACATGCACCTAGGTTATTCCTATCACACTCTTCGCAAAGTGGATAGGTAAAACTCCTGTTCTCACTACCCTGGGCCTCAGAGCCTGGTGCCCCATCATGACGGTCATTCGTGGACTTGGGTACTGGTGCACTAGCTGAGGATGGAGCTGGGACTGAAAATTTCTTACTATGCTGAGAACAGTTACCACCCTGTGACTTAGGTTGAGTAAAGATGAAACTACCTGTCCTTGCTCTCTTACTATGTCTCTCCCTCATCCTAATCTTGTACTCCTCTATCTGCTGAGCATGAGTCATAAGCCTGGCTAAAGTCATATCACTATTCAACATCGCAGACCTGCACTCATTGACTACACTATCATTCACCCCTGAGATAAACTTACTCATCTTAGCTCTGCTATCTGCAACCATATGAGGGGCATATCTGGCTAATTGAGTAAACTTGAGAGAATAATCTTTCACTGTCATATTACCCTACCCGAGGTTGATAAACTCTAGCACCTTAGATTCTCTTAGATCTAGAGGAAAGAATCTATCAAGGAAAGCAGAGGCAAACTCCTCCCACTCTATAGAACCTGCATTATCTAACCTTTCTGACTTCCGCTGTTTGTACCAATTATGAGCCAAATCATGCAACTGATACGTGGCTAACTCAACACTCTTAACAGTAGTCACTCCCATGACATCGGTAACCTTCTGAATCTGATCAATGAATTCATGAGGGTCTTCATCTGTCTTAGACCCGAAGAAAGAAGGAGGATTCATTCGGGTGAAGTCTCGAATCCTAGCTGCAGCTGAATTAGCCACTGGATTGGACGAAATGACAACTGGTCATTCATGCTGGGCAACGACTGAGCAAGAGTAGTGAATACGGCCCTGAACTCCACATGAGAAACATGTTCATCCAAGGGATCTTCTTGGACCGGCTGATTTCTTCTCTTGGGAGGCATGTTCTGAAACCAAGAGGAGAAACAAACTAGACTGAGAGATTGACTTGAGATTATGCTCACTAGTATGACATGAATACTAAAATAAGGAAAACTATTCCTAAAACATCTTATAGCCTTCTACACATAAATGTGGTGCACAACACACCCATGTAAACGACTCTTCTAGAGATGGCTTTCAGAATTCCTAGGACTCTATTGAAACTTAGGCTCTTATACCAAGTTTGTAACGCCCCAAATCTGGTACCCGGAATGCTACACGGTGCTCATGACCCTGAAGGACCACAAGATAACCCATGAATGATATCAAAAATGTGATAATCCATCATATAGGTCATCAGAAATGTGATAAGTCGCCATAAAGGTCGTTAGGAATGTGATAAGCCGTCAGACAGGTTGTCACTCAGTTTTCAGGCTGACATGCTGGAATAAAATGGGTATAACTTTTTGCTCCGATATCGGATTTGGGCTAAATTAGTATTATTGGAAAGATAATTTAATTATATATATTTTGGTGGGTCATGATCCCAAAAATTCATAGTAAAAATATAGATATGCTCATTTGAAGCTGACTATAGCAATATCCTTCCCAAGAATTCAATCGGTAAGGAATGTTTTGATTCATCTGATAGCTGGGAGTTATTTGAAGCCTTAATATACATATAACTTACTCATAAAACTATAAAACAATCATGATATACTATGAATGATATTGAAATATGGTGCTAATATTGGTTTGGATTTTTTGAGGTATTACACCTTTCGTGGGAAACCTGTTCATCCCCACAAGTTAGTCATAAAAGTTATGATTTCATGTTAGGGTTTTGAAGATTTAAATATTTTAAGTGTTGTTCTTGAGTTCTGTCATAATTTTCTTCTATATATTTTAAGTATGGTGAATTATTTCCTAAATTAAAGTGGCTCTTGAACGTTTAATTTATTTCCATATTCGAAGGTTAGTTTCACTAAAAATTTGACTTGGGAGTTTATATTGAAAATTTTACATTCATATTCTGAATGATTTAACTATAGTTTTATTATTAAGTACATTCAAAGGTACAAAATTTACAAGAAATTTATGGTAATTCCTATATCATAATATATCATGACTAAAAAAGTGAAGAGAAATTATCGTATCTTGAAAAGAGAAAGCAAGTTATGATGATTTAGATCCAAGGCTCGTAGAGAAATATAATTTTCTTGGTATGATTATGCAGAGATTAATATGACTTTTAGAAAGTATTTTAAGACTTACAATGTGAGCCAACTATTATGTTTTGGGAGGATTATTTAGCACCGAGTTGGGTATGAGTTCGAGATCACATGCCCCAGAACTATATTGCCACCGTAGATTTGCCTTCGGGCTAAGAGATAGATCTATAAGTTACGTTTTATTTTACACCCCGGCAAGGTGTAGGACATCTCTTCTTAATGTGGAGAAGACCTTGGACTCCATGTTGCTCACATGGTTTATGTCGGTTAAGAGAAACTCCCCCAATTTAGAAAGACTCAATATCTTTATTCAAGCTACTTATTATTTATGATTATTGTATGAAAGGAATTTTTCTTCGACATTTCAATTAATTATTTTTGATCTTATTTCATGAGGTTCACTATTTAAGTTTCTATATGTTTTTTTAAAATTTATTCATCACACTACTTTAGTCCCGGCAAATAACCAAATGAAGAATCGGTAAGTCTTTTGTTTTACATCTCCATAGTTATGTCATATGTTATGTTTTAAATTTTAAGGTTATGTTAGTTTCAGTTTTCTTTCCACTTTTATGTACCAATACATTCAAAGAACTGACCCCTTTTTTTTACATTATATCATTTTGTGATGTAGATTCCGGCATACAGATTCAGGACCACAGTCAGACCTTTCATTAGATCTTTCTGTATCAGTTTGTGGTGAGTCCTCTTTGCATCCATAGGACTTGATGATGATTTGTTTTTGAATTTCACAACTTATTATATAGTTTCAGTTTCAGTTGTTAGTTTCAATAAAGGTATCTCCGGGCCATGTCCCAACAACTGTTTCAACTTATGAGTTACTGAGGCTTTATGAGATATTAAATAGTTGAATGTTTTGTTGTCTTTTAAAGTTCATATGCAATATTTCAAGTTAAATTTCTTTTCTTATTCCTAGAGATTTATCACATAACTGTATTTCCTGCTTCTACATAATTTCAAATTAGAGTTTATGAACAGTTTGCCAGGCCAAGGGTTCGCTTGGGATCACTCATAGTTTCAAGTGCCATGTCACGTCCAGGGTGTAGGCTTGGGACGTAAAAAAACTCAGTATCATAACATAAGGTTCAAGTGTTCTAGGGTGTCTATGAAGCTATGTCTAGTAGAGTTCTAATTATGGGTTTGAAGCGCGCCACACTTATAATCAGGAAGCTATAGGGCATTTAGGAAAGTTATCCTTTTTCTTTTCCTAGAACTGCAAGATATTTACCCTAAGAGAAATCTTCTAACCCCTACTCTTCCGTATTTCAGATCATGCCTCTAAAGCAAACTTTAGGTCAGCGATCCACAACAATTTCTAACGTCTCAACTGGAGCCAATGCCACATTTATACCTCCTACTTATGGGATGCAAACCTATAATGGAGTTTGCACATCTGACCCTCTTGCAACTACTGGGGTCCCACCTACCCCATCTAGTTTTGTATGGGCTCCCAGGACTGTCTTTACTTGCACTCAGTCCCCTCAGGGTAAAGTTTCTAATGCTGAGTTTAGATAGACTATTCAGATGCTTTCTCAGATTGTGTCATCTCAGTCTTGATGATTATATAGTGTTGGTTTATCTAATGATTTCGCCGACCCTACTAGAGTCGGCCAGTTCATGAGATTGAATCCTCTGATTTTCACTGGTTCTAAAGTTGAGGAGGACCTCCCAAGATTTTATTTATGAAATGGAGAAATTTTTTAAGGTTATGCATGTTACTGATACTGCAGGAGTTGAGTTTATGTCTTATCAGCTGAAGGGTGTGGCTTATCAGTGGTATGATGAGTGGGAGGGGATTAGGGGCGAGGATGTTGAACCTGCAGTTTGGAAAGATTTTTCTGTGGCTTTTCTTGATCACTTTTTTTCTTGGGAGTTGAGAAAGGCTAAGGCTAAGGAATTTTTGAATTTGAAGCACGGAATCATAAGTGTTAAGGAGTATGCTCTAAGATTTACTCAGTTGTTTCGCTATATTCCAGAGTTGGTGTCTAACATGAGAGCCAGAATGGGGAAATTTGTGTGGGGGGTGTCCGATGATGTGAAATTAGAGTGTAAAAGGGTAATGTTGAACAATGACATGGATATTTATAGGTTGGTGGTGTATGCTCAGCAGGTAGAGGAAGAAAAGAAAAAGATAGCAGAGGTTGTGGATCGTCAAATAAAAAAGGCAAAATTAGTGAATTATAAGGTGAACCATGATAAAAATAGTAATAGGTCATTCTTCCATAAGAGATCATTTTGTCTAGTCCCATCTCCGGCTAGTGTACCTATGTCTGATTCTCATTCCTATGGTAGTGTTTCTCAGAGGCCCTCTAAGTACCCTCCTTGTGCTAAGTATTGTAGGTCTAATTCGAGAGAATTTAAGGTGGGTATAGATGGATGTTTTAGATGTGGATAGTTAGGTTACTTCCTAAAGAATTGCCCATCAACAAAACAAGGCAGTGGGGGGTAGAGCCCTGATTCCAGTATCATCCGCTACAGCAGACCAGGTTACTCAGAAAGAAAGTACTTCAGGAACTAGTGGGGTTCAAAACCGATTGTATCTTTGACTAGCCCATAAAATCTAAAAAACTCTCCTGATGTTGTGATTGGTATGTTATTTAACTTGCTCCATGTGTAGAAAGTTACTATTTTCCAAACCCTTTTTTCTTGGCATGACTTTTCTTAGCTTAGAACCAAGGTGAGTGAGTAGTATGAGGGTGCTAATATTGATGTTGGACGTTTGATTTATGTGCGTATTTTAGTGAGGATGGTATAGTAATAGGGATAGTTACAGTCATAAGTTGTTGACTTGAGTTCAAGGGGGAGATGGTGAGTTATTAAGCAAAGGCTAGTCTTAGTATCATTGAGTTTCTATAAGAGAGTTGGGCTTGTGCATAACCATGTCTTATATTGCTTGCATATTTTCTCTCCACGATAGTTGAGACATTACTTAACTCCAGATTTAGTGTGCTAAAACTTCCTCTCCTAGTCGATGATCAATCCCTAGAGAAAGAAGAGCAAACCTTACTTATTTTGTTAACTCCTACAGATATTTCATGTCCTTCAAGTCCCGATTCTCACGCTTTAAAGACTTTCTGTCTATGTACGCTTTATAGATATCTTGGTTTTAAGTTAAAACATCTAGACTTATATTTCCAACCTAAGTGTAGAACAAAGTCGTTGATGGTTTGGTGTGTTCTTTCATCTTAGAGTTACCCATCACTCGAGGACGAAAGATTCCAAGGGGTAGATAATGTAACGCCCCAAATTTTTTCTTGTGTACGCTTCAAAACAAAAAAATCAAGTTTTGAAGTTTTATTTTAATGGTACAATGGTCTTTTCTATTTTAGAAACCATTCCTCCTACATTAAAAACTCCTTAAACATCAGAAAACCCCCCCCCCCACTTTAAAATCAAAAATCCTATCCCATTCTCTCAAGCTTCCAACCTTCAAGTTGCAAAAGAACTCAAGTTAGAGCTCCAAATCCAAAGGACTCTTCCCCATCGTTCATCTTTAAGGTACGTAAGAGCAATACCTTTCGTGGGAAAACCTGTTCATCCCCATAAGTTAGTCATAAGTCATGATTTCAAGTTAGGGTTTTGAAGATTTAAATATTTTAAGTGTTGTTCTTGAGTCCTATCATAATTTTCTTCTAAATATTTTAAGTATAGTGAATTATTTCCTAAATGAAAGTGGTTCTTGAATGTTTAGTCTATTTCCATATCCGAAGGTTAGTTTCACTTAAAGTTTATGACTTGGGAGTTTGTATTGAAAAATTTGCGTTCATATTCTAAATGATTTAACTATAGTTTTGTTATTAAGTATATTCAAAGGTAAGCAATTTACAAACAATTTATGAAAATTCCTATATCATTATATATCATGACTAAAAAGGTGAAGAGAAATTATCAGATCTTGAAAAGAGAAAGCAAGTTATAATGATTTAGAGCCAAGGCTTGCAGAGAAAGATAATTTTCTTGGTATGGTTATGTAGAGATTAATATGATTTTTAGAAAGTATTTTAAGACTTATAATATGAGCAACTATTATGTTTTGGGAGGATTATTTAGCATCGAGTTGGGTATGAGTTTGAGATCACATGCCCCAGAACTATGTTGCCACCGTAGTTTTGCCTTCGGGCTAAGAGATGGATCCATAAGTTACGCTTCGTCTTACACCCCGGTGTCATGACTCGAACCGAGGCCCTGGCCGTAACGAGTATCCCGAACCATGAAGGCCCGAGCGCTCTTCTATATCTGGTAATCATGCACAATATTCATATAATCTATAATATATTAAAAGTGTGAAGACCCTTAGAAAAGTGATTTGAACTTTTTGCCCTTCATTAAAAGTCTCTGCTTTAGATAAAATCGTCATTTTACTATTTTTTAATTATTATTTTATTAAATTAAGGACTCCTAAAATATATAGGATGAAATTTAGTAATATATGGTAAGAAATATATATGAGTCCTAAAATATGTGGAAAAGAATATTATAAAAAGAATTAGACTTGGGTTACATGTTTTTAACTTTTTATTATAAAATACGTTGCAAAAGAGATCTTAATTGGCATGAATGATATTAAAGAATGTTTTTTTGTACAAAAGTTACAATGTCATAATTTTTAGGAAAAAAAATTGTAGGAAAGGATAATAGGAAAACATAACATATATTTAGAATTTTGTAAAAAGAAAAAATCTTGTAGAAATGAGTAATAGAAAAACTTGTCATATATTTATGATTTTGTATTTTCATATATTTAGGAGTTCCCAAAAATATCTATATTTTTTAATTTTGATGGTGAAAAAAGGAAAAAAAATACTTCAGAATTGTAGGGAGGAAAAAGAAAAACATGTAGAAGTAGAGAAAATTTATTATATACTTTGGAGTTTGACGATATTTAGGAGTTCACAAAAATATTTATATTTTAGGATACTCAAAATTGTAAGAAAGAAAAAGAAAGGAAAAATGTGTTGGAAAATTTCACATGATAGTATTTATGATTGAAGAGATAAATTTACTTGTAATTTGAGGTAAGTTTGTTTTAGAAATTTTTTTAGTATGTTTTCAATGTTTACAATAACAAATTATCATCATTCTTCATAAGCAATTGCTGATTGAGAAGTTTTTTTTTTTTTTTTTGCAATTTTGTATTTTCTTGAAATTTACAATAATGACAATAAAATTTTATGATGTTCTTGAAATTTACAATAATAAATTATCATGTCCTTTTGATAAACAATTGACAATTGAGACGCATTTTTTAGTAAAATATTAATAATATTTGCAATTTGATGAGATAACTATACTTGTAGTTTGAGGTAAATTTTAAATTTTTTCATATGTTCTTGATGTTTACAATAATAAATTATTATATATTCTTGGTAGATTATTGCTGATTAAGAAATTTTTTTTTTGTGTTATTTTAATACGTTCTTGAAGTTTAGAATAATAAATTATCATATATTCTTGATAGACAACTGCTAATTTAAATTTTTTAGTGTAAAACAGGTTTCTTGACATCCAAAACATCGTTTATATACATTATTTAAGGTAGAAGGTGTTAAGGTTTTTGCCCTGATTTTCTTACTATATTTAAGTTTTATTTTTTCTTAGAAGGAAAATAAAAGTTATCATAATTACTTTTACTTTTCTTGAAAGAAAAAATATAATTATTTTTCATATTTGGCTAACCTCTTTCTTGGAGAAAAGGTTTTGGAACTCTATAAATAGAACACTCCCTTCTCATACCATAACATAGTAGCATCCACAATGTAGTCATTTAAAGAGTCTCGTTTAGGGGGAGATTTTCTCCCAATAGTTTTTAATATTTTTTTATATTAGTTTTCAATATGTAGGTCACTTGACCAAATTACATCAATAATATATTTTTTAGTATGTTTTTCTTTTCGTCTGATTTATCGTCTCATAGTTTGCAACTAATAGCTTCCGCATGACGCCCTCTCGATTTCGAACCCAACAAGTGGTATCAAAGCTTACGGTTCAATGGTCCAATGGTGTGGTGAGACGAGATTAAACAGGTTCAAAGAGGTTTCAAAATCAAGCTGCAACAATTTGGACGATAATGAAGATTTTTGTCGAACTACATGTGGAGAACAAGTTTCAACCATATTTTCAACACTCTTGTTGCTGCATCTTTAAAAATAAAAATAAAATATTACTTTTAAACTAATTTTTAACCATGATATTTCAAACCTTATTCTTAACCATGGAAAGCAGAAGTTATGAAGATTATATCAAGAACGAAGTTCATGCACGTGATGTGAAGAGAAGACGGATCAAGTGAAGAAAATCAAGTCAAAAAGGGGAGATTTGTTAGGGTTTTTGTCCTGATTTTCTTACTATATTTAAGTTTTATTTTTTCTTAGAAGGAAAATAAAAGTTACCATAATTACTTTTACTTTTCCTAAAAGAAAAAATATAATTCTTTTTCATATTTGGCTAACCTATTTCTTGGAGGAAAGGTTTTGGATCTCTATAAATAGAACACCCCCTTCTTATACCATAACATAGTAGCATCCACAATGTAGTTGTTTAAAGAGTCTCGTTTAGGTGGAGATTTTCTCCCAATAGTTTTTAATGTTTTTTGATATTAGTTTTCAATATGTAGGTCACTTGACCAAATTACATCAATAATATATTTTTTAGTATGTTTTTATTTTCGTCTAATTTATCATCTCATAGTTTGCAACTACTAGCTTCCACATGACGCCCTCTCGATTTCGAACCCAACAGAAGGCAAATCAAGAAGTTGTCAAGAGCCAATCCCCATGTTGAACAATCTTGTGGTCCTGTTGTTGAGAATTTTAAGGGGATTACTATATTGAGTTCAGGTGTATTATTTTTTTGTAGTTTAAATATCGTTGATGAATTTACAGGTGGTAGATGAATGTCGGTTGGCTTTGAGAAATTTTTGTAGGTAAAAGTTTAGGTTTAATCGTATTATTTTTATATCTCTATTTTGAGAATTTTTTTTATGTAAAGGTAAAGTTTAGTTATATTATTTGGATATCTCTATTGTCGTATTATTTTTTTGTAGTTTACAGGTGGTAGATGAGTGTCAGACGACTTTGAGAAAATTTTTTGTGTAAAGATTATATTTAATTATATTATTTTAATGTCTCTATCATCGTATTGTTTTGTTGCAGTTTACAGGTGGTAGATGAATGTCGATCCACTTTGAGAGTTAATGTTTGGTTTAATTAAATAAATTCTCCAAAAGATGTTAAATTTAATTATTGTATTCATCTTTATTAGTTAAACAAATATCTTATTTAGTGTAACGTTTGAACTCAATAAAATGAGGAACATGCGCGAGGCGCGTACACCTAAACTAGTATAATAAAATTTACGAAAAATAACACATAACGGAACCATGATCAATCTCATAAACTTCAACCATTTGAAAAAGGAATTCTGAATATTCTAAACATGTGACAACCGTCTGCGAAATCTCTAACATTATAATATCCATCATAAATCTGAAACAAAACTGGGACAAGGCCCCCAGTCAGACCATAAACCAAATAAATAAAAATATTATGTAAACCCAGCCTTCCGAACTAGGGGAGGCTCACCAACTGCAATTCTCAGACACACCGATCTACTACTTAGCGGGACCCGGGACTATGCCTCAGACTCGAAATATAGGGGGTCAATACAATTGTACTGGTATACAGAGCAATTAGAAATAATATACTCTTATACAACATAAGTGAGAGCAATTTATAAAACACTTTACATAAGATATATGAAAACACACGGGAAAACTTAAAAGACCTTGAACATTTACTGAAATCTATGACTCACTCTTTATCTTTACTTCTGAGCTAGGTGGTATATTCTACAACTCTACAATCCCACGGGTTAAATGAAATCTTCCCTTAACTCGGCAGCCAAGCCCCCAACCTAAGTTTGCCGCTAGGGTTGGTGTCTCTATCTCTAATATGCCAAAGGACACTACGCCAGCATATGATCCCTCTTGGGGGACATAATAAATCTGTATCGACAAAACACAGTTTTAGACTAGGAGTTATCTGAACTCAAGCCTTCTTCGAGCAACCACCTAACTTTCTTTAAGCCCATTTTTAACTCTTTAAGACATGTATTCTCTGAAATCAAAATCTGAAAATCTTACTCCGTTATGATATTCATCTGATTGGTATCGTCATATTAAGACTTGCAAATTATATGTTTAGGCCATATAATATCATGTTGCAGTCTCTTCATTCAAAACATAAAGTTTGGACCACCACATCATTCAAACAGTTCAAGAGAATTCATACTTCAAAACATATGTCAAAATTATGCAAAGACTCTCTCTTTTCAACATTTCAACAAAACATGCGGTGGTCAAGTATTTTTTGTGACAAACCATGCAACTCTTTAAAATCATCACTTCTCGATTATATAAACAAGAAACAAACTCCCTTTCTTCAGTTCATAACAAAAGACAAGTTTCAAACAAAATTAAACACACTTGTATCATGCTTCTCAATATGCATTTGAAATAATCTATACCATATGAAAACAATGGGGATTCATAGCAAGAGAGGGACCGTATATGTTCATTCTCTCAATTCAATCTTCAAATTCAATTACATACATACTTGTATACGAATACAAATTAAATTTAGGGGAGAGGCCTCAAGACCAAGATATTATATCATTGAAAGAATCCAAAATGCATGATCTTTAATATAATTCAACACCCTTCTTGAACTCATGATTTCTCAACATTCAATCGTTATTAAAAATGTTTTTCACTATGACCATGTAGTTTAGGAAAATCCCACGTACCTTAGATTACAAAGTTTAACGAGTAGAACTCGAATCTTGATTTGTTCTTTGAAAATCTTGGATTTAAGGATTGATTTTCTTGATTTCTTGTTCTTGGAGGAAACCCTAGTTTGATCTTATTTTTTAGAGTGAAAAGATGATTTTGATGTTGTATAATTGATAATGATTGACTAATAACTTTTAGAGAGTAATTAAATCTATTGGGGAGGTTTTCTGAAAAGAAAAAGTATGAAAACACCCTTTTTAAAACGTTCCGTCTGCGCAACTTCAGACAAATTAGAGTATACAAATTAGTGTACTATTCTTTCTTTATTGCATTTTTTACGTCTATTTTTTAATTAGTTTACTAAATGTGACTTCATTAGCTTGTTAGGTGTCTTTAATATCATTATTATCACCACTCTCATTTTTAAATATAAGATTCATATAGAATTTGTTGCTCTTGATCTATTATTTATACTTTTATTCTATTGTTCAATTGTATATTAATTATTTAATTAATTAAAATTTTAAAATTAACTCAAGTATAGGATCCTCACATTTTTACTATCTCCCCTTTTGTTTACATATTTCTCTACTATAATATTTTAGTTAGTTTTAGTTGTTTACTATTTTACATCGTATATAATAAAATAAAATAATATCAAATCTAAAACTGATTTGTTATTTTTAATTTGTTTAAACTTGTTTATAAGGATTATTTTAATAATTTATCATAAAGTATATTAATTTTTTTATGATATTTTAATAATCTCATAAAGTTTTAAAAATATTTTTTTTTTTAAAAACTTTTGATAAAAAAGAGTATCTTTTGATAAAAAATAGTAAACAACTATGTAAAACTCTACTACTACTACTCAAATGACAGAAGCAATGCATGTTTGTTACTTAGGAGGCATAAAAAATACTGATCGTCCTTATTTTTGTATTTCTGAAGTTTCTTACATGCTTAGATGAAAGCATAAATTTATTCAAATAAAAAGGATACTAAATACATAATTAAAAGGCAAACAAAAAAAAAATTAGATAACAGAAAAATATGTCTACAAAATTTTTATTTTTTCCTAATTTTTTAAAATTATTTTATACATCATCCCTCATTATAAAGTGGAGATAGAGAGCACTCGACTCTAATTGATTCCTTGCATCAACTCGTTGAAATCCTGTGAATCGAATTATATTGAGATTATTAAAAATAAAGTTGATTAATAAAGAAAATAAAATTGACCATAAACTTTAGTAAATTTATACACAATATAATTAAGTTCATGTTCCTCTTTAATGCATAAGCATAAATAAGAAACTTCTTTAATGCAGAATCAATTTGCAGTGATATCTACTTTATAGACTAAACAAATTATTTATATGCAAACTTGATTTATGTAACGTAAATATTTAAATGTGTTAATGAATCAATAATACTCTTGAAAAATAAAACAATTAATCATATGATAATTGCACAAAGATGTCAAATATGATTATTTCTTACAAATTACATATACATTTATTGTGATTAAGTGTTCACTTGAAGATCAAAATGACAAAAAATGGAAAAATTGTAGTCATCTCCAAAATTGTAAGTAATTAATTCAAAATTAAAACATTTATCTTTAACTTTTTTTTTTTTTTTGAATAAAGTCATTGTAGTATAAAATTTCTGCATTTCAAATTAAATAAATGCAGATAAGTTGTTATGATTTATATATAAAGCTTACACCTCTATCGTATGATAACCTATATGTTAATTAAATAAAACAAAGAAGTGAATTATTTTTAAATTATAGGATCTCATCAAATCTCTCATGGTGAACTTCTTATCAAATATTTATTAATGTTACATTTGGTTATATTTAAAATAACTTATATACCTCTATAAATACAAAGAAATTTTATGAAGCCGTATAAAGTTCTGATATTGATTGTGGTTATTTTAGTTATGTATGATAAAGAAAATAAGTATGAGAGATTTTAAATTTTTTAATAAAAGATTTAAACATTGATTGTTAAAAATTTAAACTTTGAAAAAGATATATATAATAAAAAGTGTGGCAAATTAAGTAATTGTAAGAATTTGATTTTTCATTAAATTCTAAAGGAGTACCTGAAAGTATAAAAAAACTACAAATTAATTATAATTATAATTAATAATTAATTATGTGTCTTTGTGGAGGACGTGGGAGGAAAGTATAAAAATAAGGTGCATGTACTACAATTGATTAGTATACATTCTTTTAAAATATTATTTTAATTTTCTGTTATATTGTCTTACCTTTTTAAAATGTAGAAATTAGTTTTGAAAATTTGCAAAAAATAAAATGATGATTAAAAGACAGAGATATGTACTATCCTACAAATAAAGTGAGTGACAATACCTAATTACAATGTATTGTGAAAAATAATCATGTCGCGCGTTATTTTATAATAATATATTTCATTTGTTGTAAAATTTGGTGGAATATCATGAAAATTTTCGTGATAAAATGACTACTTTGCAAATAAAAGAAACTATTAAATATCAATATTGAGGATTCCATTTAAGAACATGATTCTGGTGATACTAACTAAATGTTTAACATGAAGTAGGAACAAAAGAAATTATTGAGAAGTTGAGAGAAAGTCGAGGTTTGAGAAGATAAATTGATTATTATTAGCATCAATAATAAGAAAATCATGTGTAATTTACAATAAAGATCGGTACCTACATATTTGCAAATAAATAGGAAATTAACAAAACAAGAAGCAAAAAAAAAGTTTGAAAAATATTTTCCGAGGGAGAAAAAGAAATAAAAGTAAGAAAGGATTCAAGAAGTGTAAATTACCCTCTTGACCAACAACGTCCAAAATCGATCATGAAATAATCTTTTGATTGAAATTCCTTCCATACAATTTTGACATCTTGGTGGAAAAGAAAAATAAAGAGTCCAAAGAAAAAATAAAATTGGAATATTAGTAAAACTTGAATGTGATCAAAATGAACAAAAATTGAGTTCTTCAACATATTAGTGTCATGCTTTAAAAAAAAAACTAATTACTAATTGAAGAGTGTTGTGCGGAGAAGTTAACGGATGCAGGGATGTAAATTTACTCAAAACATAACTTCTAAGTAGTTGTTTTCTTTTGCACTAATTATTTATATTTATTGGTGGACTTTCAAATTTTCAAGTAATTATGCAGTTAGAAGTAATATTTTGGACGAATTTTTCTACAAAGGAATAATTGTGGAAAATTTATTTAAATATTTAATATAAATAATTTGATAAATTTCCACAAAAAAGTATTCTGTTCTTATTAAAATTTAATTTTTAAGTTTAAATAATATACATTACTTTCAAAAAAAAAAAAAAGGAGCAGTTGATGTTTAAAAATAAAAGGAGCAGCAGTTGAAATACGTAAGTTTAATTAAGAATTAATTTTTAAAATAAAAAATAAATATTTAATATTAACAATCTGTAACTTCCTAAAAAAATAAAAGAGTCATAAATGTAATTTGCACAAAAAAAGTACTAAATGTGCGTGGAGTTAATTTCCTAGATTTTAGGAGAAATCGTGGAAAGTTAGTTTAAGGCAAAGTGGTTCGCTGCATCCTTGTATTATGTCCGTTTTGTAATGTGGTTCTTTTACTTGCATATTTATCATCTGGACACCACTAAAAGATAACATTTTTAAACACTTTTTTGATGAGTATAACACACTCTCCCCATGTCAGCCGCCACGTCTGCTTCCACATCATTTTCAGGTATTACATTAAATTTTATGTCATTTTAAAAATTCTACATAAGAAATTAAATATTAAAAATAAATTTAATTAAATAATTTTTTTTTTATAAATTGTAGAAAAATTAAAATAATCATGTTTTTATTTTTGCTCACAAATTAAATATCAAATTCATTCCAAATAATTAAAATTCTTCTCCAACTAATTTAAAATTTTAACTATAAATTCATATATACAAAACATAATGAATTTTTGATTTTAAAATTTGAATATCTTTAACAAATTCACAAAAACTTTAAGTTTTTTCAAACTTATTCGTGAAATTCACTATTTTTTCAATATCTACTATCATTCACTTTCAATTCAAATTTAAATTTTAATCCCAAAAAAATATGAAAAGATTTCAAATTTAAATTTTAATCTCAAAAAAATATGAAAAGATTTGAATTGAGAGGAAAAATTAAAAAAATAAAATATGACAAGATTTGAATTGAGAGGAAAAATTAAAAAATGAATTTTCAGTTTTGATATTTTTTATTATATTTACATTAAAATAATTAAAAATACTTTTTTTTTTTTTTAAATAAAAGCTACCCCCGCCCCCGCGCTCTCCACCAACACCATTACAAACCCCATTTCCTTTTCTCACCAGGTACTTTTCCTTTTTCCATCATCATTGAAATTCACTATAAGTGTGTTCACTTTGAAGCAGCAGCCTGAAAATGGGAACTAAAATAGTCTATGCAATGAATTTTCAATTTTCATCTTAATGAATTTCACCATTTTTCTTTAAAAAAAATTTAAAAAGTAATTGTTGATGGCTGTCATGGCTGCTGTGAAGAAGGGGGGGTGGGGAGGGTTGTAGGTGGGGTGAGGGTGGCTGAACGGGGGATGGGGTGGGGTGGGGGTGGCTGGACGGGGGGAGGGGATTGGGGGTAGAGGTGGCTGGAGGGGGTGGCTGGACGGGGGAGGGGGTGGCTGGACAGGGTGAGGGGTGGGGTGGGGTGGCTAGACTGGGGAGGGGTTGGGGAAGGGGGTGTTTTTTTATTTCTTGTTAAAATTTATTATTTTTTAATTTTTAAAAATATTTTTAATTTAAAAAGATGGAGGAAAAAAAGGCCCCCCTTTTAATTTTAATATTATTTTAATATACAAATAATGCTCTCACTCTCTCAAACGCGCGTGACCACACACGTCATATTCTACTCAGCAATTTTAATGCCACGTAGGTTTGGTCAACGGTCAAAGGACTTAAAATATTAAATTTTATTGAGTTGAAGGGTTCAGTTGACAAACATGTAAGTAGAAGTATCCACATTACAAAACGGACATAGTACAAGGGTCCATCGAACCATTTTGCCTTAGTTTCAATATATAGCACTACACCCGTATTATATTAGTTGTCTCCTTTTGCTAAAAATAATTATTTTATTTTATTCATTTAAATTTTAAAATCAAGAGAAGTTTATTGTGTTTTTTACTATATTATCCTTATCATAAAACGATTATGTAAAGTGTATTTAATTCAATTTATATTTTCTCAATACATAACAAGGTTACTTTAGTAAAATAAACCTCTATTAAATATTTTCTTAAGGTGAGTATCAAGTCAATAAGAGTCAATTAAAACAAAACGGAAGAAGTAATATAAAGTATCTATCATATTACTTGACATATTTGTTACGAAATTTTGTCTTCAAAATAATTAAAATATTTAAATAATTAAAAGATAATTGGATATATTTTTTCAACTTTACCCTTAATAATTTAATGAAAGAGTAATTAATTATATTTAATGTGAATTTATAAAGTCATATTAGTCAATTTATATTCTTATTAAAAGTTGTATAAAAAAACATGCCAAAAAATATGAAAAACTAACTTCGCACAAAAAAAAAACAAACTAAACGTGCTAATTATCCCAAAAAATAATGTAAATCGTTTGCAATTTGTGTTTTTTCTATAAAATGGAGCAAATAGATAATCATCGTAACGATGGAAAATAAGTGCTAACTTTTTTTTGAAAAAAAGTACAGTAAAATACAAATAACTCAACATTTATTAAAATTTTAAATTAATAAAAATAATAAGTAGTAACTAATAACTAATTATAACTAATTTATCCTAAAATTAACAAGTGACATTGTTATAGGCTGACACTTGGGAACTTTTAGAGCAAGACTTTCTTGCTATTTACTCCCTCCGTTTAGTTTTAGTTGACCCTCTTTCTAAATATATTTGTTTCAATTTAGTTGTCTCTTTGATGGAATCAAGAGGATTTTATTACGTTCTTCCAATATCACCCTCAACATTAAATGATTAAACAAAGTGTATTACTTAAATTCATATTTTCAATGCATAATTAATAGGGTTATTTTAGTAAAATAAGCCTCTATTAAATAATTTTTTAAGGGGTGTGCCAAGTCAATAAGGGCTAACTAAAATGAAACGGAGTGAATAGTATCTATAGATAGATTTTAAAATCAAGAGAAGTTTATTGTGTTTTTCACAATATTATCCTTATCATAAAATGATTATGTAAAGTGTATTTAATTAAATTTATATTTTTTTCAATATATAACAAGTTTACTTTAGTAAAATAAACCTCTATTAAATATTTTCTTAAGGTGAATGTCAAGTCAATAAGAGTCAATTAAAACAAAACGGAGGAAGTAATATAAAATATCTATCATATTACTTGACATATTTATTAAGAAATTTTGTCTTCAAAATAATTGAAATATTGAAATAATCAAAAGATAATTGGATATATTTTTTCAACTTTACACTTAATAATTTAATGAACTAAAAATTACACAAATACACAACTTATGTTTCTAATATTATAAAAAATCTCAACTCCCTAAACATATTATAAAAACCCAACATATACACAGAATGCTATGTATATGTCGACTATGTTATGTATATTAATAGGGAGAGAGAGTAAAGTAATTAAAAAAGTGGGAGAAAGTGTAATTACTTTCAAAGGAGTTGGTATTTATGTTATTTAATGTGAATTTAATAAAGTCATATTAATCAATTTATATTCTTATTAAAAGTTGTATAAAAAAACATGCCCAAAAATATGAGAAACTAACTTGGGGCAAAAATTGGAACAATTCCATGCTACATGACGCACGAAAATGATACTACGACTTATTATAGATGCTTGTGATTTTATCAAATTTGAGGTGGTTGTTATTACAATAAACTTGGAATTTGGAAACTAATAAGTCAAGTTGCTTTATATTTTATGGTTAAGTTCAATCAATTATACAATTTATACGTCAAATCAAGGAAAATTATTTGGGCGGACTTAGTGTTTTGTGACTTTTTCTTCCAAGATGATAACTCTTGAGAGACTTTTCCATTATAATTATTTCCCACAACTGCAACTGCAACTGCAAGATTGGCCTATCCAACCACCTTTTCCATTGTGTTTACTTCCATGAGTAGTGACACAGCTAGACTTGTAGTGATTTACTCAAATATAAAACCATACCTGCACAAGTTCATCAATAACCAATACAATTAACTGAATTTTTTTAGCCTTCAAGATGGTTCCCAGAATATTTTATTTCTTGTCTTTCTTATTTATATTCACAGTTACTTTTGGTTCCACCGAGGAAGCAGCTGCTCTCCTCAAATGGAAAGCAACTTTCCTAAACCAGAACAGTAATTCCTTACTTGCTTCATGGACACCAAGTACTGATGCATGCAGGGGTTGGTATGGAGTTCAATGCTTTAATAGTAGGGTAAAAATGGTGAATATTGCAAATGCTAGTGTCATTGGTACACTCCATGATTTTCCATTTTCATCTCTCTCATTTCTTGAACATGTTGATCTTAGCATGAACCACCTCTCTGGCACCATCCTACCTGAACTAGGAAAGCTCACTAATCTTGTCTATCTTAACTTGTCAATCAATACGATTTCAGGCAATATCCCACCTCAAATCGGGAAGATGAATTCACTTGAGGTTTTAGCCTTACAAAGTAATAATCTTACTGGTCCAATTCCTATAACGCTAGGTGACTTAACCGAGCTCAAAAGTCTACACCTTTATTCTAACCAACTTTCCGGTGTCATTCCTAGTGAGTTGGGGAATTTGAAAAACCTCAATGATCTGAAATTACATGAAAATCAACTTAGTGGTTCAATTCCAAAAGCTTTAGGCGACTTAACTGAGCTCACAATTCTGTACCTTTATGATAACCAACTTTCTGGCCCCATTCCTAGTGAGTTGGGGAATCTTAAAAACCTTACCAAAATGGACTTATCTGAAAACCAACTTACTGGTTTAATTCCAATTACTCTAGGTAAGTTAACTAAGCTCAAAGTTTTATACCTTTTTACTAACCAAATTTCTGGCCCCATTCCTAGTGAGTTGAGAAATTTGAAAAGCCTCAATGATCTGGAATTATATGAAAATCAGCTTAGCAGTTCAATTCCAATTATGCTAGGCGACTTAGCTGAGCTCAAGATTCTATACCTTTATACTAACCAACTTTCTGGTCCCATTCCTAGTGAGTTGGGGAATTTGAAAAACCTCAATGATCTGCAACTATATGAAAATCAGCTTAGCGGTTCAATTCCAGTTACTCTAGGCAACTTAACTGAGCTCAAAATTCTGTACCTTTATACTAGCCAACTTTCTGGTCTGATTCCTAGTGAGTTGGGTAATTTGAAAAATCTCAACGATCTGATCTTATATGAAAATCAACTTACTGGCCAAATTCCTATTTCCTTTGGCAATTTGAGTAATTTACAAAATCTCTATCTCCGCGACAACAAACTTTCTGGTTCTATTGCTAAAGAACTTGCATATTTGGATAACTTGGTCTTCCTATCATTGAGTGACAATCAGTTTTCTGGCCATTTGCCAGAGCATCTTTGCCAAGGTGGGAAACTTGTGTACTTCTCGGTAACTAATAACAAGCTGACAGGGCCAATATCAAGAAGCATGAGCAACTGCTCGAGTTTGACAAGGATTCGCTTAGATAACAACAGTTTCACCGGGAATTTATCTGAAGCTTTTGGCATCTATCCAAAGCTTCAGTTCATTGATTTGAGTGATAATGATTTTCATGGTGAACTCAGCAGCAACTGGGGGAAATGCAATAATTTAACTGATCTACGAATAGCTAGAAATAACATCAGTGGTAGCATACCACCAGAGATTGGAAACATCAAAGGGCTTCTAGGACTTGATCTTTCATCAAATCATTTGATTGGGCAAATTCCAAGGGAATTTGGACAACTGACCTCTCTGGTTAAGCTTACTGTGCAAAACAACAATATTTCTGGCAATATACCCAAGGAATTTGGGTCACTGACAAAATTAGAGTCCCTCGATCTATCAGACAACAGATTGAATGGGTCAGTCCCAACATTTATAGGATCTTACATGAATATGTTTTTCTTGAACTTGAGCAACAACAAAATTGGCGAGAAAATTCCAATGGAGATAGGGAGGATGGCTCAGCTTAACGTACTTGATTTGAGCCATAATCTTCTTGTTGGAAATATACCCCCTCAGTTAGCCAATTTGGAGGTCTTGTTAAGCTTAAATCTTTCTCACAATGGCCTATCTGGGCACATTCCTGAAGAACTTGAAAGTTTGACTGGTTTGCAGTATGTTGTATTGTCATATAATGAGTTGGAAGGTCCAATTCCTAATAATAAAGCTTTCATCAATGCCTCGTTGGAGGGTAATAAAGGTCTTTGCGGCAATGTAACAGGACTCCAGCCCTGTCAAAGGCCATCTTCTGCGGTGAAGAAGCACTCAAAGGTGAAGAGACGTAAACTTATCCTCATCACCGTACTTCCTGTTATGGGAGCACTAGTACTGCTCTGTGTTTTCATCGGTGTCCTCTTCATGTGTGATAAAAAAAGGAGAACTAAAGACATTGAAATACAGGATGATGGTTGGCTCTCGATATCCATGTTAGATGGAAAGACATTATATAGAGATATCGTAAATGGCACAGAGGAGTTTGATGCAACATTTTGCATCGGCCAAGGAGGGCATGGAAGTGTTTACAAGGTAAACCTTCCATCCCTAGGGATTATAGCTGTGAAGAGACTTCATTCTTCATTTGAGAGTACACATTCCAAAAGCTTCATGAGTGAAGTAAGGGTATTAAATGGAATTAAACATCGGAACATTGTGAACCTCTATGGCTATTGTTCGAATGCACAACACTCGTTCTTGGTTTACGAGTATGTGGAGAGGGGTAGCTTGTCTAGTATTTTGAGCAATGACGTTGAGTCCAAGAAGTTGGATTGGCTTAAAAGGGTGAATATCATCAAAGGTGTTGCTTTTGCTTTATCTTACATGCACCATGATTGCTCACCACCGATTGTTCATAGAGACATATCAAGCAGTAATGTTTTGCTTGATTCCGAATATGAAGCTCGTGTTTCAGATTTTGGCATAGCTAAGATTCTCAAGCCAGACTCATCCAATTGCACTACACTTGCAGGCACATATGGCTATGTTGCACCTGGTAAGGTCTAACTTTAACTTTTTATTCTTTTTTTTCAAACTTAATGAACTATAGCCAAACACTCTATACTGTTTCAATCACATTTGTTTCAGAGCTTGCATATACAATGAAGGTTACACCAATGTGTGATGTCTATGGCTTTGGAGTGTTAACACTGGAGATAATCAAAGGGAGGCACCTCGGGGAATATATTACCGTGCTAGCAAATTCATCGACTAAAGATCATGCGCAGTTTAGTGATTTGTTAGATGAACGCCTTCCATATCCTGAAGATGAAGTAAAAGAGGTTTTGGTTTTTATCATCAAGCTAGCAAGCTCTTGTTTGGTTGAAACTCCAAAATCAAGGCCAACAATGCACTTCATCTCTCATAAGTTATCAACAATTGATCCCAGTCTACCTACTCATGTAAAGCGAGCTTTGTAATCCTTGAGATGTAAGGTGTCTTTGTATGAAAATGAATAACCTTTGACAAAATTATTACTGGATGTCTCAGATAATGTTGGTCGGATTATCTCCGTGGCCATCATTTCGAGGGTTGTCTAATTTTGACCATCTTTGACCTCCCTTATAATGATTTATCTGCATGGTTTATAGATTATATCCCCCGGCAATTGATGTTATTCTAACCTATATCAACATATAGTCTATCTATATTCTATGATCTATCTATATAATCTATAATCTATATCCATAATAGTAGGACAATTATTTAATATTTTCCTTTCTATTAGACTTTGTAAAATATATGAGACTCCTAAAATATGTTTCTAAAATATATGAGACTCCTAAAATATGTGACAACAGGGAGTTAATTATTACTCCCTCCGTTTAAAAAAAAATGACCTACTTTGACTTGACATAAAGTTTAAGAAAATAAAGAGACTTTTGAATCTTGTGGCCTTAAATTAAAGTTGTGTCAAATGTACCAAAATACTCTTTAATCTTGTGGTTCTAAACATGCCATGTGGAAAGTTGAAATTAATACATTATAGATGTAGATGTATATTTATAGACTTTTAAATCTTCTTAAAATCAAATTTAGGTGATTTAGAATACTTAAACTAATGAAATTTTTTTTGCCGTCACTAATTCTGATGACTTCTAATAAGTAAAGGTTTTACCATAAATATATTTAGTTAATTTTCAACTATTAAATATTAGGAAAAAATAGTAAAAAAACGATTTTGTCTAAAACAAAGACTTTCAATAAAGGGCAAAAAGTTCAAACGATATTTCTAAGGCTTTTCACATTTTTAATATATTATATATTATATATTATAGATTATGGATAAATATTGAGGTACACATGCAAGACGCATACAGCTAAACTAGTTTTATACTAAAAGTGTGAAGCTCCCAACTTCAAATAATATCGTTAATTATTATACTAAAATTTGGAGCAATTAAAGTGAAGTTAAATGATCAAAATATTCCAATAAAGTTGAAAGTCAGTTTTGTCCCTCAATCAATTACAATTCCAAACCAATTTATGTATTAAAGGGTAAATATACATCCTTATAAAATTTCAAAAATGAAAATTTAATGTTTTTTCTTTTAAAAAATAATCAAATATGAGACATTTTTCTCGAGTACATTGTATCTAAGCACTAAGCTTAAGCTGTTTATTTCTTTTGAGCAATGGATACTAATGCTAATTTACTAATGTACATTAATTGTAACCTCTCGAAGTGTAATAAGTAGAGCAATTAATATTCAAAACAAACTGTAACAGTAGTGATGTTAATTAAGTATCTTATCAGCCCAAGAAAACCAACAGATTTACAAGTGACCAGGGATTGACATGGTATGATATATACTGAATATCATATCGAAATCAAAATTTTTATACTTGATATGAATGTTATGGTATTTGTAGAAGTTTTAAATTATTATGGTATTTCGTATTTATCCAATATATACCAAAATATCGTATACCGCATCGAAATTTTTAATAATATATAAAATTCATATATATTATATTTAATATTATTAAATATATTTATACATCATCCATTAGCCAATTGAATATAAAAATAACTTTTAGTCAAAATTTTTTTTTGGGAAGCTTATTATTTAGGAGTACTATGCTTAAGTTTAGGTAATATTGTTCAGAGTTTGCATCTTGGACTACTCAATCGTGATTGAAATGTTCTTTTTCTGTAATTGATTAAGAAAGATAGTGTTGTTTCGAGTACACAATCTGTATGTTTACACGCTACACTTCAGCACAAGTTCAAGAATGTTTCAAGAACAACAATGAAGTTTTTAACACCTTCAACACAAGTTCAACATGAACTATCAAAGAAGTATGCTATCTAAAAGAAATAAGATGAAGTAGAAACAAAATCAAGTCCTCCGATTTCATGGAGTATCCTTAAGGAATTAATTCCTCTTAAGTACCCGATGTTACAGAATTTTTCCTCCCAGGATAAAATGACTCACAATTTGAATGTAGCGGTACCTCAAACCTTCAGATTCTTCGAACACACTCAACGACTGATGACTACAAAGAGTTTTTAAAAGTATAAGAGTCTTTTTCAATACTAAAAATTTCGTACATACCTGAGAAAAAAGTTCAGATATTTATAGCCATTAAGTGCCCCTTCAGAAAGGAAGCAACGATTCATGGAAAGATGTATCACTTCGGAACAGTCATGTCTGTCCATACCTAACTAGTGTGTCTTTTCTGAACAGTCATGTTCAACCGAATAGTCACCCTTTTTTTGAAATAATGTGTCATTTCCTTGAAGGGTTGTGTCCCTTTTGAGGTGTGTTTCTGCATGCATGTTCACGGAGAAGATATTTTTCGTTGAATTTTTGGATTAAAAATTTCACTTGTTTTTTCAAGTTTCAAATAAACTTTGTCTAAAAAATTAATCTCATCGATCGATCATTCGAAGCCGAATCTGAGCGAGAGACGATGACGGCGCGAGGCACCTTTTGGTTCTTCCCTCACTATCCACTTGAAGGAGTGATTCTTAATAAAAATACAATAAAGTTGCTTTCTCCCACCAATGTGGGAGAAGTAGACTTTTCTTTAGTGAGTACACTTTCCTTTTAAGTGTGAGATCACTTTTCCTCCAAGAATTCCCTCAATTTTTCGTTCACACATCCTATTGAACCCAACAATCCCCACATAAACGGGGAATGAATATTCTTTATAAAACTTTATGGACAAGTATGTGATCAGCAAGCAAAGCCTGATTGCATCTAGATAAATAGGTTTCCCTTTGAACTTTCTGTAGTGAACATGCATCAGATGCACTTGGTCAATCGGTAGATTTAATATCATTAAATCGTTGAACTTTAGTATACACCTAGACAATACATGTCACACAACCAACCTTTTACCATTTATGGTTCTCACGATTTTGTTCGTTTCAGTAGTGAACACGTCCTGATTTCATGAGAGTATAAAAAATAGGCCTTTATTAACATTATCTTGAAGCGACTTCCACTTCACCCTCACATAGGTGATTTCTAAACGTTCAATCCTATATATTGAACTACTTGGTAAAATCTACCTAATTTAGATAACCATTAAAAAGATTAACACTATAAGACTTAACCTTGTTTCCTAAACATTGTCTACATCATGAGAATGGGTTGTGTATATTGACAATGTTGAACTATCAGTCACAACTTTGTTTGATCTTCTTGAACCTAGCTCTTGGGATCTCTAGTATTCTAGGTAGAGGTACCATCGTGCTGACTTGTCCTAGGCCATAAACCCATTCCCTTCGATGTTCTCTCAACTCCTTCGCTAAATAGGCCTTTTGTAAGTGGATCCGACATATATCTTTTAACTTCACATAGTCAACAGTGATAATTCCACTAGAGAGTAGTTCCCTAATGGTATTATACCTCCGTCTTATATGAAGAGATTTACCATTATACATCATGCTCCCTGCCCTACCTATCGTTGCTTGGCTATCACAGTGTATACATACTGGTCACAGCGGTTTGGGCCAATAAGAAATATCTTCCAAATTTTTTTTGGAGCCATTCAGCTTTTTCACCGGCTTTATTTAATGCGACAAAATTCAGATTCCATTGTAGAGTAAGTAATACATGTCTGTTTGGATGATTTCCAAGAGACTGCTCCTCCACCTATACTAAATACATATCTACTCATGAATTTTACTTCATTCGATCCGGTGATCCAATTTGCATTACTATATCCTTCAATTACCGCGGGATATTTATTATAATGTAAAACATAGTCTTGAGTGTATTTCAGATACCCCAAAACTTTTTCCATTGCCATCCAAAGATTTTTATTGAGATTACTCGTGTACCGACTCAATTTACTAATAGCGCATGCTATGTATGGCTGTGTACAATTCACAATACACATTAAACATCCCAACATTATTGTGTAGTCCAACTATGAGTCACTTTCACCTTCTTTCTCTTGAAGTGCAAAGCTTACGTCCAATGGAGTCTTGACAATACCAAAATTCAAATACTTGAACTTGTCAAGTACCTTTTCAATATAATGAGACTGTGACAATGCCAACCCATGTGGAGTCTTATGGATTATTATTCCTAGGATCACATCCACAACTCTAAAGTCTTTCTTATCAAACTTGTTCTCAAGCATTCATTTCGAAGCATTTATAGTTTGATCATACCACTATTTAGGTGCTTGTTTTAGTTCATAGAGTGACTTAATAAGTCTGCACACCTTATTTTCTTTACCAGGAACCACAAAACCCTCGGGTTGTTTCATGTAAATTTCTTCCTCCAATTCTCCATTTAGGAATGTTGTTTTCATATCCATTTGATGGATTTGAAGTCCATATACCTCCGCCAAGACAATTAATATCCGAATTAACTTTATCCTTGTTAAAGGCAAGTATGTATCAAAGTAATCAAGGCCTTTCTTCTGTTTGAAGCCTTTTACTACAAGTCTTGCCTTGTAATTATCAATAGTATCATCTGCTTTCATTTTCCTTTTGAAGATTCATTTAGAACCTAAAAGTTTATTTCCTGGAGGAAGATCAACCAACTCCCAAGTATGGTTGCTCAAGATTGATTGAATCTCACTATTAACTGCCTACTTTTCAAAAGGATGAGTTTGAAGACGACATCACTTCTTTAAATGTTTGAGGCTCATTTTCTAAGAGAAATGTTACAAAATTCCTTCCAAACGAAGTTGACGTTCTTTGACGTGTACTACGTCTTGGTTTCTCATCATTATGTATATGCTCACTTGGTTTATCTCGAGGTCATTTAGACCCCCCACTAGACTGTTCGTGTCTAGTTTCATACGAATAAATGTGTTCAAAGAAATCAACATTATCTGATTCAATTACCGTATTTTTATTGATATATGGATGTTCAGATTTATGAACCAAAAATCCACATGCTTTACTACTTTTAGCATATCCTATAAACACGCAGTCCACTATCTTAGGTCCTATTTTTACCCTTTTAGGCATAGAAACTTGGACTTTCGCTAGACACCACCACACTTTGAAATATTTCAAGTTGTGTTTCCTTTCTTTCCATTTTTCATATCGAATTAATAGTGTCTTACTGTGGGGCACTCTATTGAGTATTCGGTTAGCTGTAAGGATAGCTTCTCCCCATAAGTTTTACGGTACACCTAAACTTATAAGTAAGATATTCATCATTTTCTTTAAGGCTCAGTTTTCCTTTCTGGAATTCTATTAGATTGAGGTGAATATGGGGCTGTAGTTTGATGGACAATTTCATTTTCTACACAAATTTCTGTAGTTTTGATGTTTTTCTCTAACTAATTTTCAACTTCTGTTTTATATTGCCTAAATGCATTTATTGCTTTATCCTTACTATTTAGCAAGTAGACATAACAATACCTAGTGAAATCATCAATAAAAATTATAAAATACTTTTTTCCACCACGAGATGGTGTTGACTTCATATCCCAAATGTCAGTATGGATTAAGTCTAAGGGATTGAAATTTCTTTCAATAGACTTATCTAATATCTCAACCAGTACTTCCTCATAAGACAATGAATCCTTATGATATGAGAACAAACTTGGAAACACCAAACACACACCAAAATTAGTCCACAAGTTTAAGAAAACCAAGGATCTCTTTGATGACCAACTCTCGGATTCAATAAACAACCAACAAACGAGATGAACAAGGGTGTTTAACACACCAAAACAGCCAACCCAAACTAAGTTACAACACAATATGATGAACAAGATAACAATAAAAACAATGCTGGCCAACAATACCTCAAAGCCGAGAGTAGACAACAAGAACAAACACAATAAAATTACAAGAAATAAAAGGATAGTTAGTGAGACAAAGATTATTACAAGATTAAGAACCAAGTGTATTTTCAACACTAACCCCTTATGAATGTAACAATCAACGCTACACTCTTACGGTGACCGCTAAGGTAATCAAATCACCTCAAGATCTATCATTTCCAAGCAAGGGTTAATATTAGTTTTTTCAATCCCTAACTAAGAACTACACTAAGGTGATCTACTCTCAAGAGAGTGGATTTTCAATGTTTCATACATTTATCATTCATAAACTAAAGAGAGAAGACCTAAAAGAGACTATATATAGCCTTATTACATAATGAGCGACAAAATGACTCCAATGCCCTTAATGAAGGAGGGGCGGCCATGGAGTGTCAAATGGACAAGGCTAAGTGACCAAAAATGCCCTTAATAAAGGGAACCAAAACTGTGAACCATCAAATATGGTCCAAAACCGTGAGTCCTAAAGTCTTCAAGGCTCCAAGAAATCTTCCACACACGAGTTTGTTTGTTGGCATGCTCAAAACGACCCCTCCAAGTATGATCCCGTGCCCTCTATGCAACCAAATCTTGATTCTTCACATAGTGACTTTGAATGACGTCATCGAAAGAGAAGGAGGCCATTTGACTTATATCATCCTCCCCTTCTTGAAAAGGATTCAACCTCGAATTCGTACCTTGCAAAACTAGAGAAAGGACAAACAAGCACAACATCCTCATGGAACGAGGGTTAGGGTTAGCACACTAATAAACATCATCACGCCAAGGTGGTATATACTTGAAGTATAGCCAAACATCTTTTGAAGGGAATATTAAAAATACAAGGAAAGATGTACAAAGGATTTGGTTATGGGATTCACTAAGAGTGATACTTTGCTTGTCATGTAGATCAAGCAACAGGTTGGGTGCACCAACATCACCATTTCTATATTTGGCACCGGGGTCAAACGGGAAGAGTGGCCATAGACACGGGTCTAGACAACACTCCCATTTCTCATGGTTTCTACCCAAACTAAATGGTATACTCTTTACAATAGCATACATATCATCCAAAGCAAATGGAGAGTAGAGAAAGGTATCACTCAAGACGACTTATACTAAGGTGTCCTCATGTGTGTACTCACTAATAGTTTTCCACGCATCACCATGAGTACTCTCAACAATAAAGTCACACAAAGTAGAAGAAGGAGTAGCTTCCAAGGCTACACATTCCCTACCCTTAAGAGTACTCTCATCTTCCAAGAAGAGATTTCTATCTTTAGAAGGAATTTTGTCACACCATAGTGGGTTAGCATATAGGCTATAGCCTCCAAGGTAAGCTATACAATTTTTTTAATCACTAGGCTCATTAGGATTGTTTTTATCATCTTCAAACAAGACATTATCCCTAAAGAGTGCATGATCCAACCCATGGGCAAATTCGGAACAAGCAAGTTCTTCACTCTCTAAGTGATTACTATCAAGTTTCAAAGTTGTTTCAAGCACAAGATTGTCCCAAGAATAGCTCTTGGGTTCACTCCCTTTTTGTTGACCAACATTTTCAAGTACTTCACTCACTTGAGTTCCATTAATCACATCACACACATACTCAAGTGGTGGACAATTTTCACAAATAAGTTGCTCAACACCAATTACATAAGACGATGTACTTCTATTCAACATATAGGCTTTAACACTAGGTGGACATAAATTGATCTTACAAGAAGAGTCAATTTGGTCATCAATAGGATCAACTAGTGTATCCACACTCATAACATGTACATCATCAACAAGAGGAAAAGAATCATTAGACTCACAAGTAAGTAAGCTACTACTCACACTCAATGGGCTACTAGCCACACAATTATTATTCACATGCACAAAAGTGTAAGAGTTAGTTATTTTACCTTGAAGTTCTTGAGTAGACTCTCTTTTTTCGTGTTGTGAAGGTCCTCCACAAGCTTGGGCAGCATCTTAAATTTGGCATTTCTCTCCTTCGCTTGCCATGTAGGTACCTAAACAAATGTCCTTAGAAATAGAAGGACAAACATTATTAGCTCGATTTGGTGACAATCCCCTCACTTCGCTCCACACAACCTCTCCTTTTTCCTCTCTCAGATTACCACCTTGCACATCCTTAATCCTCTCAATCTTTTGTCTCTCATCATTATTCGTATTGGAGTAGGTTAATACTTCTCTTTGCGGCTCAGATAGAATGTATGTCGCGAGGCAATTTCCCCATTAGTCTTTTACAATATTAGGCCAATTTTGCATATTTAGAACTTTATGTTGTGCAAACCAATAAACACATAAGCATACATGACCGTATGTCAAGGGAAAAATATCGCACCACACCTTCTCATGGTATTCAAATTTAGAGAAGACAACTTTGACCCTCTTGGTAACCTTAAACCTGTCCAAGAAGTATGAAACAAGTAAAGGCTCTCGAAACAATCCCAAGTAGTCAACCATGGATGGAAGGATGTAGTTTCTAGAGTACCTATCATTTAACACAACGAGGCATCCCGGTAACTCACAAATGGTCACCTTTCCAGAGTGTACATTCTTTCTCGGATCAACATTGTAAGGCACATAATTACTCATCAGTTTTAGAGATGCATATCCTCTTTTTCTCATAGGACAACCTCTACTATATCTAGGATAACCATTCACACCATGTCGATATTAATAAGAAGAGCTACAAGGTAAAGAAAATGAAATTTCACACTTTTCACGTGTACTCTCATCATTGCTCTCATAAGTTTTGCGAATGAAAGTGTTATACCTAACACCAAATCTAGGTCCGGAGTGGGAAGTGTAAGACTTCTCACATGCCCCAACACCATCATAAGAACCATCACGAGGTCCTACATCATCTCCAAATTCACCATAAGCACTAGGTACTTCATTCCCCTCATTTTCTCCCTTAAAACCATGTCCCTCAAATCTGCCCAAGTTTTGATCATAGCTATTTTCATAGCCTCCGCAATCTCCCTCAACTTTGTAGCCACAAAACCCCTCACTACAATCATAGTCTCCCATGTTATAGTCACAATAATTCCCGTCTATCGAAGACATATTCTCCTTATATCACCTTTGTACCTACAAAATGAACAAAAATGATTAGTAGTAAAAGCTCCTCACCAACACTCGTGTACACTCACCTTTGTGATTCTCACAATTGGAACAACGAATATTAAAAGTTTCTTATACTCCGGTAGTCAATAGGATGTCAATTCTACTTGGCGGCCGAAATGGATTCTTGTTTGATCGACTCAAGACACAAAAATAAAATTTTCTTATGAACTTGAAACAAAAAAGTTACTACGAGTTAAAAATGAGAAAAGGCACAAAAATAATGCTAACACGAAGAACGTACTCAAAAACTAATTTACAACTTAGTAGGTATTTACTAGTTGCCAATTAGTGTAAGAGTAAACAAAGTTGAAACCAATGGAACAAAGAAAAGAAACTAGGAATTCCAATTCTTGAGCTTATGATACCGTGACACTCGACTATTGGTCGTTGAAATGTTGCTGAAGTTGAAAATTTTTTGTTTCAAGAATTTAGTTGTTTACTTTCACATTTGGAAGAAGTAGTTTCGGCTAAGGTATAGACAAACGAGGTCTTAGACTCCCTTTTCAAGATTCAAAAAGTCTTTCACCTACTTGAACTAGTTTGGAAAGACAACCTTTTTGGATGTGTTGTCCCCCTTTCCCCTTTTGGACAACCTAGAAAAATGGTCTTACTCTTTTGTAGTAACTAGACTTTTGGGATGTCTTTTATTCCTTTACGATGTTGATGATATCTTGAGGATATTTCCAAGAGAAAAAAAAGTCTCACTCTTCTTTTCTTGTTTCAAGATCAAACAACACTTTGAAACTACTTCTTCAACACAAGAGGTTGAACTCCAAGAACAACAATAACAAGCCGTCCAACAATTACCACCACACAACTTGAAACTTAGCTCAAGAACTTGGATTAAGACTCAAGTAGTGTTATAGAGAAAGAAAACCAACAAAAGAAACAACTAATACAAGCAAAAAACACCTAGATCTAGGCACAAATCTCGGTCAAAACAACAACAACAACACAATTTCGGCCAACAACACAAAAATGGACAGATTTGCTTCTTTTTGATTTTTCAGTTTTCTAACACCTTTTTTTTTATTTTCAAGTTTACAATCCCAAGATTGATCTTGTGGGAACAAGATCAAGCCATGCTATGATACTAAATGATACGAGAAAAAACTTGAAAATACCAAACACACGCTAAAATTAATCCACGAGTTCAAGAAAATTGAGGACCTCTTTGGTGACCAACTCTCAGATTCAACGAACAACCAACAAACGAGATGAACAAGGGTGTTTAACACACCAAAACAACCAACCCAAACTAAGTTACAACACAATATGATGAACATGATAACAATAACAACAATGTTGGCCAACAATACCTCAAAGCCAAAAGTAGACAATAAGAACAAACACAACAAGATTATAAGAAATAAAAGGATAGTTAGTGAGACAAAGATTATTACAAAATTAAGAACCAACTGTATTTTCAACACTAACCCCTAATGAATGTAACAATCAACACCATACTCTTACAGTGACCGCTAAGGTAATCGACTCACCTCAAGATCTACCATTTCCAAGAAGGGTCAATTCTAGCTTTTCCAAGCCCTACACTAAGGTGGCTTTTCCAAGCCCTTACTAAGAACTACATTAAGGTGTTCTACTCCCAAGAGAGAGAATTTTCAATGTTTCATACATTCATCATTCATAAACTAAAGAGAGAAGACCTAAAAGAGACCATATACAGACTTATTACATAATGAGTGACAAAATAACTCCAATGCCCTTAATGAAGGAGGGGCAGCCATGGAGTATCAAATGGAAAAGGCTAAGTTACCAAAATGCCCTTAAGGATAAGTGACCAAAAAATTCCCTTAATAAAGGGAACCAAAACCATGAACCATCAAATGTGGTCCAAACCTATGAGTCCTCAAGTCTTCAAGTCTCCAAGCAATCTTTCTCACACGAGTTTATTTGTTGGCATGCTCAAAATGACCCCTCCAAGTATGATCTCGTGCCCTCCATGCGACCAAAGCTTGATTCTTCACATAGTGACATTGAATGATGTCATAAAAAGCTAAGGAGACCATTTGAATTATATCACCTTAACACCCACATCTTCAACATACACTATCAAAGAAGGGTCACACACACACTTCTTAAGCATTGGAAAATAGGATGAATAGAGTCCAAACTCGCTATTAACTCTAATTCGTAAGTGACATTCCCAATTCTCCTCACAATTTTATATGGACCAATATAAGGGGGACTGAACTTCCCTTTCTTCCCAAATCTCATGACTCCTTTCATAGGAGAAACCTTTAATAACACGTAATCACATACTTTAAATTCCAACTCCCTTCGCCTCATATTCGCATAAGACTTTTGGTGACTCTAAGTAGTCTTAACTCTTTCTCTAATCACCTTCAACTTCTCTATATCTTGATGAACCAATTCAAGTCCAAACAACCTAGTCTCATCCACCTCAAACCAACAAATAGAAGACCTGTGCCTTCTATCATAAAGAGCCTCAAAAGGAGCCATTTGGATGCTAGAATGGTAACTGTTGTTGTAACCAAATTCAATAAGAGGCAAATGGTCTACCCAACTATCTTTAAAATCAATCACGCAGGCCCTTAACATATCCTCCAAAGTATGAATAGTAAGCTTTGCTTATCTATCCATCCGAGGGTAGAAAGTGGTGCTAAGGTTCACTTAAGTACCCAAACCTTTCTGAGAAATACCAGAAATGAGAAGAAAAATTCCAGAAATGAGAAGAGAACTACTTACCTTGGTCTGAAATAATGGACACCGGTGCTCCATGCAACTTAACTATCTCCTGAATGAACAACTTGGTACAATTCTTTCCTGAGTAGTTAGTCTTCACAGGCAAGAAGTGAGAAAACTTGGTAATTCTATCTACAATGATCCAAATGGAATCATACTGATTTTGAGACCGCGGAAGACCCACAATGAAGTCTATATTAACTATCTCCCACTTCTACATGGATAATTCTATCTCTTGAGACATGCCACCAGGCCTCAAATTTTTAACCTTGACTAGCAGACAAATAATACACTTAGTAATGAAATTTTCCACATCTGTCTTCATATTATTCTGTCGGTAGATTTCTTTCAAGTCATGATACATCTTGGTCGATCCCAAATGAAATATATACCTGGACTCATAAGTCTCAGTCAAGATTGTTTCTCACAACCCATTTATATCAGGAACACACAACCTTCCTTGATACCTCAAGATTCCATCTTCCTCAATCTCGAAAGCCATAAACTTTTGATGAACCATATCATCCTTAATCTGCATAAGTATGGGATCCAAATCATGTTTCTCTTTAACCTCAGTACCAAGAGATAATGTAACTACTTCCTGAATAATTACTCCTTCATCCTCGGAGTCCAAGAGATGAACTCCCAAGTTAGCCAACCCGTGAACGTCCTTTACCAATTCTCTTTTCTCCTCTTCAATGTGGGAAATAATTCTCATAGATAACCTTCTAAGAGCGTCAACAACAACACTAGCTTGACCTGGATGGTAGTAAAGGCTCATGGTATAATCCTGGAGCAATTCAAGCCACTGCCTTTGCCTAAGTCAATTCCTTCTGCGTAACACATACTGCAAGCTCTTATGGTTAAAATAAATATCCACGTGTACCCCAAACACATAATGGTGCCAAATCTTCAAAGAAAAAACCACAACCGCCAACTCTAGATCATGAGTTGAGTAATTCCTCTCATGAACCTTAAGCTACCTGGAAGAATAGGCTACAAATTTTCCATGTTGTATCAAAACACAACCCAGTCCCTCGCAGGATGCATCACAATTACAACAAACCTATTAGTACCCTCGAGTAGGGTCAAAATTAACATAAAGTCAACTTATCCTTTATCTTCTCAAAACTACCCTCACAATTATCAGACCACAAAAACTTAACCTTTTTCTGAGTCAACTTCGTCAGTGGAGCGATTACAGATGAGGAATTCTATAAAAAACTCCTATAATACCAAACCAATCCCAAGAAGCTCCTAATGTCGGTTGGAGTCGTGGGTCTAGGCCATTTCTTAAATGCCTCAATTTTTTGTGGATTCACCTTGATCCCTTCGCTAGAAACAACATGCCCAAGAAAGGTCACAATACTTAGCCATAATTCACTCTTAGAAAATTTTGCATACAATTTTTGGTCCTTATGAGTTTGCAACACAATTTAGATATAGTTGTCATGATCCTCATCACTATTGGAGTACACCAAGATGTCACCAATAAAGACGATCACAAACAAATATAGAAACTGCCTGAACACCTAACTTATAAGATCCATGAAAACAGCTACGACATTAGTCAGCCCAAATAACCTAACCAAAACTTCATAATGGCCATGCCAGGTCTGGAAAACAGTCTGGGAAATATCAACCTCCCTAATTTTCAGCTGATGGTAACCTAAATGAAGATCAATCTTAGAGAAAAAATCAACATCCTAAAGCTGATCTAAGAGGTCATCAATCCTAGGAAGGGGATACTTATTTTTCACTGTAACCTTATTCAACTGATGATAGTCTATACACATCTGAAGATACCCATCTTTTTCTTGCACGAAAAGTACTGGAACACCCCAGGAAGAAACACTAGGACGGGTGAAACCCTTATCAAAAGATCATTTAACTGCTCTTTTAGTTCCTTTAGTTCAGCCAGATCCATACTATAAGGCGAAATAAAAATGGGATGGGTATCCGTAGAAGATCAATCCCAAAATCTATTTCCCTATCAAGAGGAATTTAAGGAAGATAATTTGAAATATTTTAGGAAATTCACTAAACATAGGACAGATTCAAACAGGGACTCTCAGAGTTAGAATCCTTAATCCAAACTAGATGGTACAGACATTCTTTGGATATCATTTTCTAAGCTCTAAGATAAGAAATACGCCTACCTTTGGGTACTAAGGGACTCCCCTACCATTCAATCACCGGTTCTTAAGGAAAATGGAAACTGACCTTTCGGGTACTACAATGGAGATAATCCATCCCCAAGATTACATCAAGATTTACCATATATAGTTCTATCAAATCCATCAATGTCTCCCTACTAAAGATGGATATCATACAACCCCTATAAATTCTTCTAGCAATAATAGAATCACCCACGGGAGTACACACAGAAAAGTGGTTGGAAATATTCTTAGGACCAAAATCAAAGTGTATTGCCACATAAGGGGTCACCTTAGATAGGGTAGAATCCGGATCAAGTAAACAATAAACATCACGGGAGAAGAGCTGTAACATACCAGCAATAACCTCTGGGAATGCCTCAGATTCCTAATGAATAACAAGTGTGTAGAGGTAATTCTGGTCATTTTTGATACCTGAAGTAGCGCCCTTAAGTGCAGGAGCCAAAGAAGTGGTGTCCAGGACCTTATTAGATTTAATAGAAACTTTAGCTATAGGAAAATTCCACCATAGATGACCATAATTGAAAAACAAATTCCTCCCTTCCTCATAATACCCATGATGAGGCTGTCTATAAAATTGACAAGGAGGATAGGGTGGGGCCCGACTGAGCACCACTGATTAAGACTGGGCACCCTATGCCTTATGACCACTGCTATCCTAAAAATGACAATTACATGTAGGCTGGGATAAGGAGCACTAGTTCTCGAATAAGTTTTTCACTAATTTTTTCTTCTTAGTTCACTATCTACCATCTCTTCCACTATTCTTTTGATTTGCACCCTGCTCTATATATCTAAATTTCTTGCTCTGCCTTTTTCCTATCTCTATCTGCTTCTTTTTCTCATCCTCTACTTTCTCTATATAAATCACCAGCCTGGATATATACATATCATTATTTAGCATGACAACCTTGTACTCCAACACAAATCACGGGACAAACTAAAAGCAAACTTTCTTATTATGGACCTCATATTAGACACCAAATTCAAAGCATAGCTGGACAACTACTAAAACTTTAGGGCATACTCCTTAACACTCATCCTACCCTACTTCAAGTACACAAACTCTTCGGTCTTAGCCTCCCTCAACTTCTGAGGAAAGAAGTGATCAAGAAAAGCACCAAAAAACATATCCTACACTGCCAGTTCACCATCATCACTCTTTAGTACTTACCATTTCCCATACCACTGGTAAGCCACATCTTTCAACTGATAAGCAACAAACTTCATGCTTTTAGAATCAATAGAATGCATCATCTTGAAAATCTTTTTCGTCTGATCAATAAACCCCTGAGGATACTACTCAACCTTAGATCTTGTAAAGGTTGGGGGATTTAACCTCATAAGTTGGCCAACCTGAGTAACCTCAGATGAACTAGCAACAAAATCAACATGATCCAGTTGATGAGACTATGATGCCATCAGTTGATTAAGCATATGAATAGACTGGCATGACTTTGCATTAAAGATATCTCCCTGAGGTGACTGAGCATAAGTATCACCATCTCGGAAAGCCTGAGAAATTCTAGTAGAGACCGATGGAATCCCACGTAGAATAACATAATTAGGAGCAGAGACTCTGTACCAGGTCTGTACTCCATAAGTAGGGCGAGTTCCCTCCATATTTTTCTTAGGTGGGACAGAGGTTCCAACAGAGTTTTTGTCATCGTCAAATCTTTAAAAAGGCATAATTTAAAATATGTACAAGCCAGGAGTTGGAAAATTTCTTGACAACTAGACTCTATAACCCGATATAGGACACAAGAAAGGGAAACATTCTGAAATGCCTCGTAGCCTACCCCTTAAAAGTGTGGCGTGCTATATACTCATAAAAAGAAATCTACTCAACATGGATTTATGGACACCTAATGACCCAAAACTATGCTCCGACACCAAGCTTGTCACTACCCAAACCCAAGGCTAGCCATGATGGGCAATCTCAAGCCCACCATGGGCCGGAGACAACCCTTTTAGCCTTACCTCAAGAGCAAATAAATGTAAATAGAGGAAGCCAACCATAATAGTAATAAGAAGGATAAATAAGTAAAATAAAAATTCTAAGAATCCGAACAACCAACCAACCCAATACTTATCCACAAAAGCCTCTAAACTAGAAATACAAAATAAGTCGGGACATGCCCCCAACTATGACAATAAGAATCGAAGAAGAAATACTAGGACAATAATGAAATCAATGAAATGATTGGGCCTTCTAAAATATGGAGGTTCACCACTTCACAGCAGATCAACAGATGTATTGAACAATGGAGGCTCACCACTTCACAACAGATTAACAGATGTATGGAACAACCTAATGCTGTACAAGATCAATAGAAAAGTCCTTCGAATCTGCATCATGAAATGATGCAGCATCCGGGGATGTTCAGTAGGGCGAGCACTGGCATGTAACTCGAGGGAAATGGATAAATAGTCCATTTATCAAAAACCAGTCAAATCCGCATGCACAACATTTATACATATACATATATAGAATTTCGGGATAGGGACAAGGTTCAATTAACATGATAGTTTAAATCATTAGCCTAAACTATATAGATCGCTCGGTTCTAAAAACACCCACAAGCTATATTGATTCGGCTCCCCTACCGAAAGGGCCCTAGTGCGTGTTAGCCGTACGTTCCGAGGAAAGTCTAAAGACACCAAGGCGATAACCATTCAAAACATATGTATATCCAGACACATGATCAGATAGACCTACTAATATCGGCAAACGTGATTTCTAGTATTGGTCTCCTGAGACTACACCTTCACGATGAGCTACACAATTCTCTTTAATCCCAAATTAAAATAGTTTGCACATAAACCCAACCATTAACCAAGGATTCTATGGTATTGTCATACCAATAGGATTGCAAGCTAATTCAATTATGCCAAACTAAACTATTTAACCATTAGACTCCAAGTTCCATTTAAAATCCAAAACCATGGCCACCAAGGGCATTGAAAAATCATAGCCACCAAGGGCATTACAAAATTAGTTTTTCATTTTTCTATTAAATGCAATATAATGTTTTCAAAAAATAAGTTATATTGGGTAGAAATCCATTTCAAATCCAAGATTATAAGGTGGGTTGAGGTTAATGCCATTACCATATCAAGAATTCATCAATTTGGGAAAATCCAGGTCACCTATTTCAACCATTATAATAATGCATCAATTCAGTCTCAAAATCATCTATTAAATCATGAACAACACATTTAAAACATGAAAAAGTAAATCACATAATACCAACCCAAAACTCTCAACCCAATTTTGAACTCATCATTCAAAACACATGAATATTGACTAAATGAATGCCACAATGTAAGATACAAGTTAAGAAATGAGTAACATGCCTTATTTGAAGAGAAACCCTTTGAAAATAGAAAAAAAAGGGGCCCTAAGCTTGAACCCTAACCTCACTGTCTTTCAACCTTAGTTTTGGAATGAAGAATGACTATTTTTAAGATAATATAGAAGTTTTAAGACTTTGAAATAGGATATGTAAAGATTGGATGTTTATAGGACGTAAAAGGACCAAAATAACCTTAATACACTCTTAAAATGAACTCCCATTGATGAAGAAGGGGAGTTTAGCGCGCAAAGTCCAAGGTAAAACCCTAGTTTTGCAGCACAAAGCCCATAATAAAGCACCAGCTTCATAGTGTGAAGGCTGGTGCGAAGCGGAGGCAATGAACCCTTGCAGGCTCCTTTTCAATGCGCACTAATCCCTTCGTGATGCATGGCCTATTTTAGGTCCCAAACCTTTTCCCAACGCACCCAAACTCTTTCTAAAGCATTTTACACTCAAGATAGGAGTTATGTAGGCTCATTTAAGCTAGTTTTAGAACCTTGTAACACCTAGGGTGTTACACTCAGACTCTACCACAACTAAAATTTTTCTATCAATTACCGTAATGCCCCAAATTTTTTTCCATGATCTTAGTATTCTATAGGCAATTTTACACTTCAATAATCAAGTCTTGAGTCCCTTGAATCAAGATGAATCATTTAGGATTCCTTTTGATACAAAATAGTGAGTTTTTACACAAAAATATAGGTCGTACGATGCACCCCACTGAGCCCTGGGATGAGCCTCACATTGTGAAGCAGAAAAGGAGAAGCCATTGGGTAGCACACTGCAACTATGGGTGAGACTATGGGACCTGTACTATGGACCCTCTTGCTGATATTATATTATTAGTTTTCATATTATTTTAGGGGTACAAAGGTCCTTCCCCTTTTAGGAACCATCCTTTCAATGTTAAATATGCCTCAAAATGTCAGAAAACCTTACCCATTCAAATGAAAACCCTCTTTTATTCTCTGAAGCTATCAATTGTCAAGTTACAAGATAAATCATGCTAGGGGTTCAAATTTAAAGAATTTTACCCATCGTTCATCTCTGAGGTACATAAGAGCAATACCTTTCGTGGAGAACCTTGTTCATCCCCACAATTAAGTCATAATTTCATGTTAAGTCATGATTATAGTTAGGATTTTAAGATTCAAATATACTAATTGTTGTTCTAGAGTCACTTATAATTTTATTTTATATGCTTTAAGTATTGTGAATTACTCTACAAGTTAAGGTTGTTTCTTGAACTTAAATAATATGTCCATAATCAAGAGTTAATTTTCACATAAAGTTTATGTCTCAAGAAGTTGTATTGAAAATTGATTTCATGCCTCACTAGATTTAAATATAGTCTTATTATAAAGTATATTAAAAGGAAGTCAACTTATGAAAAGTTCATGAAAAACCTTTATGTATTATACCATGACTTGAAAAGTGAAAAGAAGTTATTGCATCTTGAAAAGTAAAGTAAGTTATAAAAATTTAGAGGCAAGGCTCGTAGAGAAGATGTATTTCTTGATAAAGTATTTTAGAGATTGGTATGATTTTAGAAAATATTTTAAGATTATGATATGAGAAAATATTATGTTTTGGGGAGGATTATTGTAACACCTCGTACTTTCGGGCTAGAATCTAGATCGTCGTTCCAACGTGTATAAACCCAAACTAGATTATTCCTTGTTAATGTATGTGTGGTGATCATTCCTATAGTGTGGGAAAAACTTTGAATAAGAATTGAGGTCACAAGAATCTCCTAACTCTAAGACGAGTTGAAAATAATTCCATCGATTAAGTTTTAGAGGACACTTCAACTTGGGTCAATTTTTGTTGACCATAACTTTTGTTATATAACAAACTGGGTGGCCTTCTATATATCAAATGAAATATATTTGAGTTCTCTTTCCAACGTAGATGGTTCGTCCAAATCCACCATCGGAGTAAAAAGTTATGCCCAATTTACTTCAGCATATCAATCTATCAACTGGGGGACTGTTGCGACTTTTTTTGTTTCCTTAGGGGTATTTTAGTATTTTTCCCTCAATCCCAATCGTCCAAACCACATAATATCCGTACTAAAGCAGCATTTTTTATCCCCAAATTCATTTCCCCAAATTGAAATCATCCTCCCTTTCTCTCAAGAACTCCAAGAACAAGATTCAAGTTTCCTTCTCTTCCATAGGTCAAGAATTCATCCTCCTAAGTGAAGATCTTCAAACAAAGAGTCAAGATCCGGATTTCATCTTTCAAATTTTATAATCTAAGGTATGTGGGACTACTCTAAAAATCTTGGGCATAATTTTAAATATTTTATCAAGATTTAAGATCCCCAATTACGATTTACATGAAGTTTCGATATGATTTTCGGAAAATATGCATCATGGGACTGTTTTGGTAAAAACAATTGTTGTCTTGAATAACTTTTCATGGAAATTGAATTATAAATATATGTGAATATGGTTTCGTGCATTTTTAAGATTTATTGAGAGCATGAGTATGAATTCCCTCTCTTGTTGCTAACTAAAGTATATATATTCATTGTGAATGATTTGAAACACATGTTTTAAGATTTGTAAGTGATATTCTCAACTATCATGGTGTTTCACATGGACTTTATATTTAATGAGAGGGAGTTTCTTGTTACACTATATTCATGCTTTAAAGTGAAAGAATTGTATGTGATTGATTAAATTAACATGACCACCACATGTTTTGAATCTTGCAAAGAGATGATAAATACCTAAGTTTTCTTGAGATTTCAAAGTGATGACTCTATTGTGATGTTATGAAATTTTGGGTTGTCTTGCACATTTTTGAATATGATGGGCTGAGAATTTGATATGATATTAACTTGCAAGTCAGAGTATGACGATACCCGGTGATGACATGCCCTTAATAGAAAAAAGTATTGATCATTTGAAAGCATGAAACATGATTTTGAATAATTAAAATGTGGGCTTAAGAGAGCTAATTGGTTACTTGAAGAAGGCGTTTGAGTGTAAGGGCTCATCGTTGGAAACCGTAGTTTTCGATACGGGTATTATACTATAAGAGGGATAATGTGGATGTCATGTAAGAGTGATGCCACAGTATACTTATAAGGGGGTCTACCATGTTACTAAAACTCCAATTTTTGCGACACACTTGGATTGGAGGCTTTGCCGCCAAGTCAAGGGAGGATTCCATATAGCCCATGGAATTACAATTGTAGGGTGTATCAATTAGCTCAGAAGAATAAATAAAGAGTGAGTCAAGGTTACCAAGAGTTGATTTGAAATCTATTAAATATGCCCATGTATTTTTACTGATGTATTATGATTATTGACTTTATGAAATGCTCTCATCTATTTTGTATAAACACATGTTATTTTAAGTTGTTTCACATACCAGTACATATGTATTGACCCCCTCCCCTCCTTCTCAGGTTCTGAGACAAAGTCCTGGTGATTGTGAGTCAATACAGATGTACTGGTACATGAAGAAATCCAAAATAACAAGTTTACATAAATATAAAATAGCTGAGAGCGGGTTACAAAACATCATGCATAAAATAGTTTCAAAACACATGGACACTTTTCTGAAAATCATAAGCCATTCTTGACAATACCGTTTCTGATCTTTGTATTACTTCTGAGTTAGGTGACACTCCCCTACAAGTTTGATATTCTTCGGACTATATGAAATCTGTCATTGACTCGGTGGGGAAGCCCCCAACCCAAGTGTGCCGCAAGGGTTTGAGTGTCTGAGTCTGATACACCACAGGGTACTAGGTCAACGTATAATAATATACCCGGATTGAAAAATTGTGATTTTGGGAAATGAGTTATCAGAACTCATGCCATCTTCGGGGAACCACCTAAGCTCTCTTTATGCCCAATTTTATCCTGTTCTGAATCATGCATATTCCTAGTTTCAACATCTGAAAATCAGATTTCAAACATGTGTTCTATTCTGTTCTGAATTACTAAGGCTTTAACTGAGTTGGTGTCGTCACACCAAGACTTGCAAGTCCTAAGTCTGAGCTACATTGTAACATGCATGATTCTTTCATGAAAACTCAATTCAGGCCACCCAAACATGCAAATAGTTTAAGAAATTTCATGTTCTGAAACATAAGTCAAAACTATGCAAGAATCCTTCAAATATATGGTGGTCATGTGCTTTTGGCAAAATCATGCACTCTTTCGTTATATAAATATTTTCAACATTTATCAACATAACTACCCTCTCTTTTGAAATCAAAATCATAATCCAATTATAACAATACTTAAGGCATTTGATATCATGCTTTTCAATGATGCATTTAAGATAATCCATAGCATATGATAAGTAAAGAAAATCATAACAAGAGAGGGATTTTTACATGAATCATGCTCTCAGTTCAATAATTAACATTAAAACATGTACATATATACATATATCAATTCAAATCAATTTGGGGAAGGCCTAAGGACCAAAATAATATCATCAATGTTTCTAAAACATGGATATATTCATAAATCCAAAACCCTTTTATTAAAATCACGATTTCTATGCCCAACCTTAAATTAGAAGCTTTCGAATGAACTCTCACGTTAGGGATGATATACGAACAATTGATGGGTGCTTCTTGTAGCCCTCGCAATGTGGATTTTGAATTATAATTAAATTTTGAAATTTTACAATTGAATTTTGAGGGATCTTGATTTTTATTTTGGGACTAAGGGGTTTGGTTCTTGAGCAATTGGAAGAAAATGACCATCTTTTGGTCAATTGAATCTTAAATCTCGTGTTAGTGTATGATAGGGGATGGGAAATGTCCATTTTACCCCTAAAGAAATAAAAAATGTCGCAGAAATTTTTGCCAGTTGACAGGCTGATATGTTGAAGTAAAACAGGCATAACTTTTGATTGAGATGTTGGATTTGGATGAAATTAGTGGCATTGAAAACAAGACTCAAAGATATTTCATTTGATATATAGCATATCTCCCAGTTCATTATATATAGAAAGTTATGATCGTTTGAAGTTGACCCTGAATCTGTCCCTGAAATGCGCCCAAACTACGCCCAAAATGCTGGAGCCTTTCAAAGGCATTTCAAACCAGTGTGTTTTCCCCCTAAAATACACCCAAGATGTAATATTGATTTACCCCATCGTATATCAATAAAAAAAACAAGAAACGAAGGTCGGGAAGGTCGAAAATAATATCCTCAAAGATAGGGAATTCAAAATGAGAATAAGTCTCTTTGACACTTAGAATTTTTTTTTTAAGTCTTCAACTCTATAAGCAAGCTACTACGAGATAACATATGGAGGATTTTTACGGGGCGTTACATTATCCCCTCTTGGGATCATTCATCCCTGAATGATGACGCGTAACACAGATAATCACGATTTCACACATACTAAGGCATAGAAAAGAATAAGACAAGGATTGTACCTTCCATTTCGTCATTCGCTGGATCAAACAAGCTTGGGTATCTAGCTCGCATGTCATCCTCGGATTCCCAAGTAGCTTCTTTAATTTTCTGATTTCTCCACAACACTTTAACTGAGGCTATCTCTTCGCTCCTTAAGTTTCTAACTTGACGATCTAAGATTGTTATAGGCTCTTCTTCATAGGATAAGGAGTCTGACACTTTGATCTCTTCTATGGGTAACACTAGAGAATGTCTCCAATACACTTCTTCAACATGGATATGTGAAATACCGGATGAACAGAACCCAGGTCTGTAGGCAACTCTAACTCATATGCAACTGCACCTATCCTTTTCAAAATCTGGTATGGTCCTATATAGCGAGGACTTAACTTACCTTTCTTCCCAAAGCGCATGACTCCCTTCATAGGAGAGACTTTTAAAAACACCTAATCACCAACCTCGAATTCCAATCCCTTCTTCTAACATCGGCATAGGATTTTTGTCTATTCTGAGCTGTTTTAAGTCGCTCTCTAATAAGCTTCACGTCTTCCATTGCCTAGTGAACAAGATCAGGCCCAAACAACTGAGTCTCGCCCATTTCATACCACCCTATAGGCGACCTACATCTTCTTCCATACAGTGGTTTAAAAGGAGCCATCTTATTACTGGCATGGTAGTTATTATTATATGCAAACTCTATTAGTGGCAAGTGATCCACCCAACTACCCTTGAAATCAATTACATAGGCTCTCAACATATCCTCAAGGGTCTGAATGGTGCGCTCAGCTTGCCCATCCATATGAGGGTGAAACGCAGTACTTAGGTTTACTTGGGTACTAAACCCTTCTAAAAGGACCTCCAAAACTGTGAAGAAAATTGCATACCTTGGTCAGATATGATGGATACTGGTGTCCCATATAAGTGAAATATCTCCTCAATGTAAAGCTTGGCATAATTATATCCCAAATAATTAGTCCTGACAGGCAAAAAATGGGTTGACTTAGTCAGCCGATCAACAATCACCCAAATAGAATCATATTGGTTTTGGGACCTCGAAAGTCCCATAATAAAGTCCATATTGATCATCTCCCACTTCCACAAAGGTAAAGCTATCCCTTGAGAAGTACCATCGGGCCTCAAATGCTCTACTTCAACTTGCTGACAATTCAACCACTTGGCAACAAAGTTAGCCACATCACGTTTCATATTATTCCACCAGTATATAGCTCTTAAATTATGATACATCTTTGTAGAGAACAACGCACCTCAAAGTGTAAGCTTCGTCAAGGATTCTTTTTTGTAGACCATCTATATCAGGCACATATAATCTCCCCTGATATCTCAGAATACCATCACCACCAATCTCAAATGACATCACCTTCTGTTGACCCACATCATTCTTAATTTGCATCAGGATGGGATCTTCGGCCTGCTTTTCTTTAACTTCTGCACAAAGGGAAGATTTAGCTATCTCATGAACAACCACTCCCCCATCTTCGAAATCTAAGAGTCGCACTCCAAGATTTGCAAGTCTGTGAATATCCTTCACCATTTCTCTTTTCCTTTCCTCAACATGAGAAAAACTGCCCATAGACAACCTGTTGAGGGCGTCGACTATAACATTTGCCTTGCCCGGATAATAGTGTAGGTTCATTTCATAATCCTTTAGAAATTCCATCCAACGCCTTTGCTTGAGGTTCAATTCTTTCTGAGAGAAAACATACTGCAAACTTTTGTGGTCAGTGAAAATACCAACATGCACCCTATAAAGATAATGCCGCCAGATCCTAAATGCGAATACCATAACGGCTAACTCCAAGTCATGGGTAGGGTAATTGCGCTCATGCACTTTTAACTGTCTAGATGCATAAGCCACCACCTTACCATGCTGCATAAGAACACATCCGAGTCCCACTCAGGATGCATCACAGTATACAATAAAACCTTCTGTACCTTTCGGAAGAGTCAGCATAGGTGCAGTAGTCAACTTATCCTTCAAATTCTCAAAATTATTCTCACATGAGTCAGACCACACAAATTTTACCTTTTTCTGATTCAACTTAGTAAGTGGAGCAGCTATAAAAGAAAAACTTTCTACGAATCTTCTATAATACCCTGCCAAACCCAAGAAGATCCGAATGTCGATTGGAGTCGTGGGTCTAGGCCATTTTCTCACTGCCTCAATATTTTAGGGATCAACCTTAATTCCCTCACTAGACACAATATGCTCCAAGAAAGAAATAGCATTCAGCCATAATTCACACTTGGAAAATTTTGCATACAACTTATGATTTTTAAGAGTCTGAAGGATGATTCAGAGGTGATTGGCATGGTCTTTCTCACTCTTAGAATATACCAAGATGTCATCAATGAATACTATGACAAACAAATCCAAAAACTAACGAAAGACCCTATTCATTAGATCCATGAAATCTGTAGGGGCGTTACTCAACCCAAAAGACATGACTAAGAATTCATAATGGTCGTATCTGGTTTAAAAAGCTGTATTGGGAAATTTGACTCTCTAACCTTCAACTGGTGGTATCCCGAACGAAGGTCTATCTTTGAAAAACACCTAGCACCCTAAAGCTGGTTAAAAAGATCATCAATCCTAGAAAAGGGATCTTTATTTTTAATCGTGACCTTATTCAACTGGTGGTAATCTATGCACATACGAAGGGAACCATCTTTCGTTCACACAAAAAGTACAGGCACACCCCAGGGAGAAATACTAGGATGGATAAAGCCTTTATCTAGGAGATCTGTCAGCTGCTCTTTCAACTCTTTCAGTTCTATAGGAGCCATTCTATATGGCAGAATAGAAATAGGTCAGGTATCTGGCAATAAATCAATGCCAAAATCTATCTCCCTATCAGGTGGTATTCCTGGAAGATCATCTGGAAAGACTTCTGGAAACTCATTTACCACAGGGACTGACTGAAGAGATGGACTCAACATTTGAATCTTTTACTCATATCAGATGATATAGACAACCTCTGGAAATGAGCTTACGAGATATAATATAGGATATAAAGTTCCCTCTAGGTGCTAAAGAATGAACCTCCCATTCTATCACTGGTTCATTCGGAAAGGAAAAAGTAACCTTTAAGGTTCTACAGCCTATCTTGGCATAGCATGAGTGGAGCCAGTCCATCCCTAAGATGGCATCACAATCAACCATATCAAGCTCTATGAGGTCAGCTACTGTATCCCGACTACAAATAGATACAACATAATTCCTGTACACCCTCCTAGCCACAACAGAATCTCCCACTGTGGTGGAAACAGAAAAAGGCTCAGCAATCACATCGGGCTCAAACCCAAAACCAATAGCCACATACGGGGTCATATAGGATAAGGTAGACTCGGGATAAAGCAATACATATTCATCATGAGAAAAGATTTGCAATGTACCAGTCACTACAACTGGTGAGGCCTCTACCTCCTGGCGGTTGGTCAAGGTGTACAACTGGTTGCGACCACTCCCGACAGCTAAAGTATCACCCTTTTCAGGTGGTGGTGGTGCAGAAGAGTTTGCCTGAGACTTGGCACCCCCAACACTTCTTCTAGACGAAGGGAAATCCCTCTAAAAATGACCCGTCTGACCACATGAATAACACACCAGTGAGCCCAGCTGACACCTTCCTAGATGATGCTTACCTTAAGTCTCACACCATGGAAAAGTATGATACTACTGTGCCACACTACCCTGTGACTGGGTATCCTTCTCCCTGGATCCATGATTAGTCTGAAAACTCTGGGATCGTCTATCAACTGGGGGTCTGGGCGCTGGGGCGCTAGCTGCAGACTGCGCCTTGACCCAAAACTTTTTCTTTTGCCATTTATTACCCTAGTTACCGTTCTGCTGCTGACTGTGACTCTGGTCTGCTGTTTTGGCTCTTTTTGCCTGCCTGTCCTTCTCCCTAGACTCAGTGATTTTCTTCTTGTTATCCTCAACTTGATGCATGTAGACTGATAGCCTAGAAAAGTCCATATCCCGGATCAACATTGCTCCCTGACATTCGAGTTCTAGATCATCTGAAAGGCCGAATGGAAATTTTCTTATCTGGGCTCTCATATTACCTGTTATCTCCGGTGCATAATAGGCCAGTTGGTTGAAGTTCAGAGTGTACTCCTGGACACTCATTTTGCCCTGCTTAAGATTCAATAATTTCTCTACTTTGGCTTCCCTCAATTCTAAAGGAATGAACCGGTCAAGAAAAGCTTCCATGAACTCGGTCCAAACTGTAGGCTCAACACTCTCACCCTTAGCATCCTCCCACTCATTATACCATTGGTTCGCTACATCATTAAGAAGGTATGTTGCTAACTCAACCCTTTCCACCTGATCCACATGCATACTCTAAAAATCTTCTCTATTTTGTCTACGAACTCCTGTGGGTCCTCTTCTACCTTAGTGTCAAAAAATTTAGGTGGGTTTATTTTGATGAACTAGACCACCCTAGTAGACTCGAAAGTAATAGATGCAGACCCAGTATCCTCCGATCTCTGAGTCTGTGTGGCTACCAGATGTGCAAGCATGTGGATGGATTATCTGAATTCTGCATTCGATATGTCCCTCTGAGATGACCGAGGATGATTAACATTTATTCTTGGAGCTCGAGGAGGACTGGTTGGGACTGGAGGTACTCCCAGAGTAGGGACAGGTTGTGGGGTGTGTGCTCTGTTATGGGTTCGCATCCTATGGGTGGGGCGGACTTCATCATCCTGAGTATTCTGATTGTTGGAGCGAAGAGGAGGCATGACTATTTTCTGAAAAGCAAGAGATCATTGATTAGAGGACTGATAAGACTCCAAAGCACAAACTAAATCACAAAGAGGGGAAATATTTCTAAACTCCTAGTATCCTCCTGCTTATAAGTGTGGAGCGCTACACACCCATAAACAAGACTCTACCCAACGCGATTTTGTAGACACCCTGGGACCATGAACCGTGCTCTGATACCAAGTTTGTCACAACCCGAACCAAGGCCCTAGCCGTGACTAGTATCTCGAACCCTGAAGGCCCGGACACCCTTCTAACTTAAAATCATATACACCATTAATATATAAATAAGGAAATGCAAAAATTGTTACAAATGGAATCATGGTTTTAAATTTGATATAAGGTTAGCAATGGAGAATGAAATCCAAAACCATCTAACAACATCTGCAAACCGTTTGTGAAATCTCTACTACATGATCACTAACACAATCTAAAAATTGGGACAAGGCCCCCAGTATACCAAAACCATAACTAATAATAATTGTCGGAACGTAAACAAGCCTTCTGAAATATAGAAGGCTCAGCAACTGAACACTACAACTCTGTCTGATAAAATCTAATGCATATCTGGACCCCTAGACCGAGCCTCAGAACCTAAGAGGTAGTGGGAGGGGGTCAATACAGATGTACTGGTACGTGAAGAAATCCAAAATAACAAGTTTTCATAAATATAAAATAGTTGAGAGCGGGTTACAAAACATCATGCATAAAATAGTTTCAAAACACATGGGCACTTTTTTGAAAATCATAAACTATTCTTGACAATACCGTTTATGATCTTTGCATTACTTCTGAGTTAGGTGGCACTCCCCCACAAGTTTGATATTCCACGGGCTATATGAAATCCTCCATTGACTCTATGGGGAAGCCCCCAACCCAAGTGTGCCGTAAAGGTTGGAGTGTCTGAGTCTGATACGCCGCAGGGTACTAGGCCAGCGTATAATAATATATCCGGATCAGCAAATCGTGGTTTTGGGCAATGAGTTATCTGAACTCATGCCTTCTTCGGAGAACCACCTAAGCTCTCTTTATGCCCAATTTTATCCTGTTCTGAATCATGCATATTTTTGGTTTCAACATCTGAAAATCTGATTTCAAACATGTGTTCTATTTTGTTCTGAATTACTATGGCTTTAACTGAGTTGGTGTCGTCACACCGAGACTTCCAAGTCCTAATTCTGAGCCACATTGTACCATGCATGATTCCTTCATGAAAACTCAATTCGGACCACCCAAACATGCAAATAGTTTAAGAGATTTCATGTTCTGAAACATAAGTCAAAACTATGCAAGAATCCTTCAAACATATGGTGGTCATGTGCTTTTGGCAAAATCATGCACTCTTTCGTTATATGAATATTTTCAACATTTATCAACATAACTACCCTCTCTTTTAAAATTAAAATCATAATCCAATTATAATAATACTTAAGGCATTTCATATCATGCTTTACAATGATGCATTCAACATAATCCATAGCATATGATAAGTAAAGAAAATCATAACAAGAGAGGGATTTTTACATGAATCATGCTCTCAATTCAATCATTAACATTAAAACACGTACATATATACATATATCAATTCAAATCAACTTGGGGAAGGCCTAAGGACCAAAATAATATCATCAATGTTTCTAAAACATGAATATATTCATAAATCCGAAACCCTTTTCTTAAAATCATGATTTCTATGCCCATGAGATTTTTAGCAAAACCCCGCGTACCTTAAATTAGAAGCTTTTGAATAAACTCTCGCGTTAGGGATGCTATATGAACAATTGATGGGTGCTTGTTATAGCCCTCGCAATGGGGATTTTGAATCTTAAATAAATTTCAAAATTTTACGATTGAATTTTGAGGGATCTTGATTTTTATTTTGGGACTAAGGGGTTTGGTTCTTGAGATATTGGAAGAAAATGACCATATTTTGGTCAATTGAGGATTAAATCTCATGTTAGTGTATGATAGGGGATCCATTTTACCCCTAAAGAAATAAAAAATGTCGCAGAAATTTCTGCCAGTTGATAGGCTGATATGTTGAAGTAAAGCGGGCATAACTTTTGACTGAGATATTGGATTTGGATAAAATTAGTTGCATTGGAAAGAATGATAAAAGATATTTCATTTGATATATAGCAGATCTCCCAGTTTATTATATACAGAAAGTTATGATCGTTTGAAGTTGACCCTGAATCTGCCCCTGAAATGCGCCCAAACTGCGCCCAAAATACTGGAGCATTTCAAAGGCATTTTAAACTAGTGTGTTTTTCCCCTAAAATGCACCCAAGACGTACTATTTTCTTTATCCATCATATATCAACAAAAAAAAATCAAGAAACGAAGGTCGAAAATAAAATCCTCAAAGATAGGAAATTCAAAATGAGAATAAGTCTCTTTGACACTTCGAATTTTTTTTTAAGTCTTCAACTCTATAAGCAAGCTACTACGAGATGACACATGGAGGATTTTTACGAGGCGTTACAATTATGTTGCATTTTCATTGGTGGTAGATGATTGATGCTAGACTATAGGCTTGAATTTTAGATGTAGACTATGGTGGTAAGAATAGTAGCTTAAGAATAATGATGTATGAATTGTGAGAATGAATTAGTAGGCTTGATGTGATTTGTGAAAGAGCCTAGGTTGATAATTGATGAAAATTTTAAGTGGTAATTATGAGGTATATGTATATATGAGGACTAGTGTTAAAATAATGAATTGTGGGTGAGTCATTAAGTGGATAAGGGCATAAGTACATGAGATTAAGTTGCACCCCCTGGTAGTATGGCATTACTCTTGATGTTTGTAGTTGGGGAATTAAAATAGGTGATGATATTATTCTTGATTTGGTGGGACTTTCTGTCTGATTCAGGAAGTTTTTCCTATTTTTTTTTGTATGCATAATATTTCTGTCAACTTCATTAGTTCATGAGATTTTCAACTCCAGTCTTTTGCGTACTTCCCTTACGGTTTCCAATGACCCAAAAACTTTATTTATTTTTTTCCTTGTCATTTATTTCTAAGATATTTTTGCTGAATTCATTTTTATCCAGGAGGTGGGGTGGAGGTTGTTCCATTTGCATGATGTTAGCAATTCCTAGGTTGGTGGATTATGTGAAGTCAAGATAATTTTTTTTTATATCCTATTAGGATGTTTCTTAACCTTGTCTTGTAGCAGTAGTGTTCCTCTTCATTCAGTTTGGTTGTTGGGCAGATTCATCAAGAAAGTTACTGGTTTTAAAGGAACAATTTAGAAGTCTTTATTTGTTGGTCTGACTTAGGTTGTCAATTAAAAGATGGTAATGGGGAGTACTTGCAGGGACAATTTCTACTATTTGATTGCCAATGGTTATGGTTCTGAGCTTAATATTTTTATTTTCCTTCAGTGTCTAGTTTGTTATGTCTTCCTTCTTGGGCTTTCTGATGTGATTCTTCCGCTACATGGTGTGATATACAGGCAATTGCTTAGTTGATTTAGTGGAAATTTTTGGGTGCTCGAGCATGAGTTTAGGAGTTGGTAGTTAAGTCGCTGCTTGATCGCATTTGGAGGTCTTTTTGGGGTTTGTCAGGTACATTTAGTTTATAGGTTTTCTTGTTTATGATTTTGGAAAGCGATGCATTCTGAAAAGTGAGGAGTGCACTTGAGCATTTGTTTGTACATGCTTCTTCTTCTTTGTCTTTTTTTTTAAATGTTCTCATTGCTCTTTTCTATAGGGGTTCTTAACCAGATGTGGTCCTAGTTATTCTGGATGCATGGCTGGGGCATCTCTGACTGTGAATGCAGTTTCTTGTCTGTTTATTTTGTGTAGATTAACCTTTTAGAAAGTCCAGCTAATAATTGTTTGAGCTTCTCTGAGACTGATGTTGTTTGAAGGTATCCCAATTGGATAATGAAAAGAAGAAGAAGAAATTCTTCCTCCAATTGTACGTGCCACTTTACTTTCCTCCATAAGTTCTTCAAATTCACGAGTTTTCATCAATCAGGACTCTCTAGTTGAAGAAGAAATAATGCACCTTTGACTTTTTAGTCTTTGTTCATGACGACTGGATTTTAGATGAATAAAGCACTCGGATTTTAATGAAGTTAGTTACGACAGTTTTTCTTTGGTTATAACAACACATTTCTTTTGAGGTGCTTATCCATTATGGTGTAGATCTTGTCAGCTACTACAGAATCAGGTGATTCTTTCTCTCTCTGGTCTCTTTATGTGATAATTTCCTAAATGGCATAATGGGGAGCTCTGAGGATTTCTAACCCGTAATTCTGCATTCATTATGGTTAGATCTTTTCAGTATCTAAGAAAGGGGGTTTCTCTATTTGGTCTCTTTATGTTGATAACTTTCCGGTTGATTAGGTTGTGCGAAATTCAGTATCCATAAGTGGGCCTAGACCCTAGTTTACTATTTTTTCCTCCTCCTGGGATTTTCCAGTCTTATTTTTCACTCACCTTACAGGGTATGGGTTGCCCAATTTTCTGTCTTTAAATCAGATAGTCTAGCTTTTCCTTTTGGAGATTCAAGCATGAGTTTAGGTTTTGGGAGTTTTTAGTGTTCGCTTTGGTGGGAAGGTCAGTCATGTGATTATCTGTTTGATGATCAAATTGTGTCATTGGAATGGTTGCGGATCTCTAGCAGCTTGATCTCGTTTGGAATCCTTAGTTCAATCATGAATGTGTTTCTGACTCGAACCTCATTTATTACTTTCGACTTGTGTGGTATGATTTGAGATAGTAACTTCTTTGGATGAATTTAACAAAGTACTATCTTCTCTTCAGATCTTACAAAATTATCTTGATCTTTTACCTTTAACTTTCTTTCTACATAATGATATTTAGGTGCGGTTTGAGTTGTTATGGTTTCTTTGGCGGTATTTCAGATTTTAGATAAAACAATGAGAGGTTCTTTCCTTTGGTTCGTGATATCCTGCTTGGGTCCCTTAACGACCCTCTGTATGATAGTATGATGGTGGCTGTGGAAGTGTGGTGATATTTTAGGTATGGGAGTAGATGTTCTTGAAGGTGAAAAATTTAATGTGATTCTCGAACTAAGGTTATAGGTGAAAGGAAAGAAAAAAAAAGAGACGAACTATTGTTGTGTGGAATAGCTAAGGAGTAATGTGGAAAAAATATTTGTGAAAGTGATTGAAAATTTTTGGTCTTAGTGGGGAGATCCATGTAGTGAGTGTAGGAATGATTAGGCTTGAATGTTGTGATTGTTGAAAATACAAACCAATGTGCCATGCGGTTAGTAATCTTTGAATTAAGACTTGAGGTTGTTGGATTATAGTGATGAGGTGAGGTGATTTCTTAATGTGATATAGAGTACAGGGTCCGTGGTTTAAATTAGCACCTCTTTTCTCTGAGTTAGGCTTTAACATAAAAGTATATTACGATGGAACACAAATTCTTGTGGTTAGATGTATTACGAGAGAACTGTAAGTTGAAAATGATGAAGTATGTTCATTAATGTTGGAGTATAGACTAGTAGTGTCTCTAAGTTTAAGTCCTTTCGTTGTATCTTGTAAGATGGAAATGCTAATATCCTTATGTCCCGCAAGGATCTTATATCTTGAACCAATCTTAATCATGCTGAAGACTCTTAAGAAAATTCATGTCTTACAATGTTTTGATATGTCCCATAAAACACATGCCAAGATTGTGTCGATGTCAAGTTACGTTATCTCAAGTTTCGCGCTTACCCATTTCCTCCATAGGGGATTATCATGAAGATCGTGTGATGCCTTCGCATATTTTTGTTGAGGAAAAATATTCAAATCACTGTTACGTTCTTTATTCTACACTTTTAGAGCTTTAAGAAGTCTCTACTCATCATTCGGGGATGAATGATTCCAAGGAGGGATAATATAACACCCCATACTTTCGGGCTAGAATTTAGATCATCGTTCCAATGCGTATAGACCCGAACTAGATTATTCCTTGTTAATGTATGTGTGGTGATCACTCCTATAGTGTGGGAAAACCTTTGAATATGAATTGAGGTCACAAGAATCCCCTAACTCTAAGACGAGTTGACCATAACTTCTGTTAAATAATGAATTGGGTGGCCTGCTATATATCAAATGTAAGATCTTTGAGTTCTCTTTCAACCGCAACTGATTTCGTCCAAATCCACCATCGAAGTAAAAAGTTATGTCTAATTTACTTCAGCATATTAGTCTATCAACCGAGGGACTGTTGCGACTTTTTTTGTTTCCTTAGGGATATTTTAGTCTTTTCCCCTCGATCCCAATCATCCAAACCACATAATATCAGTCCTAAAACAACATTTTTTTAGCCCCAAATTCATTTCCCAAAATTGAAATCATCCTCCCTTTCTCTCAAGAACTCCAAGAACAAGATTCAAGTTTCCTTCTCTTCCATAGGTCAAGAATTCATCCTCTTAAGTGAAGATCTTCAAACAAAGAGTCAAGATCCGAATTCCATCTTTTAAATTTTATAGTCTAAGGTATGTGGGACTACTCTAAAAATCTTGGGCATAAGTTTAAATATTTTATCAAGATTTAAGATCTCCAATTACGATTTACATGAAGTTTTGATATGATTTTCAGAAAATATGCATCATGGGACTGTTTTGGTGAAAACAATTGTTGTCTTGAATCACTTTTCATGGAAATTGAATTATAACTATATGTGAATATGATTTTGTGTATTTTTAAGATTTATTGAGAGCATGAGTATGAATTCCCTCTCTTGTTGCTAACTAAAGTATATATATTCATTGTGAATGATTTGAAACACATGTTTCAAGATTTGAAAGTGATCTTCTCAACTATCATGGTGTTTGACATGGACTTTATATTTAATGAGAGGGAGTTTCTTGTTACACTATATTCATACTTTAAAGGGAAAGAATTGCATGTGATTGATTAAATTAACATGAACACCACATGTTTTGAATCTTGCAAAGAGATGATAAATACCTAAGTTTTCTTGAGATTTCAAAGTGATGACTCTATTGAGATGTTATGAAATTTTGGGTTGTCTTGCGCATTTTTGAATATGATGGGCTGAGAATTTGATACGATATTAACTTGCAAGTCAGGGTATGACGACACCCGGTGATGATATGCCCTTAATAGAAAAAGTATTGATCGTTTGAAAGAATGAAACATGATTTTGAATAATTAAAATATGGGCTTAAGAGAGCTAATTAGTTATCCGAAGAAGGCGTTTGAGTGTAAAGGCTCATCGTTAGAAACCGTAGTTGCCGCTACGGGTATTATCCTGTAAGGGGGATAATGTGGATGTCATGTAAGGGTGTTGTCATGGTATACTTGTAAGGGGGTATACCATGTTACTAAAACTCTAATTCTTGCATTACACTTGGATTGGAGTCTTGTCCGCCGAGTCAAGGACGAATTTCATATATCCCATGGAGTTACAATTTTAGGGTGTATCAATTAGCTCAGAAGAATAAATAAAGAGTGAGTCAAGATTACCGAGAATTGATTTGAAATCTATTAAATATGCCCACGTATTTTTACTGATGTATTATGATTGCTGACTTTATGAAATGCTCTCATCTATTTTGTATAAACACATGTTATTTTGAGTTGTTTCAAATACCAGTACATATGTATTGACCCCCCTTCTTCTCAGGTTCTGAGACAAAGTCCTGGGGTCCTGTTAAGCAGTAGATTGACATGTCAGAAGTGTACAGTTGGTGAACCTTCTCTATTCTGGAAGGTCAGGCTTATTTAAACATTGTTATTTGTATTGATTCATGGTCTAACTGAGGGCCTTGTCCCAGTTTCATTTTATACATACGTTGGATTGTGTAATGTTAGAGATTTCGAAGATGGGTGTCACATGTTTTGAATTCTGAGATTTTTTTTAAATTGTTCAAGTGTTAAGAGATTGACCATGGTTCTATCTCATTATGTTTTTCCGCAAACTTTCTTATATTATATGAATATTGTGCATAAATACCAGATTACAAATGGGTGCTCGGGCCTTCATGGCTCGGGATGCTCGTTATGGACAGGGCCCCTGCTCGGGTCTTGACAATTATTTAGAACTGAGTTGGGTATGAGTCTGAGATCACATGTCCTATAACTACATAGCCACCATAGGTTTTGCCTTCGGCTAAGAGTTGGATCCATAAGTTATATTTTGTTTTACACCCTGAAAAGGTGTAGGACGACTCTTCTAAATGTGGTAAGACATTGGACTCCTTGTTACTCACATAGTTTATGTCGGTTAAGAGAAACTCTCCTAATTTAGAAAAAAACTTCATATTTGTTTAAGTTACTTATTATGTATGATGTTTGTATTAAAGTTGTTTTATTGTAAAATATTTCAGTTAGTTATTTTTTGGCTAACATTTCATGTAAGTTTACTATTTAAGCTTTTATATGCTTTGAAATAACTCATTCATTTTACTACTTTAATCTCCACAACTTTGCAAGAAAAGAGACTGTAAGTCTTTTGTTTCAAATCTCCCTACTCATGTCATATGTTATGTTTAATTCCAAAGTTATGTCGGTTGCAATTTCTATTCCACCTTTATGTACTAATATATTCAAAGTATTGATGCTCTTTCTGCACTATATCATTTCATGATCTAGATCCTGACATACAGACTCAAAACCGCAACCAGTCCTTTCATTGGACCATTCAGTACCATCTTGTGGTGAGTCCTCCTTGCATAGAGGAGTTGATGATGATTTGCTAAATTTTCAGGTTATTAGATACTTTTAATTTTAGTTATTAGTTCCTAATAAAGGTAACTCGGGGTCATGTCTCAACAACTCTTTCAGTTCATGAGTTATAGGGGCTTTATTAGACATTAGATAGTTGTTTTTTTCAATTGTTTTCCAAGTTGACATTCAGTATTTCAAATTAAAGTTTATCATATTTCTTGTAATTTAGCCAATAACTGTATTGCTAGCTTCAGTATATTTTTGAAGTTGAGTTTTATGAATAGTTGGCTAGGCCAATGGTCCTCCTGGGATTACTCATGGTTCAAGGTGCCATGTCATATCCCGTGTATAGGCTCAGGGTGTGAAAATCTTGGTATGAGAGCACAAAGATCAAGTATCCTAGGGAGTCTATGAAGTCGTATCTAGTAGAGTCCTAATTACAGGTGTGAAGCGCACCACAATTATAATGAGGAAGCTACAGGGCATTTAGGAATGTTCCTATTATTTCATGTTTGATTTCATTCAACATAGTTAAAAATCCAAGAAAAATCTTCTAACTCCTACTCTTCTATATTTCAGATCATACCTCCAAAGCAGACTTCTTATCAGCGAGCCACAATAACCTTAGCATCTTAACTGAGGGCAATTCCACATTCATACCACCTACTCATAGAATGTAGACCCATAATAGAGTCCGCACTTCTATCCTGACTACACCTACTTAGGTCCCACTTATCCCAGTTAGTCCTTTAAGGTCTCTCAGAACTGGCTTTACTCATACCTAGTCTCCTTAGGGTGAAGTTTCTAAGACCGACCATTAAGATGCTTGTTTATATTGTGTCATCTTAGTATCACTGGTCATGTCATGATTTTGCAGACACTACTAGAGTCGGTAGTTCATACAATTAAATCCTTCGATTTTCACTAGGTCTAAAGTTAAGAGGGATCTTCAAGATTTTATTGATGAGATGAAGAAGATTTTTAGGGTTATGTATGTCAGTGAAAGTGAGGGATTTGAGTTTATGTCTTATCAGCTAAAAGGTGTGGCTTAAGTGTGGTATGATGAGTGGGAAGGGATTTGAGGGATTTTTAGATTTTATTGATATTGAACCTGCAGTTTGGGAAGATTTTTCTGTGAATTTTCTTTCTCACTTATTTCCTTAATACTTGAGGGAGGCTAAGGATGAGGAATTTATTAAATTAAAGCAGGGAACTATGAGTGTTAAGGGGTATGCTTTGAAGTTTACTTAGCTATCTCGCTATGCTCCAGAATTGATGCCTATTGTGAGGGCCAGAGGAAATTTTTGTTTGGTATGTCTGATAATGTGAAACTAGAGCACAAAGAGTCAATGTTGAATAGTGACATGGAATTTCTATATTTGTGGGCATGCTTGATAGATAGAGGAAGAAAATAAAAAGAAAGCGAAGGCGGCAAAACGTCAAAGAAAAAAGGCAAAATCAGCAGACTACGAGGTGAACCATAACAAACCTGGTAATAAGTTCCTTCTTTCCTAAAAGATCATATTTTCTACCCCCATCTTCATAAAGTGCACCTATTCTTGATTCTTAGTACTATGGTAGTGTTTCACAGAGGTTCTCTTATTATCCTTCTTATAGAAAACGTAGTAGGCCTTGTCTGGAAGAGTGTAAGATTGGTATAGACAGTAGTTTCTAATGTAGGCAAATGGTTCACTACTTGAAGGAATGTCTGTTTGTGAGGCATAATGAAAAGGGTAAGACTCGTAGTTCAGCACCATCGATACCAACATGTCAAGTTTCCTAGAAAGGAACTACTTCAGGAACAAGTGGAGGTCAAAATTTATTGTATTCCTTGACTAGTTAGCAGAACCTAGATATCTCTTCCTATATTGCAATTGGAATATTGTTTAACTTTCCCCATGCTAGCAACATAGTGGCCCCAAACCCCTATTTCTTGGCATGAGTTTTCTTATCTTAGAACCTAGGCGAGTAAGCAGTATAAGGGTGTTAATGTTGATTTTGGAGGTCTAATTTATGTATGTTTGATATGATGTTGTTCTGTAGATTTTAGTGAGGATGGTTTATCAAATGGGAATAATTGCAGTACTAAGTTATTGACTTGAGTCTAAGGGGGAGATGCTGAATTGTTAAGCAAAGGCTATTCTTAGTGTCATTGAGTTTCTTTCAGATACTTGGGCTTGTGCATGACCGTGTTTTATCTTGCCAGCGTATTTCCTCGCCACATTAGTTGAGACGTTACTCTAATCCAACTTTTGTATGTTCACACTTCCTCTCTTAGTCTATTATCAGTCCCTAGGGAAAGAAGAGAAAACCTTACTTATCACGTTAACTCCTAAGGATATTTCATATCTTCCAAGTCATGATTTTCACGCTCTAAAGACTTCGTGTCATGTACGCATTGTGGATATCCTAATTTTAAGCTAAAACATCTTGAATCATGTTTACTCCTAAGTGTATGATAGGGTTGTTAATGGTTTGGCTTGTTCTTTCATCTTAGAGTTAGCCAACATTCGAGAACGAATGATTCCAAGGGGATATAATTTAATGCCCCAGAAATTTTTTCACGATCTTAGCATTCTGTAGGTAAGTTTACACTTCAATAATCATGTCTTGAGTCTCTTGAATCAAGCCGAATCATTTAGGATGTACCTGATACTTAAAAGTGAGTTTTTAGATGCAAAGATAGGCCGTGAAAAGCACCCCTAGGAGCACTGTGATGAAACTCATGCCATGGAGAATGGAAGGAGAAACCAATGGAAGACCTCTGTGTTGGGTGACGCTTTCGCATCCATGGGTGGCATTATGGTCCCCATGCCATGGACCTCCGCCTCGATGTTATATTTTCAGTTTTGTTTTATTTTAGGGGTACGAAGGTCCTTTCTCTTTTAGAAGTTGTTCTTTCAATATTAAATACGCGTCAAAACATCAGAAACTCTTACCCTTTCAAATCAAAACCCTCTCTTATTCTCTCAAGATCTCAACTTTAAGTTACGAGATAAATCAATCTAGGGCTCTAAATCCAAAGAATTCTTTCCTATCATTCATCTCTGAGGTATGTAAGAGAAATGACTTTCGTGGAGAACCTTGTTCATCCTCACAATTGAGTCACAGTTTCATGTCAAGTCATGATTTCAAGTTAGGGTTGCAAGATTCAAATATTTTAAGTGTTGTTCTTGATCCTTGTTGTAATTTTCTTCTATATGCTTAATTAGTATTGTGAATTACTCTCCGGTTTAAGGTCGTTTCTTGAACTTAAATTTACAGTCCATAATCAAGAGTTAGTTTTCACATAAAGTTTATGAATTGAGAAGTTGCATTAAAAATTGGTTTCATTGATTCACGAGGTTTAACTATAATCTTGTTATAAGTATATTCAAAGTTAGCCAATTCATGAAAAGTTTATGAAAATCCCTCGTATATGATACCATGACTTGAAAAGTGAAAAGAAGTTATAACATCTTGAAAAGTAAAGCAAGTTATAATGATTAGAGCCAAGGCTCGCAGAGAAAGATATTTTCCTCGATACGATATTTTAGAGACTAGTATGGTTTCAGAACATGTTCTTAAGACTTATGATATGAGCAACTATTATGTTTTGGAGAGAATTATTTTACACCGAGTTGGGTATGAGTTCGAAGTTACATGTCCATAAGTACGTTGCTACTGTAGATTTTGCCTTCGGGCTAAGAGTTGGATCTATAAGTTATGTTTAGTCTTACGCTCTGAAAAGGTGTAGGATGACTCTTCTCGATGTGGACAAGATATTGAACTTCATGTTGCTCACATGATTTTATGTCGGTTAAGAGAAAATTTCCCTATTTAGGCAAAACTTCATATTTGTTCTAGTTACTTTTTATGTATGATGTTTGTATTAAAGTTGTTTTTTTCTCTACAACATTTCAATTAATTGGTTTTGGGATTACATTTCATGAAGTTTACTATTTAAGATTTTATATATTTTTAAATAACTCATTCATTGTACTACTTTAGTTCCAGCAACTTCGCAAGAAAAGAGTCGGTAAGTATTTTGTTTCACATCACCCTACTCATGTTGTATGTTAAATTTTGATTCCAAAGTTATGTTAGTTTCAGTTTTTATTCCGCTTTTATGCACCAATACATTTAAAGTATTGACTCTCTTTTTGTGCTATATCATTTCATGATGTAGATTCCGGTATACAGACTAAATACTGCATCTAGTCCTTTCATTAGACCATTCAACCAGCTTGTGGTGAGTCCTCCTAGCATCCACACGACTTGGTGATGATTTACTAAATTTTCAGCTTATTAGATTGTTTCAGTTTTAGTTGTTAGTTCCCAATAAAAGTAGCTTGGGGCCATATCCCAACAACTCTTTCAGTTCATGGGTTATAGAGGCTTCATTAGACATTAGACAAATTTTTTTCCGTTGTCTTCCATGTTGAGATTCAATATTTCAAAAGTTATCATATTTCTAGTGATTTCGTCCATAACTGTATTTCTAGCTTCAATATATTTTCAAAGTTGAGTATTATGAACAGTTTGCCAGACCAAGTATCCGCTTGGGATTACTAGTGATTCCAGGTGCCATGTTATGTCCAGGTATAGGCTCAGGAAGTGACAATATAATTACTCTCTGCAACAATGGAAGATTTGCTCCTTCTTGCTGTTTTACCTCAATTTCAACAGCCTAAAATATCAATTATTTAGAAACAATGTGAAAAATGAAAATGCTAAAAGATCACTTATTTAGGAACGAGAGAGTAGTATAATAAGTCACCTGCGGTGCATATGTCGAGGATGCTCATTTATTTTAACAACAAAGTAGATACTATGTTCACTTATACGGATTAGGACCAAACTATATTTCTTATTTTATGTTTCAAACACTTTGAATAACATAATTTATGGAGCATGTCTAAAAGATCAGGATGGTGGGTTCATAGAAGTGTGAATGAGAAATGGAGAAGAAATGGTGGAGGAAAAGGAGACACCAAAATTGAAAAGTGTACTCCTAATTTGGAAAGCTTACTCTTTCTCCCACATTGGTGGAAGAAGAGAACTTTTTGGTGTTTATATTGTGAAACACTTACTCCACATGGTAAGTGAGACAAGGACATAGAGATGCCTCACGCCGTCGTCGTCGTCGCTGGCTCGCTTGGATTTGGATTTGGATTTGTCAAATGATCGATCGATGAGATCTTTCTTTTTGGACAAATTTTATTTGACGAAAATAATCCAGAATAAATCAGTAATACTCCATTAATAAATACATGCATGCAGTAATAGTAACAGATACAATGTTCGACCTGAAATGGTGCCACTGTTTCAACGAATCGTTGCACTATTTCGCGAACTGGTGCACTGCTTCTGTGTTTCTGTTTCTGAACTGGTGCAGATTTTTGAAACAATATTTCCTAAACTGATACATTGATTCGAACAGATGCAACTCATCAACAAAGTGATGCACTATTTTGAACCAGTGCACTGTTCACGAAATAGTGTACTGTTTTAGAAAATTACTGCATTGTTTTAAGTGAATAGACATGCATTTTCAGGAAGAGTCACACATCTAATATGAACCAATACCACCTTTTCAAAGGGGCATCTAGTGGCTATATAAACCTGGTTTCATCCACAGGTTTATGACATAGACAATACAGAAATTTTAAGATTACAAAAACTTCTTCTTGTCTTAAAAATACTCTAAGTGTGATCATTCAAACCGTGAGTGTGTTCGAAGAATCCGCCTATTTGAGGTACCTCTATAGACGGATTGAAGGCCATTTTATCCTGTGACGAAGATTCCATAACCTCGGGTACAATGAGGGGAATTATTCCTTAAGGAAAGTCCGTGAATTCGGACGACTTGGCCTTAATCATTTCTGTTTCATCTTTATTTTCTGAAAAATAAATACACCTCTTGGAAATGTATTTTTGATCTTGTGTTGAGGGTATTTAATACTTTATTGTGTTCTTGTTCATACTTGAACTCGAGTTGAAGTTGTTGTTCTGTTATATAGATTCTGCATACCCGAATATATTATGGAAATAACAATCTTAAGGAATAATTTTTACAGAATATGTATTGCTTGTTTTTGGAGATTAAAGCTTAGTCTTCTACCCCGCTTGAATTTAACTAGTGATTAGAAGAAATAAAATCTTCATAACAAGTTAAGGTTCACTCGGTTGACGATTCGAAGTAATAAAAAATCCATCGTTAACTAGAAACAAGAAGAAAAGTTTCTAGTTATTTAAATTTATAAATAGTATTTTAAAAAAATACTAAGTTTTCTGTCTTGTGGTGACAGGAAAAATGACAACTGAAAGTCAAATGATGGATGCGACAATGTCTATGGGGGCAAATAATATTGCCACATCAAGTCGCACAAATGCTCCGCCAACAATGGCACCGGCGAAGAAGCCCGAAAATTTTTTTGGCATTGACTTTAAGAGGTGACAACAAAAGATGTTCTTTTACCTCACCACTTTATGTCTACAACGGTTCACTAGCGAAGACGCTCCTGAGGTGACCAAGGGAACCTCGGACAAACACCGCTTCGTTATTGTAGAAGCTTGGAAACATTCGGATTTCCTTTGCAGGAACTATATTCTGAGTGGTCTCCAAGACGACCTCTACAATGTCTATAGTGGAACCAAGACATCAAAGGACCTATGGGGGGCACTTGAACGGAAATATAAAATGGAAGATGCGGGAATTAAGAAATTCCTTGTTGCACGATTCCTGGACTTCATAATGATTGATAGCAAATCTGTTGCCTCTCAAGTACAGGAGTTGCAAGTCATCATACATGATCTCCTAGCAGAAGGTTTAATTGTGAATGATGCTTTCCAAGTAGCAGTGATAGTTGAGAAGTGATGATAGGCGAATTTACGCACCTATATCAATATATTTTGCCCATATTTTAGCCTAGTTTTGAGAACAAATTATATATTTCATGCACTTTTAGTCCTTTTTCCTGTAAATGAGCTAACGAACATGGTTAGTAAAGTTTCAGGTATAAATGATGCATAATTCAGCATTTTATGGCTTACTTGACGCTAAAGAAAGCTCACGAAGGAAGGGAAGGGAGTTTACACGCCTAAGGACCAAAACTGCTGCATGGAAAATCTGTCCCGGGCTAAAACAGCATTTCTGAAGACTTTGGGGGACCAAAACTGCTGCATGAAAAATCTATCCCGGGCTAAAACAGCAATTCTGAAGACTTTGGGGACTTACAGACACAAAGCTGGATTTTGACAATGATACATTAACCTAGTACAATTAGGTTATGTATTTCATTATTTTATTTGGATTATGATAATATTACATTAACCTAGTACAATTGGGTTAAGTATTACATTAGCCTAGTAGGATTTGGTTAGATATTTTATTTATCTAGTAGGAGTAGGATATGGGTATTATAAATACCCTATCATGCTAGAGATTTTGAATAAGGAGGGAGGAAGGAGGGAGAACACAATACTTCCTTCCATCCCTCTCATCTTCTTACATCCTCTTACATCTTCTTAACTTCTCATCTTACAATTCAATTCTATTTTTCTTCTTCTACTCTTCTATTCTTAAATTCCACAACAAGAGAATCGTTACTTTGCCTAGGAATTCACGCCTCACGCCTACCACCTAAGATACACGAAATTACTCAATCCTGTGGTATAACAACAATGTCAATCGTGATCTCCTTCGCATTCATGGGTAACTAAACTTCTCTGTTGGGGTTATGGAAACCTAATGAGTTACTATCTATTGTTGTGAGTTTGTGAGTTCGAGGCAAGTATATTGCTTATATCATTATTCTCTTCATCTTAATCTACATTCTTTGCGGTTGCAAACGCAAGAATACGCCAGTCTAACATTTAACTTGTTCGAGAGAAAAGTTATTTGTCTGGAAAAGAGATAATGTCAAGGTAGTAGGACACCCTTTCCTATTAAAAAGCTAGTGCCGTAACTGGACTAACCTCTTGGAGAATTCGTACCGTTAGACACGCTTTAAGCTCGAGAGAGTTAAAGTGAAATAGTCCTTGTTTAGGTCGAGAGACGCTTGGATTTACCATCGACTACAATCCTCTATAAGCAATTGCATGTCAGAATTCTACACACTCATAGCCAATAGAGACGTATACCTCAGAAGGTGGACATAACCCCAACACTTCAATTCTCATTGTTTACAACCAACGTAACAATCTCTCTCTTTTTACTTTATTATTTTCAGCTGTTGTTTACATTACTTGCAAAACAAGAATCCCCCCTTCTTACGAGACTTGCACCAAAAGTTTAGTAATTTTACTTACTTGTTGGCCAAGCTATTCCCTGTGGGATCGACACCCAACCCAGGTTGGGTTCTATATTTGCTAACGACCGCTTTACACTCAAACGAGAGCTGTAGATTGAGCGTTATCAAAAATTGGCGCCGTTGCCGGGGAATACAAAGTGTCAATCAAGTTCGTAATAATTACTAGACCCTTTGGTCAAAGATTCTCGTACTTTTACTTTATTTGTTGTTTTTGTTTTATTCAGGTTTGTTCTGTGCATCAATGGATGCACAACGTGAAATTGAAAGGATGGATGCTCAAGCGCATCAGCAGAATATTGATAACCCAGGGCGTGCAACAAATCTTGATGAGGAGGACCTGGGCGATGAGGAGCTACTAAACCCACGGCATACTGCTGAGATGGCGGCACCCATGCAGAGAAGAGATCGACAAGCTCGATTTAGGTATGATCGCCAACCCATGCAACCAGCTTTCGATGATGATGATGATGATCTTGATGGTGCCGGAGCCACTGGAGCTATAATTCCACCACCATTAGCGCCCGGAGCCAAGTTCAACATCACAAGCACCATGATTCAGTTATTGCAACTCAAGGGATTGTTTGGTGGATTAGCAGGCGATGATCCGAATATGCATCTCATCAACTTTATTTCTACATGCAAGTCTTTTGACAATCCTGGTGTTGGTCAGAATGCAATTCGATTACGTCTATTCCCATTGTCTCTGTCTGGGGAGGCAACACTATGGTTGAATGGGCTGACTCCTGATTCAATTACAAATTGGAGGCAATTGAGAGACGCTTTCCTAGAAAGATTCTTTCCGCCTTCCAAAAGGGCACAATTGAGAGATGAAATCAGCAACTTTCGTCAGCTTCCCACTGAAGCTCTCCATGAAACATGGGAGAGGTTCAAGACAAAGCTAGCGAGATGCCCAAACCATCACATGACTAATGTTCACCTCATGGAGATATTGTATAGAGCCTTGAATTCAACAACTAAGCCAGTGGTGGACAACGCAGCTGGAGGATCTTTTATGGACCTCACCTTTGGTCAAGCAAGCAATATGCTAGATCGCATGACGAAACAAAGTAGAGCTTGGCATACCAAGGATTCCGAGGTAGCAAGCCCCACTTTATCTATAGGCATGACTGCAGACCAAAGAAGAAGACAAGAAGAACGTGATCAAGATATGGCGCACATGAAAACACAGATGGATCTTCTTACAAAGCATTTATTATCAGGGAAGATCGAAAAAGTGAAAGTTGTGGCGCTAAAAGGAAGAGACGAATCTGATTCGGAAGAAGAGGCCAACTACTTGAACAATCAGGGGGGTTTCCGAGGGAATACCCAAGGAAACCAAGGTCGGAACTATTATGATAATTCTGGAAACAAGGACCAAGGTAGTTGGAGAAAAAACAATGAAAATAGTGGTGTATATGTTCCCCCTGGTAGACGTGATATCACCACATCTAATTCTGGAAGTATGGAAGACATGATGGCTAAATTATTGAAAGGAGTGGAAGCAACGAGCGCGGGAGTTACTGAGGTAATCAATGATTTGTCCTCCATGAAACAACTAGTTGATTCTCATTCCACTTCAATCAAGCAAATAGAGCAGCAACTGAGCCAACTTTCAGCAGCACTCAATCAAAGAAAGGCTGGCACTTTACCTAGCAATACTGTGCAAAACCCAAAGAATGATGGGTCATGCATGGCCATCACTACCCGAAGTGGTAAGGTGCTGGAAACTTCAGAAAAAGGCAAGCAAGTGGTTGACGAAGAAGCGGAAATTGATGATAAGGCGAAAGGGGAAGATGCCACAGCAGCCGATCCTAACGTCCTTAACATCACTCCTCACAACGTGCAGCCTGGAAAAGCTGAAAAACGGAAGCAAGAGGAGAAAAAATCCATGGAGAGAACAATTCCATACCCACCACCACCTTTTCCTCAAAGATTAAAGAAGGTGGCAGATGATACAAAGTTCAGCAAATTCATGACCATGTTGAAGCAGCTGACCATTAATGTTCCGTTGGTAGAGGCGCTAGAAAAGATGCCTGGGTATGCTAAATTCATGAAAGATCTTTTGACTAAGAAGAGGGCAGCAAGTTATGAGCTGAAGGATGATGTGCATCATTGCAGTGCAATTGCCACAAGGTCCTTAGTACAGAAGAAGGCAGACCCTGGTGCTTTCACTATTCCTTGCACGGTTGGATCTATGAATTTTGCTAAGGCATTGTGCGATCTGGGTGCTAGCATCAATTTGATGCCACTATCCGTCTACAAGAAGCTGGGGTTAGGCGATCCGACACCAACCAATATGAGGCTCGTGATGGCTGATAGGTCGGTAAAACGACCTGTGGGTATCTTGAATGATGTGTTGGTGAAGGTTTCTTCCTTCATCTTTCCTGCAGACTTTGTGATTTTGGATTGCGAGGTGGATTCTGAAGTTCCCATAATCTTGGGACGTCCTTTCCTTGCAACAGGAAGTGTGCTTATTGACATGAGAGATAATGAGCTTTTATTTCGAATGAATGACGAAGTGATTCGTTTTGATTTGTGCAAAGCGATGAAGCAGCCAAGAGATATGGATGTGTTCTCTGTAGCTGATGTTCATTATGAAGGTAAGAAAGCATTATCTGTAGAGAAACAGCCTACTGTTGAGCCATTGTCTGCTGCGCTGCTGAATGTTGAGCATGAGGATGCTAAAGAATATGAAGAACTTATGGGTGCTCTAACAGAAATAGAGTCCTATTCCCATACTCCTAAGCAACCGGACCGTGATCTTAAGAATCAACCGTCACCAACAGCGAAGACTTCCCTTGAAGAGCCACCAATGCTAGAATCGAAAGAGCTCCCCAATTATCTAAGGTATGTGTTCTTGGAAAGTATAAAGATACTTCCGGTGAGTGCGTATGATTTAAGTAAACAGCACGTAGACGCTCTCATCTCTACTCTGAAGAGATACATGAGAGCTATGGGTTGGACTATTGATGATATAATTGGTACCCCTCCTACAAGTAAGCCTCATTGTCGTCTGAATCCATTCAGAAAATGATCCACCATCTATCCCGACGAAGTCTGAGTACTCGAGGTAACCATGTCGTGCCACGACAATAAATAAGGCGCTAGATGGGAGGCAACCCATCGTTTATCGTTTTTCATTTATCGTTTATCGTTTTCTTTCATTCTAGTACTTGATTTGATTTTGATAAATAAAAAAAATCCAAAAATAAGAGTCGTGCCACGACCAAAACTAAGGCGCTTGGTGGGAGGCAACCCATCGTACTAATCGTTTTCATTTGTTTGAGCGAATATAGGTGCAAGAAGTAGTCAACGAGGAGATTGATTTCAATTGACGATTTGGACGCATTGTATGGTAAAGTTGGTAAGTTAGGAAGGGTGATGCATAAGGCTATGGATTGAGCCTTTCTCACGCCAAAATAGGCTTTGAGGAAGGCTAGGCCTTGGTAAGACTAGGCCACGAACGATGCACAACCTATCCTATAGCCTAAGGTCTCTGAATCTAGTGTGCTATACACTATGCGCCGCCTATTCCTAGGTATGCTTTTGACTATGCGCCGCCTATGCTATGGCATTTGGTCTCAGTATCTCATATGCCATAGACTATGCGGCGCATATGTCTACAAATGCCATAGACTATGCGGCGCATATGTCCCATTATGCCATAGACAATGCGCCGCATATGTCATATCTATGCCAAGCATTATGCGCCGCATATGTGGGATTTTTGTCTCCAAAACCGATTGTAAATGGGTCATAATCCGACCCATTCTCTTCCTATATAAAGGGGACTTAGTTTTATAACACAACACATTGCAAAGTGACCTAAAGGTGCCGCATATTCATCCAAATCCTCTCAAAATTTTCTTTTTTTGCTCTTCCAATTCACAAAACCACCTCCAAAAGCTTCAAGCAAGTAAGTACTCTCTTATTCTTCATTTATTTCTCGTAAGTACTACGTTTCTATGTCTATTATAAATTGCTACATATTGAAAGATTGTTGGTGAAGTTCATGTGTTTGGAATGTTAATGCAAAATCATGTGAGTGAACGTATACGTTAGAATCATCTTGACTTGTTTCCGACTTGAATTTGGTTTTAAAAGCATTGCCATACTATTTGCGGAATTTCTATAGTATTGAACATTGTTTAAAATTGCTACTTGGATACTTACATGTTAGGCTATCCCGTTCATCGGGATAAGACTTATAGTGCCTGCCGACATAGGAGGTTGTGATTGTTGAAAGTAACTATATTATGTGGTAACCCCTATGTAGTAGTGTTGTTATATCTAACATGAAAGTAATGCAATGGCTGAAAGTAGTGATACATCACTGATTTTCTTGCCGGAATACAACTCCTAAAACGTATGTCGACGAAATCTGAGTAATTGACCACTTTCACTTCACTGATTTGTGTCAACAAAACTAAGTGTGGGGTGGTACCCCTACTGCTTGTGCATAGATTGTATCCATTGATATTGTGCTACCACTAACACTATTTCTAGTCTCAGGTACAATGGCACCTAAAGCGAGACAAGGCAAGGAGAAGGCTACCACCTCCTAAAAAGGGCAAAAAGAGAAGTCGCAAGGACCAAGGAGAACCCTCCTCGCTGCAAATACCTCGACTCACGCTTGGAATTAAGTGGGATACTTATGAGAAGCTTCTGAGGATGACGACTCTGATGATGATTCCAATGCAAGGGGTATGACCCAGACATAAAGGATAAGTCCGACCAACCAGGTTCCTCGTATTTATTTTCCACTGAGGACAGTGTCCCGACTAAGTGTGGGGTGGTGGTATTGCATGCTATACTTCTCTATTCGCATCTATGTTTGTTTGCTTTTGTTTCATTTTTGTTTCGGTTTTTTTTAGTAGTAAATTTTTTCTAGCTTCGCATGAAATTAGTTTGATAGGCAGCATGAGATTATAACAAGAGTATGTGCTACAATTGTGACTATTGAGATGTTTAGGCTCTAGTTGTGACTCAATATGTGATATTGTGTGATTCAATTCCTTCACTTATTGGGTCGAGAGTCTATATTACTTCCAATCAAGTCGACCATGTGCCTTGTGTGTGTGAGATAATAGTATATTCTATGTATGTGGCTGATTCTAGAACTTGCCTGGTATGTATGCAAAGCGAAAATAAGGAGTGTAAGTTTAGGATATGATTTAGGCATTTCTTTGGCAACCTATATATGTTTACCTTCAGTTTTACCTACCCATGGACATCATCCTAGTTAACCCTTTTGAGCCTTTAGCCTATTTCTTTGACAACCTTGTATGTAAGCCTAATCCATTTCTTTCAAGACCGTAATTTGATCCCAAAATCCCTAAGTGCTTTAAAGTGAAAAAGTCATGTGACAACATAAAAGGAAATTGGGTGAGTATAATGCTATAAATTGGAATGGTGCTTGAATGTGTTATGAAAAAGAAAGTGCTATCATAAGAGGTATGTTGTGAAAAGAAAAAGGAAAAGAAAGCTGAAAAGCGAGTTGTGCTTAAAATTGAAAAACAAAAGAGGAGAACAAGGGTGGTAGAATAAAAGAAAGAAAGGTTGAAAGAAAAAAAAACAAAAAAACAAAGTGGCAATGATACAAAGTGATGTATTAAAGCGCTTAGGAACTTAGTCACTATTCCTGGCCAAAATAGTCCTACCCGTCCCTTAGCCTACATTACAACCATCAAAAGACCTACTTGATCCTAATCTTAACATTCCAACATTTAGTAGAGTATTACATTAAGGGCAAACCTATGGTCATCAGTCGCTACATATGAATTCTTTGTGAGAGTGAGAGCAAGGACATTTTGATACCCATGTTTGAAAAATATGCTATATTTGTGAGTGATTATGGGTACTATATTGTGAGACACACATGGTTGATGAGTTTTGGATAGTTGTATATGATTCCATGCACCTTAACGTTTGCATGCGAGTTGATCACCATCACGAGTCTATGCTAGAGGTTAAACTGTTTCTACTTATAATCGAAAAGATACTCTTTGTTGATAATTGTTGTGCTTGTCTTGACGAATATTTTGTGTTGTTGCTGTAAAACCCTAAGTTGACGTTTAGAAGGACATGATAGTTTGTTCGAGGACGAACAAAGCTCTAAGTGTGGGGTGTTGATGATAGGCGAATTTACGCACCTATATCAATATATTTTGCCCATATTTTAGCCTAGTTTTGAGAACAAATTATATATTTCATGCACTTTTAGTCCTTTTTCCTGTAAATGAGCTAACGAACATGATTAGTAAAGTTTCAGGTATAAATGATGCATAATTCAGCATTTTATGGCTTACTTGACGCTAAAGAAAGCTCACGAAGGAAGGGAAGGGAGTTTACACGCCTAAGGACCAAAACTGCTGCATGGAAAATCTGTCCCGGGCTAAAACAGCATTTCTGAAGACTTTGGGGGACCAAAACTGCTGCATGAAAAATCTATCCCGGGCTAAAACAGTAATTCTGAAGACTTTGGGGACTTACAGACACAAAGCTGGATTTTGACAATGATACATTAACCTAGTACAATTAGGTTATGTATTTCATTATTTTATTTGGATTATGATAATATTACATTAACCTAGTACAATTGGGTTAAGTATTACATTAGCCTAGTAGGATTTGGTTAGATATTTTATTTATCTAGTAGGAGTAGGATATGGGTATTATAAATACCCTATCATGCTAGAGATTTTGAATAAGGAGGGAGGAAGGAGGGAGAACACAATACTTCCTTCCATCCCTCTCATCTTCTTACATCCTCTTACATCTTCTTAACTTCTCATCTTACAATTCAATTCTATTTTTCTTCTTCTACTCTTCTATTCTTAAATTCCACAACAAGAGAATCGTTACTTTGCCTAGGAATTCACGCCTCACGCCTACCACCTAAGATACACGAAATTACTCAATCCTGTGGTATAACAACAATGTCAATCGTGATCTCCTTCGCATTCATGGGTAACTAAACTTCTCTGTTGGGGTTATGGAAACCTAATGAGTTACTATCTATTGTTGTGAGTTTGTGAGTTCGAGGCAAGTATATTGCTTATATCATTATTCTCTTCATCTTAATCTACATTCTTTGCGGTTGCAAACGCAAGAATACGCCAGTCTAACATTTAACTTGTTCGAGAGAAAAGTTATTTGTCTGGAAAAGAGATAATGTCAAGGTAGTAGGACACCCTTTCCTATTAAAAAGCTAGTGCCGTAACTGGACTAACCTCTTGGAGAATTCGTACCGTTAGACACGCTTTAAGCTCGAGAGAGTTAAAGTGAAATAGTCCTTTTTTAGGTCGAGAGACGCTTGGATTTACCATCGACTACAATCCTCTATAAGCAATTGCATGTCAGAATTCTACACACTCATAGCCAATAGAGACGTATACCTCAGAAGGTGGACATAACCCCAACACTTCAATTCTCATTGTTTACAACCAACGTAACAATCTCTCTCTTTTTACTTTATTATTTTCAGCTGTTGTTTACATTACTTGCAAAACAAGAATCCCCCCTTCTTACGAGACTTGCACCAAAAGTTTAGTAATTTTACTTACTTGTTGGCCAAGCTATTCCCTGTGGGATCGACACCCAACCCAGGTTGGGTTCTATATTTGCTAACGACCGCTTTACACTCAAACGAGAGTTGTAGATTGAGCGTTATCAAAAATTGGCGCCGTTGCCGGGGAATACAAAGTGTCAATCAAGTTCGTAATAATTACTAGACCCTTTGGTCAAAGATTCTCGTACTTTTACTTTATTTGTTGTTTTTGTTTTATTCAGGTTTGTTCTGTGCATCAATGGATGCACAACGTGAAATTGAAAGGATGGATGCTCAAGCGCATCAGCAGAATATTGATAACCCAGGGCGTGCAACAAATCTTGATGAGGAGGACCTGGGCGATGAGGAGCTACTAAACCCACGGCATACTGCTGAGATGGCGGCACCCATGCAGAGAAGAGATCGACAAGCTCGATTTAGGTATGATCGCCAACCCATGCAACCAGCTTTCGATGATGATGATGATGATCTTGATGGTGCCGGAGCCACTGGAGCTATAATTCCACCACCATTAGCGCCCGGAGCCAAGTTCAACATCACAAGCACCATGATTCAGTTATTGCAACTCAAGGGATTGTTTGGTGGATTAGCAGGCGATGATCTGAATATGCATCTCATCAACTTTATTTCTACATGCAAGTCTTTTGACAATCCTGGTGTTGGTCAGAATGCAATTCGATTACGTCTATTCCCATTGTCTCTGTCTGGGGAGGCAACACTATAGTTGAATGGGCTGACTCCTGATTCAATTACAAATTGGAGGAAATTGAGAGACGCTTTCCTAGAAAGATTCTTTCCGCCTTCCAAAAGGGCACAATTGAGAGATGAAATCAGCAACTTTCGTCAGCTTCCCACTGAAGCTCTCCATGAAACATGGGAGAGGTTCAAGACAAAGCTAGCGAGATGCCCAAACCATCACATGACTAATGTTCACCTCATGGAGATATTGTATAGAGCCTTGAATTCAACAACTAAGCCAGTGGTGGACAACGCAGCTGGAGGATCTTTTATGGACCTCACCTTTGGTCAAGCAAGCAATATGCTAGATCGCATGACGAAACAAAGTAGAGCTTGGCATACCAAGGATTCCGAGGTAGCAAGCCCCACTTTATCTATAGGCATGACTGCAGACCAAAGAAGAAGACAAGAAGAACGTGATCAAGATATGGCGCACATGAAAACACAGATGGATCTTCTTACAAAGCATTTATTATCAGGGAAGACCGAAAAAGTGAAAGTTGTGGCGCTAAAAGGAAGAGACGAATCTGATTCGGAAGAAGAGGCCAACTACTTGAACAATCAGGGGGGTTTCCGAGGGAATACCCAAGGAAACCAAGGTCGGAACTATTATGATAATTCTGGAAACAAGGACCAAGGTAGTTGGAGAAAAAAAAATGAAAAGAGTGGTGTATATGTTCCCCCTGGTAGACGTGATATCACCATATCTAATTCTGGAAGTATGGAAGACATGATGGCTAAATTATTGAAAGGAGTGGAAGCAACGAGCGCGGGAGTTACTGAGGTAATCAATGATTTGTCCTCCATGAAACAACTAGTTGATTCTCATTCCACTTCAATCAAGCAAATAGAGCAGCAACTGAGCCAACTTTCAGCAGCACTCAATCAAAGAAAGGCTGGCACTTTACCTAGCAATACTGTGCAAAACCCAAAGAATGATGGGTCATGCATGGCCATCACTACCCGAAGTGGTAAGGTGCTGGAAACTTCAGAAAAAGGCAAGCAAGTGGTTGACGAAGAAGCGGAAATTGATGATAAGGCGAAAGGGGAAGATGCCACAGCAGCCGATCCTAACGTCCTTAACATCACTCCTCACAACGTGCAGCCTGGAAAAGCTGAAAAACGGAAGCAAGAGGAGAAAAAATCCATGGAGAGAACAATTCCATACCCACCACCACCTTTTCCTCAAAGATTAAAGAAGGTGGCAGATGATACAAAGTTCAGCAAATTCATGACCATGTTGAAGCAGCTGACCATTAATGTTCCGTTGGTAGAGGCGCTAGAAAAGATGCCTGGGTATGCTAAATTCATGAAAGATCTTTTGACTAAGAAGAGGGCAGCAAGTTATGAGCTGAAGGATGATGTGCATCATTGCAGTGCAATTGCCACAAGGTCCTTAGTACAGAAGAAGGCAGACCCTGGTGCTTTCACTATTCCTTGCACGGTTGGATCTATGAATTTTGCTAAGGCATTGTGCGATCTGGGTGCTAGCATCAATTTGATGCCACTATCCGTCTACAAGAAGCTGGGGTTAGGCGATCCGACACCAACCAATATGAGGCTCGTGATGGCTGATAGGTCGGTAAAATGACCTGTGGGTATCTTGAATGATGTGTTGGTGAAGGTTTCTTCCTTCATCTTTCCTGCAGACTTTGTGATTTTGGATTGCGAGGTGGATTCTGAAGTTCCCATAATCTTGGGACGTCCTTTCCTTGCAACAGGAAGTGTGCTTATTGACATGAGAGATAATGAGCTTTTATTTCGAATGAATGACGAAGTGATTCGTTTTGATTTGTGCAAAGCGATGAAGCAGCCAAGAGATATGGATGTGTTCTCTGTAGCTGATGTTCATTATGAAGGTAAGAAAGCATTATCTGTAGAGAAACAGCCTACTGTTGAGCCATTGTCTGCTGCGCTGCTGAATGTTGAGCATGAGGATGCTAAAGAATATGAAGAACTTATGGGTGCTCTAACAGAAATAGAGTCCTATTCCCATACTCCTAAGCAACCGGACCGTGATCTTAAGAATCAACCGTCACCAACAGCGAAGACTTCCCTTGAAGAGCCACCAATGCTAGAATCGAAAGAGCTCCCCAATTATCTAAGGTATGTGTTCTTGGAAAGTATAAAGATACTTCCGGTGAGTGCGTATGATTTAAGTAAACAGCACGTAGACGCTCTCATCTCTACTCTGAAGAGATACATGAGAGCTATGGGTTGGACTATTGATGATATAATTGGTACCCCTCCTACAAGTAAGCCTCATTGTCGTCTGAATCCATTCAGAAAACGATCCACCATCTATCCCGACGAAGTCTGAGTACTCGAGGTAACCATGTCGTGCCACGACAATAAATAAGGCGCTAGATGGGAGGCAACCCATCGTTTATCGTTTTTCATTTATCGTTTATCGTTTTCTTTCATTCTAGTACTTGATTTGATTTTGATAAATAAAAAAAATCCAAAAATAAGAGTCGTGCCACGACCAAAACTAAGGCGCTTGGTGGGAGGCAACCCATCGTACTAATCGTTTTCATTTGTTTGAGCGAATATAGGTGCAAGAAGTAGTCAACGAGGAGATTGATTTCAATTGACGATTTGGACGCATTGTATGGTAAAGTTGGTAAGTTAGGAAGGGTGATGCATAAGGCTATGGATTGAGCCTTTCTCACGCCAAAATAGGCTTTGAGGAAGGCTAGGCCTTGGTAAGACTAGGCCACGAACGATGCACAACCTATCCTATAGCCTAAGGTCTCTGAATCTAGTGTGCTATACACTATGCGCCGCCTATTCCTAGGTATGCTTTTGACTATGCGCCGCCTATGCTATGGCATTTGGTCTCAGTATCTCATATGCCATAGACTATGCGGCGCATATGTCTACAAATGCCATAGACTATGCGGCGCATATGTCCCATTATGCCATAGACAATGCGCCGCATATGTCATATCTATGCCAAGCATTATGCGCCGCATATGTGGGATTTTTGTCTCCAAAACCGATTGTAAATGGGTCATAATCCGACCCATTCTCTTCCTATATAAAGGGGACTTAGTTTTATAACACAACACATTGCAAAGTGACCTAAAGGTGCCGCATATTCATCCAAATCCTCTCAAAATTTTCTTTTTTTGCTCTTCCAATTCACAAAACCACCTCCAAAAGCTTCAAGCAAGTAAGTACTCTCTTATTCTTCATTTATTTCTCGTAAGTACTACGTTTCTATGTCTATTATAAATTGCTACATATTGAAAGATTGTTGGTGAAGTTCATGTGTTTGGAATGTTAATGCAAAATCATGTGAGTGAACGTATACGTTAGAATCATCTTGACTTGTTTCCGACTTGAATTTGGTTTTAAAAGCATTGCCATACTATTTGCGGAATTTCTATAGTATTGAACATTGTTTAAAATTGCTACTTGGATACTTACATGTTAGGCTATCCCGTTCATCGGGATAAGACTTATAGTGCCTGCCGACATAGGAGGTTGTGATTGTTGAAAGTAACTATATTATGTGGTAACCCCTATGTAGTAGTGTTGTTATATCTAACATGAAAGTAATGCAATGGCTGAAAGTAGTGATACATCACTGATTTTCTTGCCGGAATACAACTCCTAAAACGTATGTCGACGAAATCTGAGTAATTGACCACTTTCACTTCACTGATTTGTGTCAACAAAACTAAGTGTGGGGTGGTACCCCTACTGCTTGTGCATAGATTGTATCCATTGATATTGTGCTACCACTAACACTATTTCTAGTCTCAGGTACAATGGCACCTAAAGCGAGACAAGGCAAGGAGAAGGCTACCACCTCCTAAAAAGGGCAAAAAGAGAAGTCGCAAGGACCAAGGAGAACCCTCCTCGCTGCAAATACCTCGACTCACGCTTGGAATTAAGTGGGATACTTATGAGAAGCTTCTGAGGATGACGACTCTGATGATGATTCCAATGCAAGGGGTATGACCCAGACATAAAGGATAAGTCCGACCAACCAGGTTCCTCGTATTTATTTTCCACTGAGGACAGTGTCCCGACTAAGTGTGGGGTGGTGGTATTGCATGCTATACTTCTCTATTCGCATCTATGTTTGTTTGCTTTTGTTTCATTTTTGTTTCGGTTTTTTTTAGTAGTAAATTTTTTCTAGCTTCGCATGAAATTAGTTTGATAGGCAGCATGAGATTATAACAAGAGTATGTGCTACAATTGTGACTATTGAGATGTTTAGGCTCTAGTTGTGACTCAATATGTGATATTGTGTGATTCAATTCCTTCACTTATTGGGTCGAGAGTCTATATTACTTCCAATCAAGTCGACCATGTGCCTTGTGTGTGTGAGATAATAGTATATTCTATGTATGTGGCTGATTCTAGAACTTGCCTGGTATGTATGCAAAGCGAAAATAAGGAGTGTAAGTTTAGGATATGATTTAGGCATTTCTTTGGCAACCTATATATGTTTACCTTCAGTTTTACCTACCCATGGACATCATCCTAGTTAACCCTTTTGAGCCTTTAGCCTATTTCTTTGACAACCTTGTATGTAAGCCTAATCCATTTCTTTCAAGACCGTAATTTGATCCCAAAATCCCTAAGTGCTTTAAAGTGAAAAAGTCATGTGACAACATAAAAGGAAATTGGGTGAGTATAATGCTATAAATTGGAATGGTGCTTGAATGTGTTATGAAAAAGAAAGTGCTATCATAAGAGGTATGTTGTGAAAAGAAAAAGGAAAAGAAAGCTGAAAAGCGAGTTGTGCTTAAAATTGAAAAACAAAAGAGGAGAACAAGGGTGGTAGAATAAAAGAAAGAAAGGTTGAAAGAAAAAAAAACAAAAAAACAAAGTGGCAATGATACAAAGTGATGTATTAAAGCGCTTAGGAACTTAGTCACTATTCCTGGCGAAAATAGTCCTACCCGTCCCTTAGCCTACATTACAACCATCAAAAGACCTACTTGATCCTAATCTTAACATTCCAACATTTAGTAGAGTATTACATTAAGGGCAAACCTATGGTCATCAGTCGCTACATATGAATTCTTTGTGAGAGTGAGAGCAAGGACATTTTGATACCCATGTTTGAAAAATATGCTATATTTGTGAGTGATTATGGGTACTATATTGTGAGACACACATGGTTGATGAGTTTTGGATAGTTGTATATGATTCCATGCACCTTAACGTTTGCATGCGAGTTGATCACCATCACGAGTCTATGCTAGAGGTTAAACTGTTTCTACTTATAATCGAAAAGATACTCTTTGTTGATAATTGTTGTGCTTGTCTTGACGAATATTTTGTGTTGTTGCTGTAAAACCCTAAGTTGACGTTTAGAAGGACATGATAGTTTGTTCGAGGACGAACAAAGCTCTAAGTGTGGGGTGTTGATGATAGGCGAATTTACGCACCTATATCAATATATTTTGCCCATATTTTAGCCTAGTTTTGAGAACAAATTATATATTTCATGCACTTTTAGTCCTTTTTCCTGTAAATGAGCTAACGAACATGATTAGTAAAGTTTCAGGTATAAATGATGCATAATTCAGCATTTTATGGCTTACTTGACGCTAAAGAAAGCTCACGAAGGAAGGGAAGGGAGTTTACACGCCTAAGGACCAAAACTGCTGCATGGAAAATCTGTCCCGGGCTAAAACAGCATTTCTGAAGACTTTGGGGGACCAAAACTGCTGCATGAAAAATCTATCCCGGGCTAAAACAGTAATTCTGAAGACTTTGGGGACTTACAGACACAAAGCTGGATTTTGACAATGATACATTAACCTAGTACAATTAGGTTATGTATTTCATTATTTTATTTGGATTATGATAATATTACATTAACCTAGTACAATTGGGTTAAGTATTACATTAGCCTAGTAGGATTTGGTTAGATATTTTATTTATCTAGTAGGAGTAGGATATGGGTATTATAAATACCCTATCATGCTAGAGATTTTGAATAAGGAGGGAGGAAGGAGGGAGAACACAATACTTCCTTCCATCCCTCTCATCTTCTTACATCCTCTTACATCTTCTTAACTTCTCATCTTACAATTCAATTCTATTTTTCTTCTTCTACTCTTCTATTCTTAAATTCCACAACAAGAGAATCGTTACTTTGCCTAGGAATTCACGCCTCACGCCTACCACCTAAGATACACGAAATTACTCAATCCTGTGGTATAACAACAATGTCAATCGTGATCTCCTTCGCATTCATGGGTAACTAAACTTCTCTGTTGGGGTTATGGAAACCTAATGAGTTACTATCTATTGTTGTGAGTTTGTGAGTTCGAGGCAAGTATATTGCTTATATCATTATTCTCTTCATCTTAATCTACATTCTTTGCGGTTGCAAACGCAAGAATACGCCAGTCTAACATTTAACTTGTTCGAGAGAAAAGTTATTTGTCTGGAAAAGAGATAATGTCAAGGTAGTAGGACACCCTTTCCTATTAAAAAGCTAGTGCCGTAACTGGACTAACCTCTTGGAGAATTCGTACCGTTAGACACGCTTTAAGCTCGAGAGAGTTAAAGTGAAATAGTCCTTTTTTAGGTCGAGAGACGCTTGGATTTACCATCGACTACAATCCTCTATAAGCAATTGCATGTCAGAATTCTACACACTCATAGCCAATAGAGACGTATACCTCAGAAGGTGGACATAACCCCAACACTTCAATTCTCATTGTTTACAACCAACGTAACAATCTCTCTCTTTTTACTTTATTATTTTCAGCTGTTGTTTACATTACTTGCAAAACAAGAATCCCCCCTTCTTACGAGACTTGCACCAAAAGTTTAGTAATTTTACTTACTTGTTGGCCAAGCTATTCCCTGTGGGATCGACACCCAACCCAGGTTGGGTTCTATATTTGCTAACGACCGCTTTACACTCAAACGAGAGCTGTAGATTGAGCGTTATCAAGAAGCTACCACCTTTGTGAAAAGACTTAAAAAACTACTTAAAACATAAACACAAGGAGATGACCGTTGAAGATCTTATTGTATGACTTCGTATTGAAGAGGACAATAAAGCTGCCGAAAGAAGGTCAAAGGGAAATTCTACAATGAATGGAGCACATATTGTAGAATATGGCCAAAACAACTCGAAGAAAAGAAAGAAAGTTGAACATGGAAGCAATCAACTCAAGAAAAAGTTCAAGGGAATATGCTTCAATTGTGGAAAAATTGGCCACAAGTCCACAGACTGTCGAGCCCCGAAGAAAGGGAAGAAAAAGGACCAAGCAAATCTGATTGAGTCGAACAAAGATTATGACGATCTGTGTGCTATGTTCACAAAATGCAACTTGGTGGGGAATCCAAACGAATGGTGGAAGGATTCTGGTGCCACACGCCATGTTTGCACAAACAAAGAGTTGTTCTTTTCATTTGCTCCGGCTCAAGCAGAAGAAATGCTTTACATGGACAACTCCGCTACTGCTAAGGTGGAGGGAACATGAAAATTTTTCCTAAAGATGACTTCCGGCAAGGTCTTGACACTGAACAATGTTCTATATGTTCCGGAGTTACGTAGGAACTTAATTTTTGTTTCACTCCTAGATAAGAACGGATTCAAATGTGTAACCGTTTCTGGAAAAATTGTAGTTAGCAAAGGAGAAATGTATGTAGGAAAAGGCTATCTCACGTAGGGACTTTATAAGATGAATGTAATGACTGTTGAAATGAATAAAAGTTTGAATTCATCTTATTTTCTCGAGTCTTATGATTTATGACATGAACGTTTAGGCCATGTTAATTATAAAACATTACGAAAACTGATTAACTTAGAAGTTTTGCCAAACTTTGAGTGCAATAAATCAAAGTGTCAAACATGTGTGGAATCAAAGTATGCAAAGCATCCTTATAAGTCCGTTGAAAGGAATTCCAATCCCTTAGACATAATACACACTGACATTTGTGATATGAAGTCAACACCATCACGTGATGAAAAAAAGTATTTCATAACTTTTATTGACGATTGCACTAGATATTGTTATGTCTATTTGCTAAATAGTAAGGATGAAGCAATAGATGCATTTAGGAAATATAAAACTTAAGTTGAAAATCAGTTAGACAAAAAGATCAAAATGATAAGAAGTGATAGGGGTGGAGAATATGAATCTCCCTTTGCGCAAATATGTGTAGAGAATGGAATAATCCATCAAACTACGGCCCCGTATTCACCTCAATCTAATGAAATTGCGGAAAGGAAAAACCAAACTTTGAAGGAAATGATGAATGCCTTACTAATAAGTTCTGGTTTACCGCAAAACTTGTGGGGGGAGGCTATCCTTACGGCCAACCGTATACTCAACAAAGTTCCCCATAGTAAGACACAATCAATTCCTTACGAAAAATGGAAAGGAAGGAAACCTAACCTGAAACATTTCAAAGTGTGGGGGTGTCTAGCGAAGGTTCAAGTTCCTATACCTAAAAGGGTTAAGATAGGATCTAAAATGGTGGACTGCGTGTTCATAGGATATGCTAAAAGTAGTAAAGCATGTCGATTTTTGGTTCATAAATCCGAACATCCGGATATTAGTGAAAATACGATAATTGAATCAGACAATGCTAAATTCTTTGAAAACATTTACCCGTATAAAATTAGACATGAACAGTCTAGTGGAGGATCTAAGCGACCTCGAAATGAACCAAGTGAGAATGTACATAATGAAGAAAATCCAAGATATAGTACACTTCAAAGAACGTCAACTTCGTTTGGATTGGATTTTGTAACATTTCTCTTAGAAAATGAGCCTCAAACATTTAAAGAAGCGATGTAGTTGTCAGACTCATCCTTTTGGAAAGAGGCAGTCAATAGTGAGATAGATTCAATCTTAAGCAACCATACATGGGAATTGGTTGACCTTCCTCCCGGAAATAAACCCTTAGGTTCTAAATGGATCTTCAAAAGGAAAATGAAGGCGGATAGTACTATTGACAAATACAAGGCAAGACTTGTAGTAAAAGGCTTCAAACAGAAGGAAGGCCTTGATTACTTTGATACATACTCGTCAGTAACAAGGATAACCTCGATTCGAATGTTAATTGCCTTGGCGGCGGTATATGATCTTCAAATCTATCAAATGGATGTGAAAACCGCATTCCTAAATGGAGATTTGGAGGAAGAAATTTATATGGAACAACCTGAGGGTTTTGTGGTTCTAGGAAAGGAAAATAAGGTGTGTAGACTTATTAAGTCGTTGTATGGACTAAAGCAAGCACCTAAATAATGGTATGCAAAGTTTGACCAAACCATGTTGGCAAACGGATTCAAAATAAATGAATGTGATAAATGTGTTTATATTAAAGACACTCCAAATCACCAAGTCATTGTATGTTTATATGTAGATGATATGTTGATCATCAGTAGAGACATTTATGACATAAATACAACAAAATGAATGCTCGAAAGCAAGTTTGATATGAAGAACCTTGGAGTTGCAGATGTGATCTTAGGTATAAGAATCCATCAAACTCCACAAGGGTTGGCATTGTCACAGTCTCATTATATCGAAAAGGTACTTGACAAGTTCAAGTATATGGAATTTGGTATTGCCAAAACTCTATTGGATGCGAGCTTTTCACTTCGAAAGAATGAAGGTGAAAGTGACTCGCAATTAGAGTACGCAAGAGTATTGGATGTTTAATGTATATAATGAACTGTACACGACCTGACATAGCATGCGCTATCAGTAAATTAAGCCGGTACACAAGTAATCCCAACAAAACTCACTGGATGACAATGAAAAGAGTTTTGGGGTATCTTAAATACACTCAAAATTATTCTTTGCATTATAATAAATATCCTGCGGTACTTGAAAGATATAGTGATGCAAATTGGATCACTGGATCGAACGAAGTAAAATCCACAAGTGGATATATATTTACTATCGGTGGAGGAGCAGTCTCTTGGAAATCATCCAAGCAGACGTGTATTGCTCGCTCTACAATGGAATCTGAATTTATCGCATTGGATAAAGCCGATGAAGAAGCTGAATGGATCCAGAATTATTAGAAGATATTCCTTATTGGGCCAAGCCAGTGGCACTAGTATGTATACACTGTGATAGCCAAGCGGCAATAGGTAGGGCAGGGAGCATGATATATAATGGTAAATCTCGTCATATAAGACGAAGACATAATACCGTTAGAGAACTTCTCTCTAGTGAAATTATCACTGTAGACTATGTAAAGTCAAAGGATAATGTGTCGAATCCACTTACAAAAGGCCTATCTAGAGAAGGAGTAGAAATGACATCCAAAGGAATGGGTTTAAGGCCTAGGACAAGTCAGCATGGTGGTAACTCTACCTAGCATACTGGAGATCCCAAGAGCTAGGTTCAAGGAGATCAAACAAAGTTGTGTCTGACAGGTTCAACATTGTCAATTACCCAACCCATTCTCATAATATAGACAATGTATAGTAAACAAGGATAAGACTTAAGGTGAAAAGTCTTTTAATGATTATCTAAATTTGGCAGATTTGACCAAATAGTTTAATCTATAGGATTGAACGTTTAGAAATCACCTATGTGTGGGCGAAGTGGAAGCCGCTTCAAAGAGAATGTTAGTAAAGGCCTATTCTCTAAGCTCTCATAAAAACCGGGACATGTGTTTTCTAGGTGTACATTAAAGCTCGACGGTTCAAAGATATCAAATCTACCGATTGACCGAGTGCATCCGATGCATGTTCACTACGAAAAGTTCAAAGGAAAACCCATTTATCCAGATGCAATCAGTCTTTACTTGATGATCACATACTTATCCGAATTTTTTTTACAAAAAAATAGCCATTCCCCATTCATGTGGGGGATTGTTGGGTTCATAGAAGTGTGAATGAGAAATGGAGAAGAAATGGTGGAGGAAAAGGAGACACCCAAATTGGAAAGTGTACTACTAATTTGGAAAGCTTACTCTTTCTCCCACATTGGTGGAAGAAGAGAACTTTTTGGTGTTTATATTGTGAAACACTTACTCCACATGGTAAGTGAGGCAAGGAAATAGAGATGCCTCGCGCCGTCGTCGTCGTCGCTCGCTTGGATTCAGATTTGGATTTGGAAAATGATCGATCGATGAGATCTTTCTTTTTGGACAAATTTTATTTGAAGAAAATAATTCAGACTGAATCAGTAATAACTCCATTAATAAATACATGCATGCAGTAACAGTAACAAATGCAATGTTCGACCTGAAATGGTGCCACTGTTTCAACGAATCATTGCACTATTTTGCGAACTGGTGCACTGCTTCTGTGTTTCTGTTTCTGAACTAGTGCAGATTTTCGAAACAATGTTTCCTAAACTGATACATTGGTTCGAACAGATGCAACTCTTCAACGAAGTGATGCACTGTTTTGAACCAGTGCACTGTTCATGAAATAGTGTACTGTTTTAGAAAATTACTGCATTGTTTTAAGTGAATAGACATGCATTTTCAGGAAGAGTCACACACCTCTAATATGAACCAATGCCACCTTTTCAAAGGGGCATCTAGTGGCTATATAAACCTGGTTTCATCTACAGGTTTATGACATAGACAATACAGAAATTTTAAGATTACAAAAACTTCTTCTTGTCTTAAAAATACTCTAAGTGTGATCATTCAAACCGTGAGTGTGTTCGAAGAATCCGCCTATTTGAGGTACCGCTATAGACGGATTGAAGGCCATTTTATCCTGGGAGGAAGATTCCATAACCTCGGGTACAGTGAGAGGAATTATTCCTTAAGGAAAGTCCGTGAATTCGGACGACTTGACCTTAATCATTTCTGTTTCATCTTTATTTTCTGAAAAATAAATACACCTCTTGGAAATGTCTTTTTGATCTTGTGTTGAGGGTATTTAATACTTCATTGTGTTCTTGTTCATACTTGAACTCGAGTTGAAGTTGTTGTTCTGTTATATAGATTCTGCATACCCGAATATATTGTGGAAATAACAGAGGATACGACTGTTTTTATCTTGTTAGAATACATTACTTCCTCCGCCCCATATTAGTTGGTATCTTATCAAAAATAGTTGTCCACCTTACTAAATCAAGAAAACATTAATTAAATTTGTCTCGAATTACCTTTGCAATTAATTCTTTTTGAAAGTCTTCGCACTTGTTTATAAAGTTTCTGTTATGAATCAGACAAAATAAGCAAACCACAAGCAAAAAGAAAAAACAAGAACACATAGATTTACGTGAAAATCCTTGCGGGGTAAACTACGGGCAGAGGCAGAGGCAGAGGAATTCACTATAATGGAGAGAAGTACAATGTGGAGACAATAGTTTCAATTTCGTATATATGAGAACAACCCAAAACAACCCACTAAACGCACTTATCTAATACGTGCATACAAATAAGTCCTAGGCCCAAAAACATACAGGTTCATACCGCGGGGCTTCGCCCCCGCACCCCTAATGGGATCAGTGGTGGGCTTCAGGATTGGGCCCGATCCCTATGCTACCACCACAAACCCCATGAAAAATTACAAACATGGATTACACCGTGAACTTTGTAGGGCCGGATTAACAAAATTCGGGTCACAAACTCTAACAGTTTCCAAGAAGTTTTTTAAGGGGTAAATTAGCAAAAATAGCTTCTTATTTCTGATTTCTTAACATCGGTATAAAAAAAGAAAATGACCAATTAATATGGGAGTCGGGACGGAGGGAGTACATCTCTTCTACTACTTCAAAATACCTGAAGATTCTCCTTACCTCATACTAGTATGGAAAATACATGCACATAAGTTAGCCATGGGTTATGGAAATTAATTCAGTCTAAAATCTGTCATGAATGAATTTATTAACCAAGACATTATTAACACACCTAATTAAATATTAATAACAGTTACTTTTCAAAGGTTCTGCACTTTGCGCCACCAGTCCATTTCACTTGTAACAGTCGATACATTAACCTTTAATTCTTCTTCTTTTTATCTAGCAGAAAACAGGACATATTTTCTGTTTTTTCCCATTTCTCTTAGAAAAATAAACCAAAGCATGGGACTCCATAAAATTATTGTGATCACAATTGTTATCTCCTTTCTCAGTAATATTGAGTCAACTCGTCCTCCGTTTTCATGTGACACATACAATCCAGATACCATAAAATTTAAATTTTGTAATTTCTCATTACCCGTTGATCAAAGAGTAGACGATCTAATTTTACGCCTGAATTTGGACGAGAAAATTTCACAATTGGGTAACACTGCACCAGCCATTCCTCGGCTTAATATCCCTGCTTATGAGTGGTGGTCGGAGGCATTACATGGCCTATCGACAGAAGGATTAGGGGTGTTTTTGAATAGAAGTATTAAAGGTGCAACTCAGTTCCCTCAGATCATTCTTACTGCTTCTACCTTTGATGAAAATCTCTGGTATCGCACTGCTCAGGTATAAATTAATTTGCTCTTTTTAGGCCTCAGCTATAAAAACCTTAATTCGACTCCATGTTCAGTTTTATACGTGATGTTTTATTGGACACAGAACACTAAGTGGAGGAAGGGATACAGTTTTTGTTTTTTTTGTGTGCGCATATACTTAAGTTTTCGAATCCCCTTGGCATAACAATATCTTTTCAATTTCTTGGCTCCGCGAAGGCACCACTGATACTAAGATATTAGTGATAGTGGAAAAAAAATTATGTAACAGTTGATGTGCACTTTAGGTAAAGAAAATGCCAAATGAAAGTTTAAAATCTCTATAATTAAGTGGAAATCTCTGAAAGATGTGAGAAAATGGATTTTTGAACTGTACTGTTAATGGAAATGAATATTATCTAATGAAGACATTTTAAGATGAAAGATGTTATATAACAGTTGTTGTAAAAGTATCACGATCGTCCAATCAAAAGGGTTTCAACTTTTTCAAATGAACCATTTGAAGACCTATTGATTCTAGCAACAGATTGCCGAGTTGATCATTTGGACCAAAACACTCAGGTTATGATCTTCTAAATCTATGTCTTCATGTTCTATCATCTAGCTTATGTTCTTCATGTAGCATTCAGATCGAATGAGTACTATGAAATTCCGTTGATACTTCCACGTATTATGGGTAATGTAGGAGACATCTCTATTTTCTCCTTGGGTATACGAAGTAGTATTAGCTACTGCCTATTTGATTTGGGATACAATTTTCCTTAGAATGATCACCCGTTCATGAAATTACCTTTTTGTATCTGATTGTCTAACATTCTAAATGGATTATCGGAAACAGATGTAACGGTCGTAAAAAAATCCAACATATAATTGTATGGTACATAAAGAAATTCTAATGAACACATTAAACAGCCATTATAAGATGTTGTACTTCATGTAGGCAATCGCGAGAGAGGCAAGAGCAGCGTACAATGCTGGTGAACTAAAGGGAATGACATTTTGGGCACCAAATGTGAACATATTAAGGGATCCAAGATGGGGGAGAGCACAAGAAACAGCTGGGGAAGACCCTATGATGGTAGGAAAATATGCAGTGGCTTATGTAAGAGGACTTCAAGGGGATAGTTTTGAAGGCGGCAAGCTCAAAAATGGGAATCTTCAAGCTTCAGCTGGCTGCAAGCACCTTGCTGCTCAAGATTTAGATTACTGGAATGGCCACCATCGTTTCACCTTCGATGCTCAAGTCAGTAACTAACCTGTTATGACATGTTAAATTACGTTTATCCTATCATTAAATATTCATTTTCACCTTTTGCTTACCAAAAAGATGGATATTGTTATCTAATACTGCAATGTGTCATTCAGGTTACACCACAGGATATGGCAGATTCATTTCAACCACCATTCAAGACTTGTGTGGAAGAAGGAAAAGCCACCAATCTGATGTGTGCTTATAGTCGTCTCAACGGCGTTTCAAACTGCGCTAACTATGATCTTCTGACCACGACCGCTCGCGGACAGTGGGGTTTCAATGGGTAAAATTTTACTGAAAATTAAGAAACAAATGGATATTTCTGTGCTGGTACCTTCAAAAAGTTTGCTCCTTCCTAAAACTAACTGTTGTCTATTGCTGAAAAGTTACATTGTATCAGATTGCGATTCAGTTCGTGTTATGAATGATTCCCATGGATACACAGCTGAAGATGCAATTGCAGCTTCTATTAAAGCTGGTAATTGATTATTTAATTTCTCTGTTCTCACTATTTGTAGACTTAATGATGTCTTTCCTGTTACTGACTCTATATTCCAAATGAACCTATTTACTGACGATAAAGCTTGTATTTGTACGATTCATTAAGAAAAAAGGGACAATCCGGTGCACTCAATCTCCCGCTATGCGTAGGGTCCAGGGAAGGACCGGATAACAAGGATTTATATGTTGGAAGATTGATCATTGACATAAATAAGCATCTACTTAAATGAGTTGCAATGTTCTTGCACAATTAATTGGTTGCAATTGTCTGACCTTTTCCTTGTCAAATGCAATTTAGGTATGGATGTAAACTGTGGTTCCTTTGTGCAAAACTACACAAGATTAGCTTTGCAGGCGAAGAAATTACAAGAATCTGATATAGACAGAGCTCTTCGCAATAGCTTCTCCATTAGAATGAGGCTAGGACTATTCAATGGCGATCCAAGAAAACAGGAATACGGTGACATTTCTCCTGCAGAGATTTGTAGACAAGAGCATCAGGATCTAGCCCTTGAAGCAGCAAGAAATGGCATCGTCCTTCTAAAGAATTCTGCAAAATTCCTTCCACTTTCTAAAATCAAAACCACATCCCTTGCTATAATAGGTCCAAAAGCAAATGATTCCGAATTACTTCTAGGTAACTATGCAGGCGTTCCCTGCAAGAATGTTTCGTTACTCCAAGGATTTCAGCGGGATGTGAAAAGCATAGGCTACCATCCAGGCTGCAATTTTGTCAACTGCACTTCTGCCGCAATAGATGAAGCAGTAGATATTGCTAAAAAGGCACAGCATGTTGTTTTAGTAATGGGATTAGACCAGCATGTGGAGAGGGAGAACTGGGATCGTGTAGATTTAGGCCTACCTGGCCAGCAAGAGATTCTTATTAAAGCAGTAGCCGAGGCTGCTGTAAAACCTGTTATACTGGTGTTAGTAAGTGGAGGTCCTATTGATATTTCTTTTGCCAAGGATAACCCAAAAATCGGAGGCATCTTGTGGATTGGTTACCCTGGAGAGGGTGGATCAGCTGCATTGACACAGATTATATTTGGTGAACATAATCCAGGTTAACTTCAGCATCAATAATATTTAGGGGTCGTTTGGAATGCAGCCTAATTTATCATGGGATTATGATCATTGGATTAAATTATCCCACATGGTAGATGGTATAAAATAATTCCAGGTTGGATGGGATAAGGTGGGATATCCAGGATTAAGCCAGGATATCCCACCTTATCCTGCGTCCCAAACAACCCCTTAGTACTTAATCCATTTTGTTGGAAAACTTGCTTAATATGCTAATCACATTTACCTTACAGGGGGGAGGTTACCAATAACTTGGTATCCTAAGGAATTCATGAAAATACCAATGACAGACATGAACATGAGGCCTAATTCATCGACTGGATATCCAGGGCGGACTTACAGATTCTACAAAGGGCCAAAAGTTTATAAATTTGGCTATGGTCTTAGCTACACAACTTATGCGTACAACATCACCTCTGTCAGCCCTAACAAACTCTATTTCAATTACCAAATATCAGACAAGACAAGCAAAAACGATTCACTTCATAATATTGCAGTTTCAAAATTTGGATCAGAGGTTTGCAACAAGGCTAAAATATCAGTTAATGTTGTGGTGAAAAACAAGGGGGAAATGGCTGGTAAGCATCCTGTGTTGTTGTTTCTTAGGCCTTCAAAGGTGAAGGATGATGAGGTTCCAAGAAAGCAATTGATTGGATTCAAGAGTGTACGTTTAGGTGCAGGAGAGAAAAGCCAGATTGAATTTATTGTGAGCCCTTGTGAACACTTTACAAGGGCTAATAAGTATGGTATATCAGTAATTGATGAAGGGAAATATTATCTTGTTGTGGGAGATAAGAAAAAGTCTGTAACTGTTTCCATATGAGTACCCTTTAAATGGGAAATTTGTTATGCAAATTATATGAAATTAGTGGAAAAGATACGTTGTTTGTTCTATTAAGCAATAACCGTCCATATCCATTTGAAGTTTCACGTTTCAGTGTTTTTCTTAAAACTCCTATTATCCTTGAGGATTTTTTTTTCTTTTAGTTTTCCCCCACCCTACCCAGGAGGATCACTAGTGTTCCCAGTTATTCTCGAGCGTGACTCGAAACTTCAACCTAACGGTTGATAATGAAGGTTCTCAACCACTTGAGTTTATTCTTGAGGATACATAATACATGCACTTTTAGGAGGGAAAGAAATACTAATGACGGACAAGAGGAAAAGGAAAAAAGGGAACTAGAGGTAGTATTCTTGTCAACATATCATTGATCACAATTCAATGTTTTAGGTTAAGGTATTCAACAATCAATATATTTATAAACAGAAATAATAGTTTAATCTTATTTGAATTTTGAAAGAATAGGACAACTTTTCAATATATTTAAAACAGAAGTATATTTTGACAAAGAAGCAACAAAAAAAATCTGTCCGAAAGGATCCTAAGTCATAACCGGCGCTTTACAAATTATTAAACATTGAGTCACCACTTAAAAAACGGGTAGATAGTGCTGCATCTTCCAAAAAAAAAAAAATCATTCCAATGTATAAACTGTGTTTGAAGTTCAGTTTTCCAGTTTAAAACTTCTGGGCGCTATGTCCTGAAGTTTACTTTAGAATATTGTATCCTGATTTGTTAGTCAAAACTTCAGGATCGTGTCTTGATTTTCAGTTTTTCAGTTCAGAATCATGACATTGTATCCTTTAGTCCAATTCTCTAGTTGATTTTATTCGGTTGAAAACTTCAGGCCATTGTGTCCTTAACTTTAGATTGTTATTATTTTCAAGTTGAAACTTCAGGATTTTCATTTTTAGCGTCCTGAAGTTTAGTTTTTCCAATTAAAATTCTAGGGGCGTCATTGTATCCCAAAGTTCGAACTGTATAGTTCAAACTTCAGCCTTGTATCCTGAAATTTAATTGTTGCGGTTTCAACTTTAGACCACCAGAAAAGAGAAACAATAAGGAGAGCAAGAAAGAAGCAACCACAATACTGACCAACTTGATGTTGTTTCCTTATAATTTGGTCACTAAGAAATGCGTATATTTATGAATTTGTGACCTTAAGTTTTAGAAGTGTAATTCAAACTTCAATTTAAATTCATGTGAGAATCCGGTAATGAGACTTCTACAATCTAAGAGTCGTGCTTGATTGCGAGATAAAAGTTTTTGTTGATGTGGATATTAAGAAGAAGAAGATGACATATGAGAAGAAAAGCGATAGTGGAAGAAGAGAGAAGGGGCTACTTATCAGGAATTTCTTCATTCACAACACTCAAATTTTAAATCTCTTATTAAAGGTGAATGCATTCCAATCATCCTACCACATATTTTATCAGTAGGAATCATGCTAAAAAGTCATACCATTTTTTTTTGCATCCTTTGCATCGGTACACTACTTGTGGGAATACTCATTCCCATGTAGACAAATGTCATAATCCAATTAATAATTATGGTGATCTAGTAAACTTCACTCAGCACAAAATTAAATTACATAGAGGGAGTTAAAATTAGAATAGGAACAAATGATGATCGCCATTTGTACCTAATTTGCACAGTTTGCTCACATGCAAAAGAGTCTACCAATTTTAGATGGTGTGTCAAAGTGAAGGAGAGGCGTAAGGGAGAAATTCCTCACTTCTGCTCTTCCGCAAAAGTTCAGAATTCAAACTTGCACATAAAAAAAAATTGTGACGTATTTTGAAAGGCTATAAATGACGATCGCACTTCCAGTGGTAGGAGACTAACTTAGCTTAGACTTGAATATGGAACCTTCCTAGAAGCTGGTACTCAATACTTGTGTTCTAAATCCTGTTATTCTCTTTTGGAAATTTGTGCTTACTAAGTCTGTGTTTGAACACGTCATTGATTGATTTATTCATTGTTGTTGGATGCTTGTGATTAATAAAACACGTTGAATATCCACTATTGTATTTATTTATTTATTTTCAAATTAATATCTATAGAGCTTCTGTCTAAATAGTGAGCCTAATCACATTACAGTAATGGCAAAAAAAGAATGAAATTTAAGTTGATGAACACGAGAAGATCAACACGCGCGCGCGCGCACACACACATATATATATCTTCTTCATCATTTTCTCCAAAGGCTGATTGTTGAATTTAAAAGAAGTAACAAGAAGATGCGGAGAAGTAAAGAAGAGAGATTGAAGCAAAAGAATGAGAATTTCTTATTTCTTCATCAATGAAACAGTACAAAGTGAGCATATATAAATTAGTTAGTTAGTTAACTAACTTGAGGGGAGCCTTGGAGTAACTGGTAAAGTTGTTGTCATGTGATCAGGATGTTATGGGTTCATGCCTTGAAACAGCCTCTGGCAAAAAATGTAAGGTAAGGTAGCATACAATACACTTGTATGGTGGGGCCCTTCTCTGAACCTTGCACATAGTGGGAGCTTTACTGTGCCGGGCTGCTCTTTTTTTTAGTTAGCTAACTAGCTTATAACTAACTATGTTAACTACTTAGATACAATGACTATTTTATCCTTATAGTCTAAGTCTCTATATCCTCAATACTCCCCCTCGAGCTAGGTGGTGCAAACATATTAAGCATTCCTAGTTTGGAACATAGATGTTCATTTTGAGCTCTACTTAAAGCTTTTGTTAGAGGATCAGCTTGTTGAGACTTTGTAGGAACATACTCAACACTATCATACCTTATTATCCTCATTGCAGCTTCTAGATGAGACTTCTTAGATTGTTGTAGGAATTGACTAAGAGTTAGTACATTATATGTTATGTCTGGCCTGGTTATAGTTAGGTAGAGAAGCTTTCCAATAATTCTTTGATATGCTGCTACATCTACTTCAAGGTCAATAATACTTCTACTTGGACTTTTGACATAATCATCCACTTCTTTGGTAGTCAATTGGATAGTTGTTTCTAATGGCGTAGATATAAGTTTTGATGCATTTAAACCTGTTTCAACAATCAATTCTAATGCATATTTTCTTTGATGCATTAGTATACCTGAGTTTGATCTTGCAAACTCAATTTCAAGAAAGTATCTTAGCTCCCCTAAGTCTTTCATTTTGAAAGCCCGACTTAGTGTTGCCTTAGTTTCTTGAATCAATTATAGGTTACTACCAGTAATCAACATATACAAGTATAATTGTTAGATCACTTTCGTTTTTCTTCAAGAACAAGGAATAATCATATGCACTTTGTTTAAAACTAAACTTAAGAATTGCTTTTAGTAACTTTATATTATATTGCCTTGGGGCCTGTTTTAGGCCATACAAGGATTTAAGAAGCCTACATACTAGTCTTGTTTCCCCGGGATCTTAAAGCCTTGTGGCAACTTCATGTGTATCTCATCATATATTTCACCCTGAAGAAAGGCATTGTACACATCTATTTGATGATGTGTCAATGTCTTATATAAGCAATATCTAAGATAGACTTGACTATTACCATCTTGCTAAAGGAGAAAATGTTTACTAATGGTCAACCATTTAGTACTGGCTAAAACCTTTTGCTACTAGTCTATCTTTGAATCTAAATCTCACCAGTATCCTTGTATTTGATCCTAAAATTCACTTGCAACCTATAGCTCTTTTCCCTTCAGGTAGTGAAACCATAGTCCAAGTGTTGTTCCCTTCTCCAGCTATTATTTCAATCTTCATTGCATCTACCTATCTTGGGTCTGAAACTGCTTAACTATAGGGTGATAGTTCAATATCAGCAGAACTAGCAGCAACAAAGTCTTAATATGAAGCGAGTAGGTGATCATACTAAATGTAATTAGAGATACTATAGGGAGTAGTAGAACTTAACTTCTCAGTTTTGACAAATTCTTTTAACTAAATAGGTGCAACTTTGGTCCTAGATGATCTTTGAGATGCATCAGTAGTATTAGATTGTTGTTGAACTGGACCTGCTTTAGTAATTTGAGGAAGAGGATTATCCGTGAAGACTGATGGTAGTGGATTAACTAACACAGAAGTAGATTGTGTTGGTCCCGCATTAGATGTTTAAGTAGGAATATATGCATCCTCAGAAGTGATACAAGTCAAATGGCCACCTTAATTTTTGAAGACATGATTGGAAACCATCACGTAAAGGCTCAAGACTTGGTCGCCCTTCGCCCAAGGGCATAAGAATATGCAAGGAAAATCCATTTTGAGTCTACCATTAATCAAGGCCATGAGTGGAAGATTGCTTGGAGCATTGAAGACTTGAGGATTCTCGGGTTTGGCCACTTAATGGATCACGGTTTTGGGCCATCTTCATTAAGGGAAATTTGGTCACTTTATTGTGACCAAAATGCACTCCATGGCCACCCGTTTTATTAAGGGTAGTGATACCAAATGGTATCTACAAGATCTCAAAATAGTCCACAACTCACAAAAATAGTCCATACGTACAAGACATCAAATGGAAACAACAAACACACAAACTTGAAAAATAAGGAGATAGATAACTTGACACAAAGAGAATATAAAATATAGCAACTAAAGAGTGTATCAAACTCTAAAACCTCTACAAATCACATTAACAAGAACCAAGTTCTTACGGGAACACAAGAGGAACTCGGTTCACTCAAGCACTCTCATTTCTAGCCGTCTCACAACACAAGTGGAACCTTTTACTTGTGAAGCTTAAAATGTTTGGTGGTCTACTCTCTTCTTGAGAGTAAATATGGTGTTCAATGTTACAAAGTGATTTCAAAATAATCTAACTATGACAACAAGACTAAAGAAACACCTTAAATAGTCTTTACAAAAAGGATGGCAAAAGAACCCCTTTGCCCTTAATGAAAGGGGAGGGTGTGGAGTGTTTGGGGAAGCCTTGGGGGTGTATTTTGGGACCCTAATGTCAGCCCCCACATGTCAATATGTACACTCCCTTGGGAGAATTTGCAACAAGCTCAACCACGTCCATTTTCATAAACACTCCGTGAAGCCTTTGTAGTTCCCGAGCTTGACTTCTAGTAAATGGTCTAGATCCCGTGACACCCATATCATCCTCTCCATATTGTGAGGAGTTTGATCTCAAACTCATGGGTTCTTCATCTTCAATGGTATAAATCCGTGAGAGGTCACACACGTTGAATGTGTTATGCACTTGGTATTCCGGTGGCAAGTCGATCTTGTAAGCATTATCGTTGATTATTTCAAGAACTTGGAATGGACCGTCACCTCTTGGAATAAACTTACCCTTTATTTGGTTGGGGAACCAGTCCTTACATAGGTGTACCCACACCCAATCTCCCGGCTCAAGTACAAGACACCTTCTCCCTTTGTTGACTCGTTTGGCCACCTCTTGCTTCTTCTTCTCAAGCCGCATCCTCACCTTCTCATGCAATATTTTCATGGATTCATCCCTATTGTTTCCATCTAATATAATAACAACATCACTTGACAAAAGAGTTAGATCCAAGGGGGTTAGGGGATTGAAGCCGTAGACACATTCAAAGGGCGTAATGCCCATACTCGAATGGATCACCCGATTGTAAGCAAATTATATGAGAGGTAGGTGATCTTAACAAGATGTAAACTTACCTTTAACCATGGAACGTATCATGGAACCCAAGGTTCGATTCACTACTTCCGTTTGGCCATCGGTTTGTGGGTGGCAAGACGTAGAAAATAATGATTTAGTTTCGAGCCTACCTCACATTGACTTCCAAAAGTGACTAAGGAACTTAAAATACCTATCACTTACAATGGTCCTTGGTATTCCATGTAACTTAAAAAAAATTTCAATAAACAAAGAAGCTACACTAGCCGCATCTTCACTATTTTTGCATGGAATAAAGTGTTCCATTTTGGAGAAACGATCAACGACAACAAAGATGCTATCCCGACCCCTTTGAGTTTGTGGCAGACCCAACACGAAATCCATAGAAATATCAAACCACGAGCGTGATAGAGTGGGAAGAGGGGTGTATAACCTGTGAGGAAGGAGCCTCGACTTAGCACTCCTACAATCCATGCATTGGCCGTAAATTTTGACAACATCTTTGCGCATCCTTGGCCAATAGAATTGCTCCTCCAATATCCCGAGGGTCTTATCAATTCCGAGGTCGAATCCTTTTCAAGAAGGGGAGGCTGATACAAGTGAAATGTCCACCCTAATTTTTAAAGACATGATTGGAAACCATCACGTAAAGGCTCAAGACTTGCTCACCCAAGGGCATAGGAATATACAAGGAAAACCCTTTTTGAGACTACCATTCATCAAGGCCATGAGTGAAAGATTTCTTGGAGCATTGAAGACTTGAGGATTCTCGGGTTTGGCCACTTAATGAATCACGGTTTTGGGCCATCTTCATTAAGGGCAATTTGGTCACTTTATTGTGCCCAAAATGCACTCCATGGCCACCCCTTTTATTAAGGTTAGTGTAGTCATTTTGCCTTTATTTTGTAATAACTATAAGTAGTCTTTTTAGGGTTCATTTGATAGTTAGTTAGTTATTGATGTAAGACAAACTCTCTCTCTAGTGTGAGGAGTGTAACACCCCTTAGTTGTAGGTCTTAGAAAATCCACCAATCCATAACTAGGGCTGCCCAAGTGTGGATATCACTTGTATTGCATCGTTGGCTTGATACGTTGGTGTTTAGAGGAGGTAAAGTCCGTCTTGTGTCAATGTTAGAGTTAGGTTTGTGTCGTGAATAGTGTTAAGGGTCCAAGAGTCTCACAATTCTTGGGTTCTTAAGATTGTCCCTTCATTTGGTCTAACTATTCATCTTGTATCTTGTTGTTTCTGTTGCTTCCGTGTTGTTGTTAATATACTCTTAACTTTCTTGTTGTTGTAATCTTGTTGTTTATGTGTTGATATAATGAAACCGTGTGGGGCTCTTTCAATTCACTATAGTCATTGTAATCTTGTGTTCACTATCTATCTTATTTAATATTGTGGTTGTTGTCTTGAAAACATAGAGAAGCCGAGTGGGGCCTTTGATTCTCTAGAGTTATTGTCTTGTAGATCTCTTGATTTCCTTGTTGTGTATTTGATCTTGTATCAAGAAGTTATCATCAATGGATCACTAAAAAACCATCAAGAAATGGAGCTTATTGATCTTTCTTAAGATCTTGAAAGGAAAAATATATTCTCTGAATTCAACATCTTTGTTGAGGAAAACATACTATCAGTAAAATTTAATTGTATATACCCTTTTGAGAGTTTTGAGTAGCGATGTGAATGTCTTCTATAGCTCTAGGTTTAAGTTTATTAGATTTCACAAACCATAAGCTCCCTAAAACTCTAAGATGATTAAGATTAGGTTTAGTCTCATAGAGCATTTCATAAAGTGATTTATTATCTAGAATAACATTAGGCATTCTATATGTCAAATAACTAGCAACTAAAACATAGTGACCCCAGAATTTGGTTGGAATGTGACCTTGAAATTTTATGTCTCTATAGACCTCAAGTATATGGTTATGTTTTCTCTCAGCCATACCATTTGCTGAGTTGCATAAGCACAAGAGCTCTAATGTAAGATGCCTAGAGCCTTAAACATAGAGTTCTGGACTGAGGTTACAAACTCAGTGCCATTGTCAAACCTTAGACACTTTACTCTTTTATTGAAATGTGTGCTAAAATAAGTAAGAAATTGCTTTAATACAACACATACATCGACTTAAGTTTTAAAAGAATAACCAAGATATCCTAGTGAAGTCATCAACAATTGTTAAGAAGTACTTATTGCCATCATAAAGCAGTTTTATAAGGTTCCCATACATCAAAATGAATCAAGTCAGAACAAGCATTACTCTTTATAGTACTGGTACGAAAAGGTAACCTCACTTGTTTTGTACAAGGACAAACAACACAATCTTTTATAGTAGAAGTACAACTATATAGAGCAACTGATGAAATTTTATTCAACACTTTTGAAGTGGCATGACCAAGCCTTTTATGTTATTGGCCTATATCAATAGTGTCAAGACCTGAACCGGGTCCCTGGCCATGACGAACATCCCGAACCATGAAGGACCGGGCGTCCCTATCTGTCTGGTAATCATGCACATCATTTATTTACTATAGGAAAAATGTGAAATTATATAACAGAACGGAATCATGGTAAGTCTGATATAATTCAACAATGAAAAATGAAATTCAAAACTATCTGATAACATCTGAAAACCATCTGCAAAATCTCTACTACATGACTAATAACAACTATCTAAAAATTGGGAAAAGACCCCCAGTAGACCAAAACCCTGACTAATGATAAATGTCAAAATAAATAGGCCTTCTGAAATATAGAAGGCTCACCAACTGAACTCTGCACTTTTGTCTGAAGAAATCTACTGCTTATCAAGACCCTTAGATTATGCCTTAGAACCTGAAGGGTAGGGGGTCAATACAATTGTACTGGTATGTAGAACAATCCAAAATAAAGCTTTTATATAAATAAAATAATTGAGAGCTAGTCATAAAACATCTCATAAGATATAAGTTCGAAGCACAAGGGCATTGTTGATAAAATCATAAAAAAAACTTTCTGTCACTATAATTCATGATCTTTGTATTACTTCTGAGTTAGGTGGCACTCTCCTACAAGTCTGATATTTCATGGGCTATATGGAATCTGCCATTGACTCGCGGAGAAGACCCTAACCCAAGTGTGCCGCAAGGGTTGGAGTGTCTGAGTCTGATACGCCACAAGGAATTAGGCCAGCGTATAATAATATACCCAGATCGACAAATCATGGTTTTGGGCAATGAGTTGTTTAAACTCATCCCTTCTTCGAGGAACCACCTAAGCTCTCTTTATGCCCACTTTTAGTCTGTTCTGAAACATGTTCCATTCTAGTTTCAAAATCTGAAAATCCGATTTTAAATATGCATTCTATTCTGTTCTGAATTAACATAGCATTATCTGAGTTGGTGTCGTCACACCAAGACTTGCAAGTCCTATTTCTAAGCCATAATGCATCATGCATGATTTTTTCATCAAAAACTCAATTCAGACCACCCAAACATGCAAATAGTAGAAGAGATTTCATGTTCTGAAACATAAGTCAAAACTATGCCAGAATTCTTCAAACATATGGTGGTCATGTACTTTTGGCAAAACCATGCACTCTTTCATTATATGTATATTCAACATTTATCAACATGCACAAACCTCTTTTTTGATTCCAAAATCATATTCAAGTCATAGTATAAATCAAGACGTTTCATGTCATGCTTTTCAAAATGCATTCAAAACGATTCATAACATATCATAAGTAAAGGAAAATCACAACAAGAGAGGGATTTCATTATAATTCATGCTCTCAATTGAATATTCATCCTTAAACACATGCATACATATATATAGAATTTCATATCAATTTGGGGAAAGGCCTAAAGACGAAAATAATATTAATCAAGGCTTCTAAAACATGCTAGTAATAGTAAAATTCAAACCCTTTCCGAAAATCATGAATTTTAAACCTTTAGCATGAATTAAAGAAGGTTTCTTTGCCCATGAATTTTTAGGAAAACCTCACGTACCTTAAATTATAAGATCTGGAAGATCTGATCTGAAAGATCTTGATAGATGAAACCCGGATCCTGATTTGTTTCTTGGAGATATTGAACTTAAGGCTTGATTTTTTTGTTCTTGGAGAAAACCCTAATTTGATCTTATTTTAAGAGTGAAGAGGAAGTTTTTGATGCTGTAAAACTGATAGTGATTGATTAATAACGTTTAAGGGGTGATTTAATTCGTGTGAAAGGTTTTTGGAATAAGGGAAAGACCAAAATACCCCTAAGGAACCCAAAAAAAATTGCATAATTGCATCAGTTGATGACCAGGGTTGACGGGCCATCACTCAGGTGATAAGTCGTCACCCAGGTCATCACTTTTGGGCTGGTTTTCACCATTCACTGCCTTAGGATGACGACCAGGTCTGACGGGCCGTCACACGGCTTATAAGTCGTTAGCCTCGTCGTCACGTTTTGACAGACAGACACTTCAAAGTAAAATGAGCATAACTTTCTACTCCGATATCAGATTAAAGCGAAACTAGTGGATTTGGAAAGAGGACTCAAATAACTTTCATTTAATATATGGTAGGCCTACTAATTCATTATATACAATGATTTATGGCCGATTGAAGTTGACCCAAGTTTCAACGCTCACTCAAACTCGAACGATAGGAAAGCTTTCAACTCGTCCTTGAGTTTGGGGAATAATCTCAATTCATGCCCAACTAGATTCAAACACTACATAAATGATTAACACACTATATTTGCATTGGATTTATGTCTTTTGGATCATCTACGCACAGAAATGATGGTTTTCATTCTAGCCCGAAATACGGGGTGTTACATTAGCTCCCCCTTGGGCCCGAATGATGGGTAGGAATGCTGAAGTCTTAAAGGTATGGAATAATGTGGACATGATACATCTTCTAAGAAAAGATATAGCTGAGCTGAAATATTTAAACTTCTATCATGAAACTGAATTCTGAGCTGACTTGACTTTACTTGTTTTAAGGAGCTGATTCATGCTGAGAGTTTAGGATTCCCTTGAAGTGTTCATGATTAAATCATACATATTGAATTTAGAAGTGATAACTTATGCAAGTATTAATCATGAGACAATTGGACTTAGATAGTATCAAGGTATTACACTGTCCGAGCTAAAATACTTGGGAAAATTTGAGATTATGCGTTGAACTCTTATGAACTGAGTCGTGACTAAATAACTGAATCTGAAACATGGAGCTTGGACTGAACTGGATTCACAATTTACATGGATGGAATATATTATCTCTTCAACACTCTTTCTAAAGAAGTTCCAATAGCATTAGGGAGCAAAGAATCTTAGGCATGATTTACACAAGACATCCAACTAAGGGATCACAACCTTGGCACTACTCTATTGCATGGAATATAGACATTTAACTCATAAGCTAGGATAGAATTTCCGGGCCTTAGGCAATGCAACTTATTACTTTCAAGCTTAGTACACTTCTAGAATACTCCCTTAACTATACTATCCCTTTCAAATACCATACAGATTCGATTCAACTTATAATTCTCATATAGGCATTGATAACTCTTTCTACTAATGTCTAAAGTAGCTTAAATCCCTTTACTGTGATAGAGCCTAACTCTAAATCACAAAATACAACCTGCCACACCACGATACTAGTCTAAATCATATGATTCAATCTTCCATATCCTCTTTAGAGATCACACCCTAAGCATAACGTGCCTTATCACTTCAATGACCAACTCTGAACTCTTACTATGGATTCACTAGTATATATTGCGTTTCTCCACTTAAATCCCAATATGTCATTCAAGCCTATCTTTATAAACGCATATGAACTTCAAGGCAAACACCCATAAAGACATACTTCACACATTCTCTAAACCACTATCAATATAACTCCTACGCGCTACCCCAAGAACATACACACATAAATTTTCACTAACCATCACATGTATCAAAGACTTGGCCCCAAATCTTACTTCACACTTATGGCCTTATCCAAAACAAGCATACAATGATCTTCTATCAACAACAAATATTCACTCATCACCACTATCATTACATAAGAAAGAGTTACTAAAAGGTTAGAACATAAGACCTTGAAGAATGGAAGGATATTATATGAGACTTGACACTTAACTGAAACCTGAGGAACAACGAATCAACATCATGGATTCATCAAAGTGATCTTTGATGGCATACCTGGCTATAAGCTGAATCTCACCAATCGTTTGGCGTGCAGCATGAGTTATGTAAACCGAGCACACTATAAAGCATGAGTACATGAGTCATGAGCTGCATGACCTCAACTTGGAGTTCATAACTTATGGAATGTGATTTCGACTACTGAAATGAACTGGAATTCCTTATTTAGGAACTGGAAGAGCACGTGATTCTCTATCATATACATGAACATGAACTATGATCATGGAACTGAAATGTAAGGCATAAGTAGGTATTGGGATAACTGAAAAATACTGAGATAAGAATGGGTTGAGTCTCACTCTCACTTTCTGATGTCCTATATCATACTGACATCACTATTAGAATCTGAGAGCCTGACTTGGTTATTTGTTCTAGCATCTCCCCCTTAGTTTCAAGCCATCATCACATTCACCTTCATGGACATCAACTGTTCAAACTTAATGTCTAGTACTAAACATGATTTACAACCTAACCTGACACACAATTCTTACAAAACATTCATCATTAATCTTAAGCCACTATTCTTACATCCATATTCTACATTTAAATTCAAGCCTATAGTCTAGCATCAATGATCTACTACCAATGAAGAATGCAACATAATATACTAGTCCATCAAATTGGGACATTCTATCCAAATACCTCAAAAATCTACTACATAACTTCTCACAAGTAGTACTAGTTTACAACTACCAATGAAAAGAAGGTTGGGGGGGGTGGGGGGTAAAGTCACATAATAGACATGGTCAACCTTAATCATATATTATAACCCCATACAATCTTATCTACTTATACGTCTTTCTCACATCACACTTACTTACCCAAGCGTACATTTAGACTACCTTCAAATTCCACAAATGACTATGTGTCTATAATTATAACTTACTAGCTCATCTAGTCATGTTCATACTTCAAGCAGACAACAATTCACCCTAACTAATAACTCCTTCTCTACCTTCTACTAAAATAACACACAAGGACGTATCATTTCATTACCAACTCAATCTCATGCAAAAAGATTTAGCTATACATATATTTAATAAATCTCCCTTACCACTTTTCTTGTCATTATGCCACTAAACCCCAGTTCCAACCAACATAAGAACAACAAGTTGCTAGTAAATCGAAATAGGCCCCACACTGCTCCACTAGACTTTGATTTTTTTTTGAATAATAAAATGAGAGGAATGACAAGGCAACTATGCTAGTGAATCAAAAGAGCCCCACACGGCTTCACTAGACTTTGAGTTTCAACAACACAATGATAACAAGATTACAAGGGATAGAAACTTGATACACAATAATCAATGATCTAAGAATACATATCTTACTCTGTATGAATAAAAATATGTGTCAAACACTCCCCCCATAGACTACCATACAATCCACACATGCCACTAGCTACCACATTAGTCTATCATTATAAAGGGGTAAATCATCCTCAAATATTGGTTATTCAAATAAAATATTTAGTTACACAAAAGTCACCCTCACTCTAACTTCTAACTTTGTGACTTCATATCACCAACTTCTTGGTCTAATCTCATTACCAATAGGTCATGACACCGGCACTTTAACTTATACTACTACTCGGGTGGAAATATAGTTCCAACATCCTGCTACACCTCATTCCCTCTTAAGTGTGACATCTGCAACAATTTTGTTTTTTGAAAAGGACTGAATACCCTTAATACCGCAGGCTGAAAAGCACTATTTCATCAAAATCAAAGTTCATACTAGAGTCAATACACTCTGAGGCACTAACGGACTCTTTACAAATCCTTGCACAATTTTTGAAATCTTATATGGCTCAATCAGAAAGGACCATACCATTTAGATTCTAGACTTCTGCAGTTGATTCATCTCAATAATGAGACATATCTGAGCACATCAAATTAAGGAAAAAATTGAGATAACTTTACTTTTGTATAGGCAACACCATAGCACGAATTAGAGTATGAAAGAGGAATATTCTGACTCTATAGCATGAACTAGAACACGAAGAAAGGGAAGCATTCCAAAATGCCTAGTAGCCTCCTGCTTATAAGTGTGGCGTGATACACACCCATAAATAAGACTTTACTCGACATAATTTCGCAGACATCCCGGGACCATGAACCATTCTCTAATATCAAGTTTGTCACGACCCAAACTGGGTCACTGGCCGTGACGGACATCCTGAACCATGAAGGCCCGGGCGTCCCTATTTGTCTGGTAATCATGCACATCATTCTTATACTATAAGAAAAATGTGGAATTATATAACAAAACAAAATCATGGTCATAAGTCTGATATAATTCAACAATGAAAAATAAAATTCAAAACCATCTGATAACATCTGAAAACCTTCTGCGAAATCTCTACTACATGACTAATAACAACTATCTAAAAACTGGGACAAGGCTCCTAATAGACCAAAACCCTGACTAATGATAAATGTCTGAAAATAAATAGGCCTTCTGAAATATAAAAGGCTCACCAACTGAACTCTGCACTTCTCTCTGAAGAAATTTACTACTTATCAAGACCCCTAGATTATGCCTCAGAACCTAGAGGGTAGGGGGTTAATACAATTGTACTGGTACGCAGAGCAATCCAAAATAAAGCTTTTATATAAATAAACTAATTAAGATCTAGTCATAAAACATCGCATAAGATATAAGTTCGAAACACATGGGCATTGTTAATAAAATCATAAAAAAGCTTTTTGTCACTGCAATTCATGATCTTTGTATTACTTCTGAGTTAGGTGGAACTCTCCTACAAGTATGATATTCCACGGGCTATATGAAATCCACCATTGACTCGGCGAGGAAGCCCCCAACCCAAGTATATGGAAAGGGTTGAAGTGTTTGAGTCTGATACGCCAAAGGGTACTAGGCCAGCGTATAATAATATACCCGAATCAGAAAATCACGGTTTTGGGCAATGAGTTGTTTGAAATCGTGCCTTCTTCGGGGAACCACCTAAGCTCTCTTTATGCCCAATTTTAGTCTGTTCTGAAACATGCACCATTCTAGTTTCAAAATCTGAAAATCTGATTTCAAATATACATTTTATTTTGTTCTAAATTAACATGGCATTATCTGAGTTGGTGTCGTCACACCAAGACTTGCAAGTCCTATTTCTGAGCCATAATGCATCATGCATGATTCTTTCATCAAAAGCTCAATTCAGACCACCCAAACATGTAAATAGTATAAGAGATTTCATGTTCTGAAACATAAGTCAAAACTATGCAAGAATTCTTTAAACATATGGTGGTCATGTGCTTTTGGCAAAGCCATGCACTCTTTCTTTATATGTATATTTAACACTTATCAACATGCACAACCCTTTTTTTTTATTCCAAAATTATATTCAAGTCATAGTATAAATCAAGACGTTCATATCATGCTTTTCAAAATGCATTCAAAATGATTCATAGCATATCATAAGTAAAGGAAAATCATAACAAGAGAGGGATTTTGTTATAATTCATGCTCTCAATTAAATATTCATCCTTAAACACATGCATACATATGTATAGAATTCCAAATTAATTTGGGGAAAGTCCTAAAGACCAAAACAATATTAATCAAGGCTTTTAAAACATGCTGGTAATAGTAAAATTCAAACCTTTTCCAAAAAATCATGATTTCTAAACCTTTAGCATAAATTAAAGAAGGTTTCTCTACCCATAAATTTTTAGGAAAATTCCACGTACCTTAAATTATAAGATCTAAAAGATGGAACCTAGATCTTGATAGATGAAACCCGGATCTTGATTTGTTTCTTAGAGATATTGAACTTAAGGCTTGATTTTCTTGAATTTCTTGTTCTTGGAGAAAATTCTAATTTGATCTTATTTTGAGAGTGAAGAGAAAGTTTTTGATGTTATAAAACTGATAGTGATTGATTAATAACGCTTAAGGGGTGATTTAATTCGTGTGAAAGGTTTTTGGAGTGAGGGAAAGACCAAAATACCCCTAAGGAACCTAAAAAATTGCATAATTGCATCAGTTGACGACCAGGGTTGACGGGTCATCACTCAGGTGATAAGTCATCACCCAAGTCATCAATTTTGGGATGGTTTTCACCATTCACTACCTTAGGCTGATGACCAGGTCTGACGGGCCATCACACAACTGATAAGTCGTCAGCCTCGTCGTCACGTTTTGACAGACAGACACTTTGAAGTAAAATGAGCATAACTTTCTACTCCGATATTGAATTAAAGTGAAACTAGTGGAGTTAGAAAGAGAACTCAAATACCTTTCATTTGATATATAGTAGGACTTATAATTCATTATATACAAATATTTATGGCTGATTAAAGTTGACCCAAGTTTCGACGCTCACTCAAACTCGAACGATAGGAAAGCTTTCAACTCGTACTTGAGTTTGGGGACCTCTATGATCTCAATTCATGCCCAAATAGATTCATAAACTAAATAAATGATTAACACACTGTATTTGCATTGGATTTATGGATTTTGGATCATCTATGCATAGAAACAACGGTTTTCGTTCTAGCCCGAAATGCGGGTTGTTACAAATAGTACAGTTAGTTTTAGCAGCTTCAGTAAAATACTTTGAAGCAAGAGGACGCAAGTCCGCATTTTGTTTAGAAATTAAAATTGATGAGATGATACGGGAATAATCATTGATATGGACTTAGGAGAGTGCGGGTTGGACCCGAACCTTGGTATGTGCTATTGAAGTTTAAAAGAGGCCCAAAATGCACCCAAATCATCCCATAAATTACACTAGATGGGTGTCCACTCTTTCAAGGGCCTTTTGGTCATTTTAAATTATATTTTTCAATAGTTATAAAAGGAACATTGTAGGATTTTTAGATTTAGTTTTTGGATATTATTGTAAGTCTTGCAAGACTTGAAACACCATAGTTAGGGCTTGGAAAAGACACCAACCGAAACTAGGGCAAGATCTAGTATGGAATCACTAGTGATTGTGTTTGCTTGGAAATGTTGGCACTTGAGAGGTGGAATCCGATCTCATGTCATGTAAGAGATAGGTGAATCGTTGTGTGTAGTGTTAAAGGTCCAAGAGTGAAATAGGCTCTTGGTTTTTTAAGATTACATCTTTGTGTAGTCTATCTATCTATCCCTTGTTTCTTTTATTGTAATATTGTTAGTGTTTTTAACTTGTAATCATTCCTCCTGTTTCTAATGAACCTGTAACTTGTTTTTTTTGTTCTATATTGTTATCCATCTTGATTATTTGTTGGTTGGCTGTTTTTAGGTGTTAAACACCACAATACATTGTGTTTTTGTTGCTGTTTGTTGAATCCGAGAGGGGTCTTCAAAAGGATCCTCGGTTCTGGAACTAGTGGACTATTTTTGGAGTGTGTTTTCATGTGTTCCTTGTATTTATTGTATCATTTGGTATCATGGCCATCTTTGATTTTGTTCTAACAAGATCAATCTTGGGCTTGAGTGTTGAAAAAAAAAGCCTGTGTTCTTGAGTTGTTCTTGACCGAGACTAGTATCTTGTTGTTGTCTTGGCCGAGTTGTTAGTGTCTAGATCTTAGTGTATTTTATTTGTTTAGTTGTTTCCAAAGTGTTGGTTTTATTATTCACTAGCACTTTGAATTTAGATCTAAAATTGAGCTTGAATTGTTGAAAGTTGTTATGTGAACATTGTTGTGGCCGTGTGTTAATGATGTTGTTATAACTTGGCCGAATGTTGAACTTGTAGTTGGATGTTGGTGGTGTTTTTGTATATCTTGAAAGGAGTGTCTTTGTTGATCTTGAAGTTTTTCACAACCTTCCTCTCTTGTTTAAAACCGAAATACAACACCAAGAGACTAGGCCGTTTGTTGGAGGTTTCGTAGTTGAACTTGTTGTTGGATGTTCTTGTTGTGGTTGTTGTTTTCTTGAAGTTCTTCACCATATTCATCACCTTATTAACATTAAAGTGAACTTTAGATCTTCAAAAGGTGAAAGACAAGGTGTAGTACTTGTTAAGTCTTGAAAGACCCCCAACCACCAAAAGACTTTACATCACATCTCCACCACTTTTCCATAAAATAAGGGTCCATATTTTAAGGAGAAGTACAAGTCTAGTCAAAGACTTTGAGTCTTTAAATTTGAATTTCAAAAACTAGTTTGTATTTTCCTCCATTGAACAATTTCCATCAAAGTCCAAATTGTAGAATTGATCAAGACTTCTAAATTTGGAAAATAAAATTGTTGACTGAGGCCAATCAAGGACTTCCACATCACCAATTACTACTCACCGACAAATTTTAAGCTCAATTTTTGATCTTTTAGTTTCATTTTGTGTCTTTAGTTTCATTTGTTGACTCCCATACTAACTTACAAGCTACTGACCAATTACTAGATTTTGAGTTGGTTTGAAACTGTATTTTTTTTGTGTGTGTGTTTACGTTCCTTTGTATGTTTTATTCTTTTGAATCATTGTACACACTTGATTCACCTCTCAACACCTCTCGGAGTACAATCAAACTTACAACACTTGTGAGATTGAGTGTGAGGGGTCCGAGATACAAGAAATAAAAGAGAGAGTGGGGATGTTTTTGTACAACTAATGTGTTTTCTATTTTGTAGGTAACTCCTTTTCCATAATGGACACCATTTTGGCCCACTTTGATGCTATTTCCCGAGAAATAGCTAAGGCGAATGTGGGTCTTGACAGATTAGGCTCGGATATGTCTACTGTACTTGAGAGGTTGGATCGAGTGAAGAGTCGAAGGAACTCTCATGTTTCTACTCCCAAAGCTTTACCTCAAATGATCAACCCTCCAAGACCACCACTAAATGACATAAAGCCAAGCCAACAAATACCCTCAAACTCGAGACCTAAATGAGTCACTTCCCCCTTAATTTGATCAAGTTCAACAAGAGGGACTTGGAAGCTAATTTTTTCCCATCCAAGCTCTATAACCGAAGCTCCCCTTTACCTAATCATTCCTCTCAATCGAAACTCTACTTCACCAAAACCGATATATCCATGTAGATGAGTATGGTAGAAAGGAACATGAAGGATATGAAGACTACTATAATACTTGTATGATGGTAGGAGACTTGTTTCAGATGAGATTAAAGACAAGGCTTAAGATGGAGAGGAAACTGAGGTTCAAAATAAAGATGTTGGTCGAGACTTGTTGTTATTGAGCCCTCGAATTCTTCATGATTTTGTGGACTATTTTTGACGTGTTTTTGTGACTTATTTATGGATTGTTTTGATTAGGTTTTCCTTGAAGTGACCAATTGAACAAGGTGAAGCCGTGAGTTTGTGGACAAATTCCACTCAAGATGGAGAGGATGATACGGGAATAGTCACGGATATGGACTTAGAAGAGTGCGCGTTGGACTCGAACCTTGGAATGTGAAATTGAAGTGTAAAAGAGGCAAAAAAAAATGCACCCAAATCAGCCCATAAATTACACTATATGGGTACCCACTCTTTGAAGGGACTTTTGGTCATTTTAACTTATATTTTGTAATAGTTATAAAAGAAACATTGTAGTGTTTTTAGATTTAGATTTTGGATATTATTGTAAGTCTTGCAAGACTTGAAACACCATAGTTAGGGCTTGGAAAAGCCACCAACCGAAACTAGGGAAAGATCTAGTGTGGAATCACTAGTGATTGTATTTGCTTGGAAATGTTGGCGCTTGAGAGGTGGAATCTGATCTCGTATCACGTAAGAGATAGGTGAATCATTGTGTGTAGTGTTAAAGGTCCAAGAGTGGAATAGGCTCTTGGGTTTTTAAGATTACATCTCCGTGTAGCCTATCTATCTATCCCTTGTTTCTTTTATTGTAATCTTGTTAGTGTTTGTAACTTGTAATCATTCCTCCTGTTTCTAGTAAACCCATAACTTGTTATTGTTGTTCCATCTTGTTAGTTTGTTGGTTGACTGTTTTTAGGTGTTAAACACCACAATACATTGTGTTCTTGTTATTTTTTATTGAATTCGAGAGAGGTCTTCAAAAAGGTCCTCAGTTCTTGAACTAGTGGACTATTTTTGGAGTATGTTTTCGTGTGTTCCTTGTCTTTATTGTATCATGAGATAAAGTGTAATCCAGATTTATGTCTACCAATCGCTTTCACTGTAAAGATCCTGATATAGAAAAAGTCAAGATAAAAAGCCACCAAATAGTGTAAATTTTTGGTTACCTGAGACACAGATAAAAAGTTAAACTTGATTCTTGAAATGTGTAGAACATTGTTAATAGTATGACAATAAGTTAACATTCTTGATCCAATATGAGGGACAAATGCCACATCTCCCATAGGTAAGAAAAAACCGTTCTAGAGTTGTTTGACTCCAAAGTTAAGGAATTAGTAAGTAGAGCAGGATCAGCTACCATATAATTGGTAGAATCTATATCAATGATCCATTAATTTCTATTATTAGTAGTAGTGAAAGTAGTATCAATACTTGCTGAGTTAGCCATTGCAGTAGTCTGAGCACTATTATACACGTGTAGAATTTGATCATACTGCTCTTTTGTGAAGTTGTACAGTGTGGTTACTGAAATATTCTGGACAAATAATTGAGAAGTAGAGGCGTGTGCTTTATGAGGTATAATTAGTACACCACTATCTTCTATTTCAATTACAACATTATATGCATTGGGACCAGAGACTCTCCTTTTTTCTTGAACCTGTTGAGGGATAGCCAGTGACCTTATAACAATTTTCTTTAGTGTGATTTCTCATCCTACATTACAAATTGTTGTTTTTCTTGAACCTGTTAAAGTTGTTTGAGCCAAGTGAAGTGTAACACCCCGCATTTCGGGCTAGAATAAAAACCATGACTCTGACGCTTTGATAATCCCAGAGCCTTAAATCCTATGTCAATTTGGCATGTTAATCAATTTTGTAGTATGTGAATCCATTTGATCATGAATTTAGACCATAGAGGTCCTTCAAATCAAGGATGAGTTGAAACTATTTCGATCGATTAAGTTTTAGTGGATGTTGTAATTTGTGTCAGCTTCCATTGACCATAACTCTCTGTATATGTCGAATTAGAGAGCCTACTATGTGTCAAATGATAGGTCTTTGAGTTAACTTTCCAAAGATACCAATTTCGCTAAAATCCGGCACCCGAGCAAGAAGTTATGGCCTTTCAAAGTAGAATGTGTAGCCTGACCAATCGCGCATGGCCACTGGAAAGCATATGCGATAGCATAAGCGACGCCTATGTAAATATAGGCAATATCATATGCGGCGCCTATGTAAATATATGCGATATCATATGCGGCGCATATCTTATGGTTTCAAGTGACTTAAACATTCCATTTTTGGGGCAAAATGGTCCTTTTCCCACCCTTATTCATCCATAAACACGAAATTCAGTCTCCAATTCTCCAAAATACATCCACATTCATCTAAAAATTCTCAAGAACACTCGCAAGAGTTTCAAACTAAAAAACCTAAATAAATCAAGATTTAACCGTGGGTTTTTAAAATTGATTAGAGATTCGGAATCCCCAATCCACAGGCTTCAAGAAGCACCCATTATTTTTTGAAATAGAGGTACGCAGGGTTTTTCTAAATTCTCATGGGCATAGAAAAATCATATTTTAGAATGGGGTTTTTGAATCTATGTATATATTCATGTATTAAATGTTTTAACATCATTGTTTGGGTCTTTTGACCTTCCCCAAAGTGATTTGAGAATATGAATGTATGATTCCATGTATTTAAGAATGAATTCTTGTTGAGAGCATGATTTTGGATGAATTCCCTCTTATTATGAATTTTTCAGATTTCTCATAGCATATGAATTGTTTTGCAATGCATCCTTGAAAACCACTATATGAAATAATTGAACTCTTGTTATGATTTAAAGGTGGTTTTAAATCACTAAAGAAGGAATCTAGCATGAATGTTTAATGTTCATAATGCATGTAATGAAAGAGTTCATGGATTTGCTAAAGGCACTAGACTACCATATGTTGATGAAGTTTTTGCACGATTTTGACTTGAGTTTCGAAATGCGAAATCTTCTATATCAGTTGCATGTTTTTGGTGGTCTAAATTATGCTTTAAATGAAAGATTTAGCTTAATGTATTATGGCTCAGAAATCATGACTTGTCAGTCTTGGTATGATGATACCAATTCAGACCAATGCCATATCAGATTCAGACTAATAGACATTTTAAACTATCATGATTTTAGATATTCAGAATGTTGCATGTACAAAAAAGGTTAAAAATGGGAATACAGAGATGTTAGGTGGTTCCCTGAAGAGGGCTTGAGTTCAAGCAACTCATTGCCTAAAACCGTGGTTTGCCGACCCGGGTATATTATTATACGCTGACTTAAGTGTCGTGTGGCGTATCAGATTCAGGAACTCCAACCCTTGCGGCATACTCGGGTTGGAGGCTTCCCTGCCGAGTCAATGGTGGATTTCATATCGCCCGTGGAATATCAGACTTGTAGGGGATACCACCTAACTCAGAAATAATACACAGATCAGAGTTTGAGATTTACAGAAAGGTTACATGTTTTTTGAAGGTGCCTATGTGTTTCTCAGAAACTGTTTTATGCATAATGTTTGATGAACATTTTCTCTCACGTATTATATATATATATATATATATATATGTTTAATTACTCTATTTTGGATTGCTTCGCGTGCCAGTACAATTGTGCTGACCCCCTTCCTCCCAGGTACTGAGGCACAGTCTAGGGGTCCAGATCCTCAGTAGAGTCTACAGACAGGGTTGTCTCAGAGTTCAGTTGGTGAGCCTTCTTTGCTTCGGAAGGCCTAGTCATTTAGGTATTTATTTCAGTATGGGTTTTGGTCTGCTGGGGGCCTTGTCCCAGTTATTCAGATAGTATGTCAGTAGAGATTTCGCAGACTATTGTAGATGTTTCTTAAATTTTGTTGGGCATGTTTTCAGGCCTTTAACTATTTTAAATTGTTGACCATGTTTCCGTATTATTGTGTCTATTCCGTATTACTTTGATCACATGAATTATATGCATGATTATCAGATAGAAAGAGGGCGTTCCAGGCCTTCGGGTTTAGAAATGCTCGTCACGGCCAGGGCCCCAGTTCGGGTCATGAAAAACTTGGTATCAAAGCACGGTTCATGGTCCCAGGGTATCTGCGAAATCGCGTCGGGTAGAGTCTTGTTTATGGGTGTGTAGACTACTAGGCATTTAGGAATGTCTCTCTTTCTTCGTGTTCTAGTTCATGCTATAGAGTCAGAATATTCCTCCTTCATACTCTAATTCGTGCTATATTCTTCCTTACTCTGGTGTTCCATATATTCTCCGATTATCTAGCAAAAATTTTAGAAGTCCCACAAAGGACGGGAGAGGAGTTCCCTAGTGTAAAATTGTGTCCTCGTTCTTATGAGGCGTTCAGTTAAGACATGAGTAAGATGTGTATTTTTGAGTCATTGAATATTGTGTATCAAGCTTCTATCTCTTGTAATCTTGATATCATTGTGTTTGCTGAAAACAAAAGTCTAGTGAAGCCGTGTGAGGCCTATTTTGATTCACTAGCAACTTGTTGTTCATCTTGTTGTTCTTGTGTTTGTTGGAACTGTATTTCCACCCGAGTAGTAGTATAAGTTAGAGTTTCGGTGTCATGACCTATTGGTAGTGAAATTATACCAAGAAGTTTGTGATATGATGTCACAAGGTTAGAGGTCAGAGTGAGGGTGACTTTTGTGATTAAATATTTATAGTTGAATAACCGTTGATTGAGAATGATTTACCCTTTCGTGGTGGTAGACTAATGTGGTGGTACCATTTATGGATTGTATGGTAGTCCATGGAGGAAGTGTTGACTCATAATGTTATTTGTTTTCTTCCTTTTAAAATAGAGAAAGAGCCCAGAGTAGATATTTAAGGTTGTTATAGAAACCCCTTATAGGCTATGAATGAAAATGGCTAGATTAGCCAGTAGATTGTAAGTATAGACTCATTGTCATATGGGGTATTTGAAGGTAGTCTAAATGCCTATTGGGGTAAGTAAGTGTGATGTGAGAAAGCCGTATAAGTACATAAGACTGTATGGTTATAATATAATCTTAAGGTTGATCATGTCTATTATGTGACCTTACCCCTTAACCTTCTTTCATTGGTAGTTGTAAACTAATACTACTTGTGAGAAAGTATGTAATATATTTTTGAAGTATTTGGGTAGAATATCCCTATTTGAAGGATTAGTATATTTATATTATGTTGCACTCTTCATTGGTTGTAAATGATTGATACTAAACTATAGGCTCGAATTTAAATGGTGTGGTGGTGAATAGTGGCAAGAGATTGATGATACATGTTTCGTGGGATTAGATTTGTAAGCTTGATGTGTTGGAATAGTACGTGCTAATGGATTATGAAAAGGAAAACCGTAAGGTCATGATCGATTATTGTGGTTATGAATTTCTAGTGTACTAGTGTTTCTTGATGTTTATTTCATAGTTTCTAAGTGAGGATTGTGTGTAAGGTTTGTTGTAAATTATGTTTAGCACTAGACATTAAGTTTGAAACAATTGATGGTCATAGAGGTGGATGTGATGATTTCTTGGTTAATGATACTAGTTATATGGAAGTGATCTATAGGTTTGAACAGTGTATGCAAATGCCTAAGTTTATTTGATTCGTAATGAAGTATGACGTTGCATATGTGATGTAGAAGTATGCCCAAGGTGGTATGAAGTTGTAGTATTTTTCTAAGGCTATTATATGTTGTGTGTGGCTACTGGTACCGTTGAGTTGCTAGGTGGAAAAAGACTAGCTAGATGGTATATGGTGTTCTAAATAGCCAAGTTGAGGACCTTTGATTAATAGCGTTGAGCCTTTTGATATGAACTTGATTCTCATGGTAGAGGAAAATAAGTTTGAAGTTTCTATGTTGGTAGACTATGATAGAAATAGAGTGGCTCATTGAAGACTTGGTGATACCCATGTTAGGTGTTATAATCTAAGCTCGAGTCCTTGAAAGTCCTGCTAATAGAAATAAGAGTAGAGGCACTTTAACTTTGGGGATACTCATGAAGATTCAAAGTTAGTAAGTGTTTGAGTAATAGATGATGACTATTGGGGTTACAGAATGATAGAGTGTGCCTCAGAAGGTAGTATTAGCAGTGGGCGTTCCACTCTCATATGTGGTCTTTTGGGTTAAGTTTTATTAATTTTGTGTATTGTCATATTTCAGAACCCAGAGTGCAGTGAGTGCAGTTAAGTTTAAAGTCTAGTAAGGTACCTCCCAAAACTTAAGATGGTGGCTTGAAGCTAAGGGGGAGATGACTAGTCATTTAGGTATTTATTTAAGTATGGTTTTTGGTCTGCTGGGGGCCTTGTCCCAGTTATTCAGATAGTATGTCAGTAGAGATTTCGCAGACTATTGCAGATGTTTATTAAATATTATTGGGCATGTTTTCAGGCCTTTAACTGTTTTAAATTGTTGACCATGTTTCCGTATTATTGTGTCTATTCCATATTACTTTGATCATATGAATTATGTGCATGATTACCAGATAGACAAAGGGCGTCCGGGCCTTCGGGTTCGGGAATGCTCGTCACGGCCAGGGCCCCGGTTCGGATCGTGACATGAAGTATATACAATCCAAGTTCTTGATCCATACAAGGCAACATTCTCATAATTTCCTCCGTAAGACACATGTGGAGCTCCTAACACACTGTTAGAACTTGAATCAATCACTGTCTTTTAACTCTCATCACTCATTACAATAGAATAGGCCTGATTCATAATTGGTAATCGGATCATGAGAAATATTTGACTTATTTCTTGAATTTAAGAGTCATTCAATCCTATAAAAAACTAATATAACTTTTGCCTCTGAAGATGAACCAAGAAATGCTTTGATTTATCACAATTACAACCAGGTGAAGGTACTATAGTCTCAAACTCATCCCATAGTTCCTTCAATCTAGATCAGTAAGCAGAAATACCTGATGTTCCTTGAGTAGTAGTTGAAATTTCCCTATATATATTAAATGACCTAGAACCATCTATCTTATCAAATTTCTCTTTAAGATCAATCCACACATTATAGGCATTAGAATCATATGTAATACCACTAATAAAACTTTGGAAATAGAATTCATAAGCCAAGAAAGTACTATTGCATTACACCTTGCCATTGACACCAAATTTTTTCATGGGACTTTTCTTTCTTCCAAGAACAATCAACTATATCCCATTTATTTCTACCAAGAAGAGCTATTTTCATGTATCACCTCCACAGAGAGTAATTATCAGTACCAACTAACTGGAAAGAGATGAAAGATGTACCACTGGCGCCAGTAGGGGTAAGTGTTGGTTTAATATCCTTAAAGAAAAATAAAGCATCAAGGAGAGCCAAGAACTTAGTGGTTGAAAACAGATATGAGTTATAGAAGAAGAGATGCAAGACACATAGAAGCCTTTTTCTTTTTTCTGATTTTGAAGTAAAGTTGCATATTTTTTTTATTATCAACTTTAACTTAAATAGTGCTATTGTAACAAAAAATAGATTAAACTTATCATTAAAAAAAAATCTATTTGCTACCAAAAAGAACAACTAACCAGTCTCCTACAAAAAATAGAAATTCCAATTTGACTAGGAGTTGTATGTTAAAAAAATTGGAAAAAAATAAAAAATAAGTCACATGCATTATTCCTTAAAACAACTTTTAATGCTCCTCATTGCTTTAGAAACTACAAAATTTTGGTCTTCTGTCCTGAGATCTCTACACTTAATAACCGAAAGTGACCTTGTGAATAAATCTGCAGATTTATCTTTTTGCTTGTAGTGAACTAAATTTACTTCTCATCTTGAATTCAACCCTTGAATATTAAAATCTTTTGGCATGTCTTCCTACTTTGTTTGCATCTTGAATTTAAACTTATTTTATTTTCTGAAATATAGATAACTCCTCTATCGCCTCAATTCTTTTAGGAACATTGAAAGCTCATTTAAACCTAGTAGCTTCACATATTGCTTGTGCTTTTTCAGTTAGATGAACATCTTCTAATTTTTTCAGCCTATGATCTTTTTCAATTAGAGGATCATCTTTTAATTTTTTTCAGCCTATAATTTTTTTTATGTTCTACAGAAACATCTTTCATTGGATCAATTGAGAAATGTTTAACTCTCATTTTAATGTTTAAAACTTCTTTTTCAGTAGCATCATTGATGAAGAAATGCTCATCCTCAAAAGATACTTTGTATCCTTTTTCTACCAATTGACAAATACTCAATAAGTTTTGATCAATATTAGGTACATAAAGAACATCTAAAATTGTTTTATTACCTGAACTTGTTTTGATGACTATAGTTTCTTTTTCTTCAACAAGAATTTGATCGCCATATCCAATCCTAATTTTGGATATTTCGGTAGGCTTGAATTTTTTAAACAAACTCTTGTTATAAGTCATGTGGTTGATGCAACCGCTATCAATCAGCCAATTGTTGAAAACTTACTTGAGATACATGTTGCAACAAGAAAATGGTATTCTTCTTCTTCATTGACCACATGTGCATACGCTTTATAGTTTTCAAATTTATTTTTTCAAATCACTGCTTCATAGACAAGCTAATTTCACTTGTTGTACTTCGCGTCTGGCCTTTTCCAACATTTGTATGGTGGATGACTCATTTTTCCACAGTTCTCACAAGGTGGGTAATTTTTAAATTTTTTACATTGAGTTTTGTGGTTGGCTATTAAAGCTACTTCAACTATACCATCTTGCCTCATAAGTCTCCTTTTGATACAATCCAAATAGCTTTCAGGTCGTTAGAGAGGATGCTTATGGGTCAAGAGACACTTGATGACTTCTTGTTGGCTATCAAAAGGTATCCATTGGATGATTATGATGATCAAGGAGGTTGAAGGGATGTTAGAGAAGCCAAGGAAAGGCAAAATAGGGCTATAAAGTGATACGAGTATGATCATGTAGATGGACTTATGAGGGCGTACGTTAGACTCAAGGCTTGGTATGTGCAATGAAGTGTAAAGTATCACCTAAATGGACACAAAAATAGTCCACTACATACACTAAAAGGGCCAAATCAATCCACTATATACACTAGAGGGGTGCCCCTTCACTAAGGGGCCTTTTGGTTATTTTACCTATTATTTGTAATACACTATAAATAGAATAATGTAGGGTTTCATTAGTTAGATTTTGATGAATATTATGAGTTTATAACATTTGAAACATTTTCTCTCTAAGGAGAGAAGACCACCAACCTAAAATTGTAACTAGGGAAATCAACTTGAGTGTGGAATCACTCGTGTTGGATTCAAGCTTGGAAACGTTGGATGCTTGGGAGATCGGGGTCACTCTTGTGCCAACGTAAGAGTTAGGTAATTGATGTGTGTGATTTTAAAGGTCCAAGAGTGGAATAGGCTTTTGGGTTGTTAATATTATACCTTCAATTTGTCTAACTATCTATCTTTTTATTTATTTGTAATCGTGTAGTAGTGTTGATGTTGTAACTGTGTGTTTGTGTTGTTAGTTTGGAATCCGAAATTAGTCTATTGTTCATATTGTTCTTGTTGTGTTGCTACTTTTTTGGTGTTATTACACCATTGTGCCTTGTATTCTTCTTGTTGGTAGCGAATCCGAGAGGGGTCACCAAAAGAGGTCCTCGTTTTTTTGGCTAGTGGACTGATTTTGGTATTTTTTTTTTGTGTTTTCTTGTCTTTATTGTATCATTTGGTATCAAAGTATGGATAGATATTGTTCCAACAAGATCAATCTTGGGCTTGCTTGTTAGAAAATTTTTTAAAAAAAGTTGAAATCTGAAAATTTCAAAAAGAAGCAAATCTGTCCATTTTTGTGTCTAGGCCAAAATTGTGTTCTTGTTGTGTCTTGGCCGAGATTTTTCTTATTTTGAGTGTAGATATAGGATTCATTTTATTTTTTCTGCTGTTTCTAGTGTTAGCTTCTTCACCTCTAACACTAAAGAAGTCTAGATCTAGATTTGAGATTTAATTGTTGATGTTGTTGTTGTGAACCTAAACTTTGGCCGTGTGATTATTGTTGGTATTGTTGTTGCGGATTCAAAGCTTGGATGTGTGGTGCGTTGTTGTTTCAAGGTTTGAATGTGTATGGTGGTGATTGTGTTGTATTTTTAAGCTTGGAAAGGTATTATTGATGTTTGGGGTCCAACTTGAACCTTAGAACTTCAAGATTCAAAAAAATGTGTTCTTGGTGGTCTTCTGGATCTTTATTTATTGTTGAAGAAAAAGTGGATTTTTGATCTTGGAAGTTGAAGAAAGAGAGTGTGTATTTTGTTAGTCTTGAAAGACATATTTCCAAAATTTAAGATCTCTCAAGACTTTTACAACCAATTCCAACCACTCAAGGACTTTAACAACCACTTTTCCAACAACCTTCCATGATTTAAAGACCATGTCTTGAGGAGAAAAGTCAAGTCTTGCTTTTTGAATTTGAAAGAGGATTTCAAGACTTGTTTTCTCTCCTTAACCAATTCCCACCAATTCCAAATTACAATTGGACCAAGACTTGAATTAGAAAATAAAATTTGATAACAACCGCAACAAATACGTGGCTGCCACATCACGTTTTTACTGTTCACCGATAATTTTTAAGCTCAATTTTAGATTTCTTAGTTTCATTTTATTGTTTCCTAGTTCCGTTTGTTGGTTCGAACACTAATTATCAAACTAGTAATGTCCTACTAGATTGTAAGTTAGTTGTAGAGTCCGTTTGTTCGTGTCTACATTTGTTGTGTGCTTTTATCTTTTGTGAATTCATTGTATCTTGTTGGTTCAAGTCCGTAAACAAATTTTCTTTGAGTCAACTCAAACGAAAATCTATTCCGGGCAAGAGTAGACTCGACCCTCAATCACACGCGAAGTACAAGCTGACTTTTAACACTTGTGAAACCAAGTGTGAGGTAAAAATCGAGAGTGAAAGTGTGGTGAGGCATTCTTGAGCTAACAAGTTTGTTGTTTTGTTGTTTTGTTGTTCGTTGTTGTCTTTTCTTTTAGGTAACATGTCTGCCACCAATCTCGATGCCACATTTGTCCGCATCACTGATAATATTGAAGACATGAAAGCGTACGTTAAAAGGCTACGCCAGTTGGTAGCCACACTTATCCCAACAAATCCAAAACCTAAGGTCCAAACACCTTGCGGTGAGAGCTTCCCAAAGGAAGTTGCTTCCCAAACTTGTGAAGGACTTTCACACCGAGGTAAAGACGAACATACTCATGAACGTCAAGGATAAATAGCTAACTCTTATACTTTGGTACATGTGAATGATGAACATGTGAATAATAAGCCGTTGAGTGTGAGTAGTAGCTTACCTACATATGAGTATATTGATTCCTTGCCACTTGTGGATGATGTACATGTTGTGCGAGTGGATACACTATTTGATCCTATAGATGACCGAATCGACTCTTCTAGTAAGATCGATTTGTGTCCACCTAGTATTGAAGCTATTATGTTGAATGAAAGTACATCGTCATGTGAAAATTGTGTTGATCAACTTATGTGTAAAACTTTCCCACCACTTGAGAATATGTGTGATGTGATTAATGAATATCAAGTGAGTGAAGAATTTGAAGATGTTGGTCAAGGACAAAGGAGTGAACCCGTGAGCCTATGTTGTTGTAAAGATTCTAATATTTTCTTAGCTCATAGGGTTAATCATGTTCTTGACATATCTTTGAAAAATGATTTTTCTTGTACTCTTTTGCATGACACCCCACCCATGCTTGACAAATATGGTGACTTGAATTGTGATCCCTTTGATGTTAATGGTGGTTTATGTCTACTTGAGGACCGTAGGGCAAATGTGTCATTGTCTCTTTGGGGTGTTGCTCATATCTGTGCATCCATGTTTGACACACTTGTATTTAAGTTATGTGAACCACAACTTGAGGATGCCAAGTTGTATTCTTGTTTGTGGAAGGTCCAAGGATGTTAAAGACTTCTTGTCACCTTCATGAGGTTGGACAAGTTGAAGTATCTTATAGGACTCTTGGGAGCGTTCTTCACATCATTTGTAGAGGGAAGACGAGTTCTTGGGCAAACTACTTGCCTTGGATTGGATTGTTGCATGGTAGTTTCCCTATTCTCCCTATTGGTATGACTCCCTTGATGGGATGCCTTCCCTCGGTAAGTGGTTGGAAGGAGAGACGTCCTACGTGCTTGCAATATCCCTTTCTCTCATTGTGTGTTCCTACTTATGAATACATCTTAGATAAGAATTGTGTCTTTGGTGCCTTTCTTCACTACCTATATGCATATGATGATATTCATGATGTTGTTGTATATACATCGTATGAGAGGCGTAGTCTCGGTTTTTGTCCCTTAATTCTTGATGTTCATCCGAGCCCTTTCGTTTGTGATGTTGTACAAAAGCTTTTCATAATTAACACAAAGGATCCTTCGTTTTACTTCAAGTATGTACCATCGTGGAATGATAGTGCTAATTATTTATTTTTCTAACCCTAACCCTCATGCCATGCGGATGTGTACTTGTTTGTTTCCTCTTTGATTTTGCAAGGTGCGGATTTGAGGTCGAATCCTTTTCAAGAAGGGGAGGATGATACAAGTACGATCACGTAGATAGACTTATGAGGGCGTATGTTAGACCCGAGGCTTGGTGTGTGCAATGAAGTGAAAAGTAGCACCAAAATGGACACAAAAATAGTCCACTACATACACTAAAAGGGCCAAATCAGTCCACTATATACACTAGAGGGGTGCTCCTTCACTAAGGGGCCTTTTGGTCATTTTGCCTATTATTTGTAATACACTATAAATAGAATAATGTAGGGTTTCATTAGTTAGATTTTGATGAATATTATGAGTTTATAACACTTGAAACATTTTCTCTCTAAGGAGAGAAGACCACCAACCCGAAATTGTAACTAGGGAAATCAACTTGAGTGTGGAATCGCTCGTGTTGGATTCAAGCTTGGAAACGTTGGATGCTTGGGAGATCGGGGTCACTCTTGTGCCAACGTAAGAGTTAGGTAATTGATGTGTGTGATGTTAAAGGTCCAAGAGTGGAATAGGTTTTTGGGTTGTTAATATTATACCTTCAATTTGTCTAACTATCTATCTTTTTGTTTCTTTGTAATCGTGTAGTAGTGTTGATGTTGTAATCGTGTGTTTGTGATGTTAATGTGGAATCTGAAATTAGTCTATTGTTCATCTTGTTCTTGTTGTGTTGCTACTTTTTTGGTGTTATTACACCATTGTGCCTTGTATTCTTCTTGTTGGTAGCGAATCCGAGAGGGGTCACCAAAAGAGGTCCTCGATTTTTTGGCTAGTGGACTGATTTTGTTGTTTGTTTCGTGTTTCCTTGTCTTTATTGTATCATAAAGCCCCCAGAAGACGACATGCGCCCTACATGCTTTGGAGGTGTGCCCAACCCGCTCTAGCAATTCTAGAGCGGGTCAAAATAGTCTATTATGTGCCGTATGTGCACCCTATATGCATTAGAATTGCTCAAGCAGATTCTCAGTGGACTTTTATGCCTTGTCTTTCTCAAATGGGTCACTTTTGGACCCATAAGATGTAATAATTCATGCTAGACTATAAATAGGGTCTTAGACATTTCATTTACTTAGACTTTAATGAATTATGAATGATTACTCCTTTGTGAGTGAGTAGCAAACTTGGATTAACTTATGGAAAGCGTGGATTAGCTTGTGGAAAGCGTGAAATCACTTGTGTTGATCTTTCGTTTAGAAACATAGGTTGCTCAAGAATTTGATTCCCTTGAGGTCTACGTAAGATTTAGGTGTTTAACTAGATATTGAATAGAGTATTAGGGGTTTGATATACCCTTTATTTGTTTTTCATTCCCTTCTTGTGTCTATCTTATTGCTTTATCTATTTATCTTTATCTTTATTTTCTTTGTTTCTTAGCTTAGTTTCGATTCCATAGTTTGTTTCCATATCACCTTTGCTCCGGTGCCTGAAAAGAATTTAACAACTCTACTTAGATAATCTTGGACAGATCTTGTGTATTTTTCAAGGTAGTTATACATGCTTCATATCTTTTAGGCACTGTAACAAGAATTTTTTTAATAATTCTTGAATCTTTAAATTTAGTGCCTAGTAATCTTACCTTGTTAACAATGCCAAGTAATCTGTCTGAGTACTCTTTGACTGTCTCGAGATCTTTCATTCTCTGTAACTCAAACTCTTTTATTAAATTCAGTACTTGCATTCCTTGGATTCTTTTAGCTCCAGAATATTCTTTCTTTAGATAATCCCAAATTTCTTTTGGTGATGTGAGAGACACAATTCTTGTAAAATTAGTTGTTGAAATAGAAGCAAACAGAGTTGCCTTCATATTAGATTTCGAGTTTTTTCTTTTCCTTGTGTCTTGATTTGGGCTATGGTGGAATTATTTGGCACCGGATTAATTTCATAATCCTCTTTCCCAGTTTTCCTGAATCAAGAGTCTCCAAGTAAGCTTTCATTCTCACAACCCATAATTGATAATTTTCACCATAAAAAACGGGTGGAGTCATTCGTGAAAAACTATTTTCAGAATCCATCTCTCACTCACAGGTCCTTTGAGAAAAATAGGTCTAACACCAATTGTTGGTTTAATACCGTTAAAGAAAAAATAAAGCAGCAGGGAGAGTCAAGAACTTCACCGCTGAAAACAGAGATGAGTTATAGAAGAAGAGATGCAAGACGCAGAGAAGCCTTTTTCTTTTTTGTTTTTGAAGTAAAGCTTCGTATTTTTTTTTTACTATCAACTCCAACTTAAATAGCGTTATTACAATTAAAAATAGATTAAACTTACCATAAAAGAAAACATATTTGCTATCAAAAATAATAACTAATCAGTCTCCTACTAAAAAGAGGAATCTTAATTTGAATAGAAATTGTATGTAAAAAAACTGGAGAAAAATAAAAAACAAATCACATGCATTATTTTTTAAAGGAACTTTTAACAACAAGATACAGAGGATGAGTCACCTTGACTCAGAGATTCACCAATTGGTGTTCCTTGTGATGCAGTTCCTGATCCAAAAACTCCATTGTTGACCATTTCCACCATTCAAGATTAGTACGTAACAGAAGACAAATCTTAGACAGATTTCAGTTAAGAATTCATCTATGGAAGATTTGAATGAAAGAATTAAGAAGAAACGAATGAAGATGAGATTTGCATAATTGATGAGCGAACTACAATTTTGTGCCCTTTGACTCTGATACCATGTTGAATTTAAGAGAAGAAGTAACAAGAAGATGCGGAGTAGAGGAGAGATTAAGGAGAAGAAGAATGACAGTTTCTTATTTATTGATCAATGAAACAGTACAAAGTGAGTATATGTAGTAGTTAGTTAGTTAACTAACTTATAAATAGCTATTTTAACTAATTAGATACAATGACTATTTTATCCTTATAGTCTTAGTCTCTATATCCTCAATACTGATTAATTACATTAGGGAGAATATAAGACAATCCTATATAAACTAATATTAAGAATACATCGACTCCTTAGGACTGTTAGAACTCATGCTACAAAATTAAATGATGCATTGAATCAATTTCTTCTTGATAAATTTTTCCCTTCTGTTTCCAAGTGCTACACTCATATTCTAAAAATCTAGATTCACCAATCATGACACCGTTGCTATGATACCACTCACAAAACATGGACAGGTAGTCGCAAAATGTTTTCCACTTTAAGCCTTCATTCAATTGCAAAATTGACAAGTTTCCTCATAGGAATATAAAGCTCAAAAAAAAAAAAAAAAGAGAGAGAGAGAGAGAGAGAGTAGAATGTAGCAATAGGATGTGTGACTTGTAACAATTCTCGATAGAAAGAGCTTCCCTAATCCTACCATTAAATTGCTTCAAGAAGGGACCACTTGTCTACATTATCAGAAAATAAGATGCCCCAAAGGTGAACACTCATGCTATGGCCGTAAACAAGAACTAAGACTAGATTAATTCATCTTTTTATAACTATTTTTACAAATTTGAAAATTTATTACGATAATAATCAATCTTTCTCATTTTTTCAATCAACGATGACCAATCAGTCGTAACTGTTTTCAGACTATATTAGTTGTCAAGCTCTCTTGATTCCCCGCCATCAAATTCATATAACAGAAGATGGTCAAAGATTTCCTCAAAATATGAAAAATTTAGCGACCGTAGAAGTATATTCTAATATTAGAACTGTGTCAACAAGAGGTCACGGATGAAATTCACCATTGGATAATTTAAGTAAATTGCCATCTTTATTTATTGTTGACTTGTTGTATTTACTATTTTAATTGTTTTCAATAGGTAAAGTATACATTATATAAATGGCTTTTTCTAAACACCATTAATTAAAACATCCAACTTCTTTTACATGCAAAATGGGACAGCCAATGACTAATAAAGTCATCGTCACCTTCATCTTCTTCATTTCAGTGCTTGTCCTCCATACTGAATCAATTCAGCCTCCATTTTCATGTGACTCCAACTCAGTTACCAGTGCCTTTCCCTTCTGCAATGCTTCATTACCAATCTCACAAAGGGCAAAAGACCTTGTTTCGCGTCTCACTGTGGACGAGAAAATCCTACAACTGGTTCATACGGCGCCTGCAATACCTCGACTGGGTATCTCTGCCTATCAGTGGTGGTCTGAGGGTTTACATGGCGTTTCTAAGTCTGGAAGAGGCATGTCTTTCAATGGCACCATTAAAGGTGCAACGCAGTTCCCTCAAGTCATTCTTACTGCTTCGGCCTTTGATGAAAATCTCTGGTATCGTATTGCTCAGGTATTAAAAAGTTGTTTTTAACCTATACGGTATTATTTTCTATAGGCACAATATAATTTTTCGACGAAGAGTGTTTAAGAAACCACGTACCCTTGAGTCAATGCAGCTATGTCACTGTTTACGCAGACATGAACCATCTATGTGTGCGAGCTCGCACACACGTAGGGTTATCGTCAACATATTTATGCTACAAAATTACTTAAAATGTACTCGATTCTTTTAAGTTGTCAACGTCTGTCCTTGCATGCATCTTAGCAGAATATTAGTTAAAATGAAATTTTGACTGAAGTATATTTCCATATTCTTGAATTTCATTTTACACTCTTTCACCACATTAATTATCTCTACATTTGTTAAGACTCAAAAGTAAGGTGGAAAAAAGTAATTAATTCTATCTTAATTTTTAAAATTGACAAGCCCTTTGCACCGTTATTATAACTAATAATAGACGGAGGGGGGTGGGGGGGCAATTATAGATAACTTAATGATCTTACAATTTGGTTTAAAGTTGGAAAAAAATTATTGAGCAGAAGAGAAGTGTGTTTTGTTTGTTAAACTTGTTGTTTTCTGTAGGCAATTGGAAGAGAGGCAAGGGCAGTGTACAATGCAGGTCAGCTACAGGGACTGACATTATGGTCACCAAATATAAACATATTCAGGGATCCAAGGTGGGGGAGAGGCCAAGAGACACCAGGGGAAGACCCTATGGTGGTGGGAAAATATGGAGTGGCTTATGTACGAGGACTTCAAGGAGATAGTTTTGAAGGTGGGAAGCTTAAAGATGGGCATCTTCAAATCTCTGCTTGTTGTAAGCACTTCATTGCTCAAGATATGGATAATTGGAATGGCTTCCATCGTTACACCTTCGATGCTCAAGTAAGTCTTAACTAACTCTGTCGCTGCAGTACGTACATTGATATTAGCAATATCTTGTTGATAGCTTTCAAATGTTCAAGTTTGTTAACGGAGGAAATTTCTATTTTCGGAATGACAAATACTTCTTTGGGCTCCCTGTGATATATATGCCACGCCCAAGAAGTTTTGCATGTGAGAGAATTTGTTGCAGATCTATAATAACTAGACATATCTTTCTCCGACAAAATAAACTTATAGATTAGACGGTTCATATAAAGCAGTTAAGTTGTTAAATGAAGATGTGTTCACACACTTCAAGAGTAACATTTACAAGATCCTCAGCGCTATTTCTGTTCTAATACGTGGAGTTATTCAGGTCTTGAAGCAAGATTTGGCAGATTCATATGAACCACCCTTCAAGAGTTGCGTGGAACAAGGGAAAGCCAGCAGTATAATGTGTGCTTACAGTCTTATCAATGGGATCCCAAATTGTGCCAGCTATGATCTTTTGACAACTACTGTCCGTGAAAAATGGGGTCTCCAAGGGTAATTTCCCCAAAATAGAAGAGAATATTGAATCATTTTCATTTCGTTCCTACCTGAAACTTAATTGTTGTATGTAATTTTCAGGTACATCGTATCAGATTGCGATGCAGTTAATGTTATGTATGCTAATCAAAGTTATGCTAAAGAACCAGAAGATGCAGTAGCTGCTACCCTCAAAGCTGGTAACGGATCCACCCTCTTTTTCTATTACATTGCTGTTAAAAGTGCAAACTTTCCTAAAAAACTAATGAGGAGAATAAACAATTTATCTTGCTTGTTTGTGAAATCGGAGATTGCATGTAGTCAAATTCTGCTTGTAAGAAAAAGCTAGTACAGTAGTAAAATAGAACATTGATTGAGTCAATATGCATAATGAGAAAATATGTCGAAACAAGGTATAACAACTAGAAATTCCTTTCAAATCTTAAGAAAACTTCATGGATGAAAACTAAATATGTCTGTGTTCTCGGCAATGAAATTTCAGGCATGGATTTGAATTGTGGCTCCCACTTGAAGGTATACACAAAATTAGCTCTAGAGAAGCAGAAAGTACAAGAATCTGACATAGACCGGGCTCTTCACAATCTCTTCTCGATTAGAATGAGGCTGGGGTTGTTCAACGGCGACCCAGGAAAATTGGAATATGGAGATATTTCTGCAGCAGAGGTTTGTAGTCAAAAACACCGCGAACTAGCCCTTGAAGCAGCAAGAAATAGCATTGTCCTTCTAAAAAATTCTGATAGGCTTCTTCCACTTTCAAAGAACAAGACAACATCCCTTGCTGTAATAGGTCCCAACGCAAATGATTCTAAAATACTTCTAGGAAACTATCACGGCGATCCTTGCAGCAATGTTACATTACTCCAAGGACTTCAGGGATATGTTGCAAATACAATGTACCATCCAGGCTGCAATTTCACAAACTGTACGTTTGCTGCAATACATGAAGCAGTTGATATAGCGAAAAAAGCAGACTATGTTGTTCTAGTAATGGGATTAGACCAGACTCTTGAGAGGGAGTCGCTCGATCGGACAGAATTGGGGCTGCCTGGTATGCAAGAGAAACTCGTTACAGCAATCGTCCAAGCTGCCTCAAAACCTGTTATACTGGTTTTGATGTGTGGAGGTCCAGTGGATGTATCTTTTGCAAAGGATAACCAAAAAATAGGAGGCATTTTGTGGGTTGGTTATCCTGGTGAGGTTGGAGCTGCTGCATTAGCAGAGATACTTTTCGGCGAGCACAATCCAGGTTACGTTCATTTTCGACAATCTTTGTGGTTACTCTATTTTCTCAAATGATGTTAAATTATTATCTATTGCTGGAAACTTGCTAGACATGAAAAAATACGTTACTTTTCAGGGGGGAAATTACCGGTCACTTGGTATCCCAAGGAATTCAACAAAGTACCAATGAATGACATGAGGATGCGACCTGTATCATCCAATGGATATCCAGGGCGCACATACAGATTCTACAAGGGGCCAAAAGTTTTCGAATTTGGCTTTGGTCTCAGCTACACTAATTACTCTTACTCGTTTGCCTCTGTCAACCAAAACAAGCTACATTTCAAGAACCTGAAGGTCAACAAGGCAACTGAAAACTGTTCTGTTCTGAACATTGCTGTTTCAGACATTGGATCAGAAGTATGTAACAACGCGATGATCACAGTTAAAGTTGCGGTGAAAAATCAGGGAGAAATGGCTGGTAAGCACCCTGTATTGTTGTTCCTGAGGCACTCTAACACGGTGGATGAGGTTCCAAGAAAGACACTGATAGGATTCAAGAGTGTGAATTTGGAAGCAGGGTGTAATACCAGTATTACATTTGATGTGAAACCTTGTGAGCACTTTGCTAGGGCTAATAAAGATGGTTCATTAGTCATTGATGAAGGGAAATATTTCCTTCTTGTGGGAGATGAGGAGTATCCTGTTACTGTATTTGTATGATCTCCCACATTTAAGTTTTCCGTTAGATTTAAGTAAATATCAAGTAAAAATTAATTATAGAAGGTGATTTATCCAATAATTCGGTGTCATAGTCAATTTTCCTGCCGAGGTATTTCAATTTTCTTTTTCCCTTCTTCCTGATTGACATCGCATATGAAAAGCGGAGGGACTATCTGTAATGGAAGAAAACATTTCGAGTACATGGCAGCTGGAGCAAAGAACATGTGGCGGTTAGGACACGCAGCAAAAAAGTCCGAGACAGGCAAGACGTTAAAAAGATCAGCATCCGAAAGAGGCATCCCCAGCAACAAAAGAAAAGGCCTTCAGGGACATGCATAGAGCATAGGATATTCATCAATATATAGACCCTTTGGGACTGAGTAATCACGTTTGGTCCAAAAATATGTTTTGGGTGAAATTGTGATTAGGCGAACATATTTGTTATCTTGCCACCACAAGAGCACAACCCTATTGATTGTCAAATGAGCGGATTGAGATGAAATTTGATGAATTAACATGTGTTGAGTTAATAAATGAGCGTTGTCAATTAATGCACTCAAAAATTACATCTAATTCTTAACGGCCAAGTTTTAGTTATCTTATCTGTTCTTTAGAAAAACTAGTCTAAGTGTCCATTTGTTGTATTTGTTCTTCAGTAAAATCCCTCAATTCAGGTTCCTCCTTAACAGTACTGTTAGCCACCACCAACCTCTCTTGTGTTTCGCCCTTTTTAGTTATGGAAATGTTCTACTTTTCTTGGATCTCCTCCACTTGTGTACTTTTCTGCACACTTGAACTATTACCTGGTTCAGAGCTTTTGTTTGGCGATTGCACCGTCCCTCCTGGAATGTTTCTTGACTTCACTTCTTACTCCTTGTTTTTGAATGGTGATTCCTTCCTATTTCTATTTCCACTGTTAGATATTTCCCCTTGTTTTTCACTATCTTCATTGACTCGTTGCACACTGTTATGACTAATAGCTTCATTCACCTATTCTTTTGATGTCTGGACTTGTTGTCCTTGTGTGTCACTAGGACCCTCTATATTATCCTTCTCAACGTCTGCTAATGCATCAAATTGATTTGTAGTGGTAAGACCTAGTCTATGTATTCCAGACTTGATCCTATTTCCACCTCCCTTGTTGCCTTCTTCTACCTGCACCTCTTTTATCCCTTGGTTCCTTGAAATCCACCTCCTCATTGTGTTTACCTTTGTTGTGTCTTCTTCTTTTCCTCATGGCGTTTTTTCATTGTCTTCCTTGTGATTATCTCCTTCCTTTTGATTGTTTCTTCTTCTTTCTGTTGTGTACTGTTTTGTTGTTTTGGATCTTCCTTCTCCTTCTTTGGATATAACTCGGTGAAGAGATATACGAGCTGCCCTCCAACTTTGGTACCTAGTCCCAAACACGTTTAAACAGCAAGACAACAATACAATACTTGAAATGAGTAAATAAGAAACACAACAATTTTACATGGATACTCGTTGCTCAAAGGAGAAAACCACGACCTGCCTCCAGGATTTCCAAACCTCCATTAATATTCAAGTAAACTTGAATACAAACTCCATGACATCAAGGATTAAGACTCCTAATCCTTCTTCTCCTAGTAATAATTCTATTACAAAGAGAAATGTGCAATACCTCTACTGCACCAACACTCAGCTAACTCTAACTGAGTCGACAAGCTAACTCTAGCTTCGATATCACCTAACTCTTGATGACAAAAATGAGTTTGGGAACTGATAGGCTATGAAGGAAAAGATTTTTAGAACTAGGTAGATGAGTGATCAAAATTTGATTTGAATAGGGGAAAGGAGTAGTTCAGATCTGGTGAGCGGATGTGATTTATGGGACTTGTCTTTTGGACTAAAAGTGAGGGTGACATATTTTAAGAGTGGGTAACATAGAGACATGACACTCCTGCTAGTAAATTATAAAAAGCTATCGTTCAAGAATAGGGTGTGATACTAACCTAATTAAGAACCTTATCCCCACATGATTTTCTGACACAGTGCACTTTGTGCTATCACACCCTCCTCCTTATATTTCTTCCTTTCCATGGGTATATATGCAGAAAATATGAGACTAAATTAGACATGTGAAATATCATCTAAAAAGGATATCGTCTCATCTAATCATTGACACATGAGGAGAATAAAGAGAAGCAGTATGTATTTAGCTTGGTCTCATTAATCCCAACTTTGTTATGTTCCTTTCAAACTATTCCCTACCAAGTGCCTTGGTAAATATATCAACAATCTGATTTTCAGTACTGCAAAACTCCATCTTGATAAGCCTTTTTTCCACACTGTCTCTAAGAAAGTGATGTCTGACATCAATATGTTTGGTTTTTTTTATGCTGAACTGGATTCTTGGACTTGTTGATAGCACTTGTCACAGATTAGAGGCACAAACTCTGAGGGAACACCAAAATCTTCAAGTTGTTGCTTGATCCATAGTAAGTGAGAATAATATGAAGCGACTGCAACATATTCATCTTCATCAGTCGAGAGAGCCACTTAGTTTTATTTCTTAGTACTCCAGGAGATTAAGGATGATCCCAAAAAGTGAGTCATTCCTAAAGTACTCCTTCTATCAACCAGGTAGCCAGGTACCCTACATAATCAGCATCAACATACTCAACCAAGTTAAAAGTATCACCAACAGGATAGAACAGGACCAGGTCGAGAGTTCCCTTAAGATATCTCAAAATTCTTTTGGATGCTTTCAGATGAGATTCCTTTGGACTTTCTTGGAATATAGCACACATCCCAACACTAAGCACAATGTCAGGTCTGTTGGTTGTTAAATAAGGCAATAAACTAATGATCCCTCTGTACATAGATTTATACTGAGGGACCAGGTTCATCAAAGTTCATTTTAGAAGAGGTACCAATAGGGGTATCTATGGGCTTTGCATACTCAGAGTAAAACCTCTTGAGCATCTCATGAAGATATTTTTGTTGACATATAGTAGTTCCAGATGCAACCTGCTTGATTTGAAGACCAAGAAAGAAGTTGAGTTCTCCCATCATGCTCATTTCAAATTCACTACTCATAAACTTAGCAAACTCATCACACGGAGAAGTGGTTGTATCCCCAAATATGATGTCATCAATATATTCTTGAACAACAAGAAGATTTCTTCCCTTTGCCATCAGAAATAGAGTAGTCAATCTTACCCCTTTTAAAACCATTATCCAACAGAAACTTTGAAAGCCTCTCATACCAAGCTCTGGGGCTTGCTTCAAACCATATAGAGCCTTATCTAACTTGAACACATAATTTGAAAACTCTACATCTTCAAAACTTGGAGGTTGTTTCACGTACACTTCTTCTTTAAGAAAACCATTTAGAAATGCACTCTTCACATCCATATGAAATAGTTTGAACTCCATGTATGAGGCAAATGCTATGAGGATTCGTAAATCCTCCATTCTAGCCATAGGAGAAAATGTTTCATCATATTCTATTCTTTTTTCCTGGTTATATCTCTACACTACTAGCCTAGACTTGTTCCTAATGGTATTGCCATGATCATCAACCTTGTTTCTATAGACCCACCCGGTCCCTATGATAATTCTATATGAAAGACGTAGGACCAGGCGCTACACTTTTCTTCTTTCAAATTGATGTAACTCTTCTTACATTGCATTGATACAATTTGCATCTTTCAATGCTTCCTTTACATTATTGTTCTCATTTTGGGACAAAAATGCATAAAAAACACAAAGATTCCATGCTTTACTCCTTGTTTGCATACCTGAATCTAGAAGAGAAAGTAGGTTATCAAGAGAATGCGATGACTGATGCTTCCAACTAGACTTCTGAGGAGTAGGATTGTAAGAGTTGGAACAAGTTCCCACTAAGGCTTTACCATCAAGGAACTGATGATTTTCTTCACTGGACTAAGGATAAAATTCTTCTTGAGGAGCTTGTGATGGACCTGGGTTTTGGGGGTCTACGAATTCTTCATTTTCAGGTCTAAAACATGGTCCCTATGAATCTCCATCATCATCACATTTATCAGACTTATTTGGAATATTTTGAGGACTTCTAGAATCAACATCATCAGGAATGCTGCCTTCACTGTCACCGCCAACTTTATCAAGCACAACATGAACACTTTCCTCCACATATTGTGTTCTTTTATTGTAGATAATGTAAGCATTACTGGTAGAGAAGTGCCCAATGAAAACTCCTTTACTACTCCTTGGATCAAACTTTCCAAGAATATTTTTTCCATTGTTCAGCATATAGCATTTGCAACCAAAGGTCTTGAAATAGCTCAGCGTGGGTTTTCTTTTCATCATAAGCTCATAAGTAGTTGTAACACCCCGCATTTCGGGCTAGAATGTAAACCGTCATTCCTTCGTGTAAAGGTTCCAAAAGCCATAAATCCAATGCAAATATAGTGTGTTAATCTATTATATAGTGTGGGAATCTATTTGAGCATGAATTGAGATCATAGAGGTCCCTTAACCCAAGGACGAGTTGAAAGCTTTCCTATCGTTCGAGTTTTAGTGAGCGTCGAAACTTGAGTCAAATTCCATCAAACATAACTTATTTATATAACTAATTAGAAGGTCTACTATATATCAAATGAAAGGTCTTCAGAATATCTTTCCAACGATACTAATTTCGCCTAAATCTGATACCCGGGCAAAAAGTTATGACTTTGCAAAGTGGAGTGCATCGCCTAGGAAATCGCCTAAAGCTACTGGAAGTGTTGTGTCATGGGAAATTCGTCGCCCAGCCCATTTTGGGCGATGGGAAATGCGACGCCCAGACCATTTTGGGTGATGGAAAATGTGTGGCACTGCCTAACTTAGGCCATTGGTAATGCGTCGCATGCCCTATGGCCCAAGGGCGTAAAAACGTCGTTTTAAGTCATTTTAAGGGCAACCAAGTCTTTTTATATTCCTAAACCTCCCTTAATCATCCTTAAATGATATTAGGCTAAATATTAATGTTTTAACACTCCTAAGATCCCTAATTTCATCTTCTAAAAATACAAGAGGAGAAATCAACTAGGGTTTGGACAATTAAGCTTAAAGGTCCAATCTTTTCGAAATTTCTTCGTGAATCCTTCGCAACTAAGGTACGTGGAGTTTTTCTAAACTACACAAGCATAAGAAAATTATTCAACAACATTTAAACATTGTGAAATCATGAATTTTGAAGGGGTTTTAGAATTTATATTACAATGTTGCTTTATGAATTCTTTAATGACATTATTGTTTTGGTCTTGAGGCCTTTCCCCCAAACTTGATTTATAACCATGTATAAGTATATATATGTATGTGTTTTGATGAATTTGAATGATGAATTGATAGCATGATCTATTAGAAATCCCCCTCTTGTTTACAAACTTCTTGTTTTCGTAAGATATGATTTATTCGAAATGTATTATTGGGAGCACGATATAAATATCTTGATTTTTTTTATGAATTAATTATGGTTTTGAACTGAAGAGAGGGGGTCTTACATGTTGGTAAATACTGAAAATATATAATGAAAGAATTGCATGGTTTGTCGAAATACATGACCACCACATGTTTGTTTGAAATTGTTTAAAAAGATGAGAATCCTTGCATGATTTTTACTTATGCTTTAAAATATGAATCCTCTTATACTTGTATAAATGCTTTGGTGGTCTGAACATTATTTTAAATGAGAGAATCTTGCATGATATCATATGGCTCAGAAAATACGATTTGCAAGTCTTGGTATGACGATACCAAAATAGACAATGCCATAACAGACATAGAATAGAAAAGAAATCAGATTTTACTCAGACTTACAGATTTTGATTTTAGAAAGATGCATGTTCAGAAAAGGCTAAAATTGGGCATGCAGATATGTTAGGTGGTTACCCGAAGAAGTCACGAGTTTAGAAAACTCATTGTCTGAAATCGTGTTTTGTCGATACGGGTTATTATGTCCCCTAGAGGAATTATACACTGGCCTAATGCCCTGTGGCATATCAGACTCAGACACTCCAACTCCTGCGGCAAACTTGGGTTGGGGTCCTGGCCACCGAGTTAAGGGAGGACTCCATATAGCCCGTGGGGTTGTAGACTTGTAGGGTGTACCACCTAACTCAGAAGTAATACAAAGATTAGAACTGTATTGATCGGATTGTTTTAAGATCATTTGAGATGGCCCATGTATTTTAAACTATTTCATGCATAATATTTTATGACTTGACCTCCTATATTTCAGTATTTTGAGACACAGTCCTGGGGTCTCGTTAAGCAGTAGATTGACTTGTTAGAAGTGTGCAGTTGGTGACCCTTCTTTATTTCGGAAAGCCTATTTCTTTCCGTACATTATTATTTAATTTGGTTTGGGTCCGACTGGGGCATTGTCCCAATTTTAGATGGTTTGTTATCTTTGTATGTAGTAGAAATTTCACAGACTGAAACAGATGTTGTCTAGATGTTGATAAATTTCTTTCCGTCTTGTTAAATAGAATTCAGAATATGACCATGATTCTGTTGTTATATTTCACATCTTTTCTTTATTATACAAGTATTGTGTATTATTACTAGATGTAGAAGGGCGTCTGGGCCTCCATGGTTCGGGATGCTCATTACGAACAGGGCCCCGGCTCAGGTCGTGACAGTAGTCTTGTTCAGAATAGGCCTAAAAGACAACTATTGGTCACATAACATGATGTGTTAACTTCCAAAATCCAAAATTTGTGAGTTATCCCTATATCTATCAACATAGTCCTACCAATGTTTGCTAGTGTCCTGTTCTTCCTTTCTACAACACCACTTTTTATGGTGTTTCGGAGGCTGAGAAATTATGATTGATGCCCAACTCATTCCATAAGTGACTGAACTTTACTTTTTTCAAACTCTGCTCCATGGTCTGATTTGATCCCAATTATCTTCTCATTATACTTCACTTGCACTTGTCTGGAAAAGTCTTCAAACACATAAAAAGTCTGTTCCTTAGATCTCAGGAATAAGGTCCAGGTGAACCTGGGATAGTCATCAACAATGACCAAAATAAACTTATTCCCTCGTCTGTTTAAAATTTTTAAAGGTCATGTAAAAAACTGCAAAGGTATGGATATGCTTACTTACTTCTTTGGCTTGAATGAGGATTTGGTTTGCTTTCCCTTTACACAAGCATTACACACTTTTGAGCTGACAACCTTCAACCTTTGCAAGCCTCGAACTAGGTCCCTTTTTACTAATTTATTTTGCTTGGAGCTGCTGAAATGACCTAACCTTCTGTCCCATAATTTAGTAGCATTTTCTTGTACACTCGGTCATGTCATGTTTCTGGACTTACATGACTCCAAATCAACATTTACATATTTTTATTTCTCCAAGCAATCAACATTTCTTTACCATCTTTAGGAATTGTAACAGTGCACTTATTTGACTTGAATCAACTTCATTACCTGTATCACAAATCTGAGCAACACTCAATAAACAAAACTTGAGTCCATCCACAAAGTGAACATCATCAATGGCTTGACTCAACTGTTTCCACCCTTTCTAATTCCAATAATGAACCCTTTGTTTCCATCACCAACGAAGAAACTTCCTCCTCCATAGGCCTTACACGAGAGGAAGTCTTCAATTTTTCTAGTCATGTACTTTGAGCAGCCACTATACTTGATCCAGTAGTGGATCTTTCCTCTTTCTTTGCCCTTTATCAACAATCAGTTGTTAGTTTTGGGAACCCATTTCAGCTTGAGTTTCTAGAAAGGTGACGAGGGAAAGATCAGATTCTTTCTGGTCCAACCAGGTGACTTTTCACAACTTTATTTTGACGTAGAGAATTTTTTCATCCTTCTCACAACTGCAATTCTAGAAGAGCGTGAATCTCTTATATGGCCATTTTTGCCACAATGAGTACAAAGAGATTGTCCTTGATAGAGATATATTTGCCATAAGGATTGTAGGCTTGATATGTACTATGGAATCCCAAACCTCTTCTATTATTTGATTCCTGACTGGTAAGGTTTATCGGAGCTTGAGATAAGGTGATCCATTTTAGGGCTTTTTCAAGCTCAACCTTGACCCAAATCAGGTCTTTCTCAAGTTCAGCACTCCTTTCAAGTGAGGCAGACAGATCTGCATTTGCCATAGCCAATTTTTCTTCTATCTCAAATTGAATTGTGCTTCCTTTACTCTTCCATTTTGAGTTAAACTTAGACATTTCACTAAGTTTTTCATTTAAAAGATCATTTTCAAGGGAGAGTGACATGCTAGTTTCATGGAGTTCAGTTACTTTCACAGTTAGTTCAACCATTTCTTTCTCACTTTTTTTTAGATTTTTCGTTAGACATTCATTATCTTTAGTGAGATCATTAACAGTATCTATACGTTCAGTAGCAAGAGACTTTAATTCTTTAAGAGAATAATTTGTTAGATTCTCTTTGATATCCAAGAGGGTTACCTTGTCATCTGCATCATAATCTGAAATTAGCCATTTAGGCAAAGAGAGAGTCATAGACTTGGACATCATCCTCTACCACCATCATAGATATATCTTCTTACAGCTCTGATTTATCTGAATATCTGGAGAAATACCCAGGGAAGCTATGACTAGTTTTGCAACTTATCAGCTTCATCTTTCCTGTTGTACTTGCCAGGGACCCGATCCTTTCCTTTTTCTTTTCCACCACCTTGCTTAACATACTCTTTTTATTTTAATTTATGCAGAGGATATTCTTTGATATATGACCCAGTTTTTCACATTTGCGATAAGTGTCATTTATCTTTCCTTCTTTGATGTACCTTCTGGATTCTCCTCTTCTAGGCAGATCTCCTGACTTCCTCAAGGCTTTGAGGACTCGTTTGACAATGTAAGTAGTTTCCTCATCCTCAGCACTAGTGGTATCCCTTGTTGCCTTTAGGACTAGTTTCTTCTCCATCTTGTGCTTACCCTTAGACTTGTCCTGCATCTTCATGATCTTATAGGTCTTGATATTTCCAATCCGTTCATCCATGGCCATGTTTTTCAAATTCCTGGCTTCAGTAATTGCATTAACTTTACTCTCTCATTTCTTAGGTAGAATATCAGAAATTGCAAACCTGTTTAGTGCTTCAAATATCCTTACCCAAATAGTGAGTTCATTGGTTATAGCAGTGAACCTTGTGTGCATTTCCTGGATAGACTCCCCTTTCCTCATAGTGAAAGTTTCAAATTGAGTAGTTAGCATATCAAACTTTCAATCCTTCATTTGGCTAGTTCCCTCAGGTGATGTATAAAGGAAGTCCCAAATTTCTTTAGTAGTCCCACAAGAAGAAATTCTATTTCACTCATTAGCGACAATACCACAAACCAACAGATTTTGAGCTTTATAGTTCTTTTCAATCTTCTTCCTGTCAGCATCATCATATTTCTTTTTAGTTTTAAGAATATTTATGTTAGGGAATGTGATGTTTTGATGATGGACATATGGATGAAACATGTTGTGCAAGCTGCTCCACACAAGTAAATAAAAAAAGCTATTGGTTCTCATATATACTGCATATTGAAGTTGATACAAGGCTGACAAGGTGTTAAGACAAGAGTGGATAAGCAAGAAAGATTAAAATTGTTACTAATGCTTATCATATACATCAACAAGATTGAGGAAAATAAAAATGCTACACTTAGAGGTTGAGTTGATCAAGGATTCCAGCTATAAGAGGAGATAAAGTAAAAAAGTCATATTTAGTTAAGAAGAGAGAGAGACGGCAGCAACAAAGAGTGAAACTACTTGGGAGTCCTATTGAAGATAGAAGAGCACATCAACTAAAGGACTCGGCAAGGAGTTGGCTTAAATACAACACACGAGATTTCAAGTTTCACTCATGCACTGAAAAGATAGTCAACAATCAGCAAAACAGTTCACTTACTTGAAGAAGAACTGGTCCCTTACATAGCAAGTCATAGACTTTGTAATTGGTAGGTTCTTTGAGTTGAAATGAGTTTCTATTCTAGTCTTAGTAAAGTATAAACTGAGTTAGGAGTTGTGTCTTCAAGTTAGGAAACTTGAAGACTTGGGAACACTTATCTTGGGAAGATTTGTGTTTTTGTAGAAATAGGAGTTAGAAGTTTTAATTCCTAGTTTACAAGAAGTCTTGTAATTTGTTAATTGTTGAGGCTTAAGTGAAATAGTGAAGTTGGGGTTAAATTCTATAGCGGTACAGGTAGTGTTTTTTACACCTTTCTTGAGCCGGGTGTTTTCCACATAAAAAATATTGTGTTCAAGTTTTACTTCTGTGAACCACGTTAACTTACTTGTTCCACAGATAGGCAACCAGTAGAGTATAATATTAAAATCAATAAGGAACACACTCTAACAAGTTGTATCAGAGAGAGATTGTCTTAAATAAGGCTAGCACCTAAGAAAATATCACAATGATGAATTCCTCACCTCCTACTGGTCACATTGACGGTCAGTCAACTACTAGACCTCCACTCTTTGATGGTTCTCACTTTATCTGGTGGAAGGCCTAGATGGATATGTTCATCCAAGGTGAAGACTATGAATTATGGTATAGGATTACTGATGGTCCTACTCTTCCAATGAAGTTGGTTAATGGTGAACCAGCCAAGAAAGTAAGGAGTAAATTTACTGTTGATGACTTAGAGGCATTAAAGAAAAATGCAAAAGCTAAGAACATCCTAGTCTGTGGATTAGGACCTGCTGAATACAATAGGGTGTCAACCTGCACCACTGCTAAGCAAATTTAGGATGCACTAGTAAATGCACATGAGGGTGTCTCTTAGGTAAGGAAACTCAGGATTTATCTTCTGTTCACTAAGTATAAGGCATTTAAGATGAAGGAAAATGAATCCCTACATGAGATAATGACAAGGCTTACTGCCTTACCAAATGAGCTGACTTCCTTGGGAAAAGTCATCACTGAGGAGGAACAAGTTGAAAAGGTACTGAGGGTACTGCCAAAATCAAAGTGAAATGTTAAGGTAACTATAATTAGGGATGCAAATAAGGATCTAACAGGTATGACCCTGGATAAATGGTAGGGAACTTGAGGACTTATGAAATGAAAGTTGATGGAACCAAAGAATAAGCAGTTCCTGAGAAAATCTTGGCATTGAAGGCTTCTGATAGTGATGAAGAATTTAAACTTAATAAGGAACAAGTTACCTTCATAACTAAGAACTTCAGCAAATTCTTTAAAAAGAAGAAGGGAACAAGTAGCAAAAAATGTTCAAATGACAATCCAAATGGATGCTACAAGTATGGTAAGACTGATCATCAAATCAGAGATTGTCCATTCTGGGAAATAGAATGGAAAAAAGAAAAGGAACTGAAAGAAAAGTCCAAAAGGAAGGAGAAACATTCAATGATAGCAGCATGGGGATCTGACTCAGATGATGATGAAGCTGATGAAACTGCATTCATGGCACTTGGAGATTTAGACTTAGAGGAAGACGATGATGCTTCTGAGGTGAGCATACTTGAACTTAAAGAAAAAACTACATTTGTTTTCTAAATTAAAACTTATTTCTTTGATGAGTGCACTAATTGATGATTTCGAAGAATTAACTTCTGATAGGGATGAGTTGTTCAACAGTCTTGCAAGCCTTAAATTTGATCTCATTGATTTAAAAGCTTGTAAAGATATAGTTGATTTGGAAAACTTCACTCTCAAGAAATAGGTTGCAAAACTTTATTCTTCAAATAATGATCTTTATGTCTGAAATCCTAAAATTGACTCTCACTAAGAATGGGAAAAAGGCCATCAGTGAAAAACAAGAAAGTGCTGAACTTGAATTAGAGAAGTACAAACAAGAGTGTAGTAATGCAGCTGACAAGATAAACAAACTGAGTCAAGAAGTCTCTAAACTGAAACTTGATCTTGAAAGAGCTAATAGGTGGACAAATTGGCTCATCTGAGTCAAGAGCATTGGAAGATGTCTATCTTGTAGAAGGATTGAAGCACAACCTGCTGAGCATTTCACAACTGTGTAATAAAGGTAATAAAGTTATTTTCACTTCTGCAGGAGTCAAAGTCAAGAGGATGGACACCAAAGAGATTGTGCTCACTGTAAGAAGATACAGAAATGTATACAAAGCTGACATAATGGCAATACCAGGACCAGAGTTGACTTGTCTAATTGCAATAGAAAATGATCCCTTCCTTTGGCACAGGAGACATGGATATGCAAGTTTGAAACAACTAAACATACTTTCTTCCAAAGATATGGTATTGAGATTGCCCAAGATCAAGTTTAAGGTAGAAAAGTTATATAGTGCTTGTGTAAGGGGGAAGTAGGTAAGATCTTCTTTTAATTCAAAGAACCATGTTAGCACTACCAAGTGTCTTAACCTGGTTCATATGGATTTGTGTGAACCAATGAGACTTCAAAGCAGAAGTGTAAAAAGGTATGTTTTTGTAATTGTTGATAATTATTCCAAGTTCACCTGGACATTGTTTCTAGCCTCTAAAGAAGATGACGTTGATGTCTTTGCAATTTTTATCAAGAAAATTGAAAAGAAATTGTACACTTCATTAGTTTTCATAAGATCTGACCATGGTACAAAATTTGAGAATGTCAAGTTCTTAGAATTTTGTTCAGCAAATGGTATAAATCATAACTTCTCTGCTCCTAGAACACCACAACAAAATTGGAGTGGTAGAAAGGAAGAATAGAACCTTAAAAGATATGGCTAGAACAATGATGCTTGCCGCAAATATTGCTAAAAAACATTGGGCTGAGGCAATAAGTACTGCAGCATATATCATAAATAGATGCATGATCAGACCTATGTTAGAGAAGACTCCCTATGAATTACTAAAAGGAAGAAGGTCAAACATTTCTCATTTTAGAACCTTTGGTTGTAAATGTTTCATACATAATAATGGAAAAGATAATCTGGGAAAATTTGATGCTAAAAGTGATGAGGGAATTTTCTTAGGTTATTCACTCCATAGTAAGGGTTATAGGGTTCTAAACAACAGAACTAACTATTTTGAAGAAAGCATACAAATATTTTTTGATGAATCTTGTGTTAAGACTAACCTGCGGGAAGGAAGTGACTCTGAGGAACAGGTTACATAACCTGGTTCAGCGACTGGAGCTACCAAACATGGAGGTACCATAATAAGGGGAACTGAATCTGGAGGCACAGTGATAGGGGGAACTAAGCCCCCAACTACCCCAGCTCAGAACATCAGTAGTGATCCTATTAGCTTACTAGGCTTGGTCCCAAAAGGTTACAAGTATCAAAGATCACATCCTATTGAGAATATTCTCACTGATCTCACTTCTGGGATCACTACAGGGTCTAGATTAAGAAGTATGTGTACTTTCAAGGCATTCCTATCAGAAATTAAGCCAAAGAAGGTAATTGAAGCACTGTTTGATGCTGATTGGATCATAGCCATACAAGAAGAGTTAAATTAGTTTGAGAGAAGCAAAGTATGACACTTAGTTCCTCTCCCAAAACATAGAACAGTAATTGGGAATAAGTGGGTGTATATAAATAAAGTTGATGAGCATGGAACAGTTACAAGGAACAAGGCAAGATTGGTGGTCCAAGGATACATCAAGAAGAAGGCATAGATTTTGATGAGACTTTTGTTCCTGTAGCAAGAATTGAAGCTATTAGATTACTTATTACCTTTGATGCCTATATGGAATTCATTCTACATCAAATGGATGTTATGAGTGCATTTTTGAATGGCATTCTCAAAGAGGAGGTATATGTTAAAAACCTCCAGGATTTGAAAGCAAGGAGTTTTTCGATCATGTGTATAAATTGGATAAACCTTTGTATAGGTTGAAACAAGCTCCAGGAGATTGGTATTGAGATTGCCCAAGATCAAGTTTAAGGTAGAAAAGTTATATAGTGCCTGTGTAAGGGGGAAGTAGGTAAGATCTTCTTTTAATTCAAAGAACCATGTTAGCACTACCAAGTGTCTTGACCTGGTTCATATGGATTTGTGTGAACCAATGAGACTTCAAAGCAGAGGTGTAAAAAGGTATGTTTTTGTAATTGTTGATAATTATTCCAGGTTCACCTGGACATTGTTTCTAGCCTCTAAAGAAGATGTCGTTGATGTCTTTGCAATTTTTATCAAGAAAATTGAAAAGAAATTGTACACTTCATTAGTTTTCATAAGATCTGACCATGGTACAAAATTTGAGAATGTCAAGTTCTTAGAATTTTGTTCAGCAAATGGTATAAATCATAACTTCTCTGCTCCTAGAACACCACAACAAAATTGGAGTGGTAGAAAGGAAGAATAGAACCTTGGAAGATATGGCTAGAACAATGATGCTTGCCGCAAATATTGCTAAAAAACATTGGGCTGAGGCAATAAGTACTGCAGCATATATCATAAATAGATGCATGATCAGACCTATGTTAGAGAAGACTCCCTATGAATTACTAAAAGGAAGAAAGTCAAACATTTCTCATTTTAGAACCTTTGGTTGTAAATGTTTCATACATAATAATGGAAAAGATAATCTGGGAAAATTTGATGCTAAAAGTGATGAGGGAATTTTCTTAGGTTATTCACTCCATAGTAAGGGTTATAGGGTTCTAAACAACAGAACTAACTATTTTGAAGAAAGCATACATATATTTTTTGATGAATCTTGTGTTAAGACTAACCTGCGGGAAAGAAATGACTCTGAGGAACAGGTTACATAACCTGGTTCAGCGACTGGAGCTACCAAACATGGAGGTACCATAATAAGGGGAACTGAATCTGGAGGCACAGTGACAGGGGGAACTGAGCTCCCAACTACCCCAGCTCAGAACATCAGTAGTGATCCTAGTAGCTTACTAGGCTTGGTCCCAAAAGGTTACAAGTATCAAATATCACATCCTATTGAGAATATTCTCACTTATCTCACTTCTGGCATCACTACAAGGTCTAGATTAAGAAGTATGTGTGCTTTCAAGGCATTCCTATCAGAAATTAAGCCAAAGAAGGTAATTGAAGCACTGTTTGATGCTGATTGGATCATAGCCATACAAGAAGAGTTAAATCAGTTTGAGAGAAGCAAAGTATGACACTTAGTTCCTCTCCCAAAACATAGAACAGTAATTGGGAATAAGTGGGTGTATATAAATAAAGTTGATGATCATGGAACAGTTACAAGGAACAAGGCAAGATTGGTGGTCCAAGGATACATCAAGAAGAAGGCATAGATTTTGATGAGACTTTTGTTCCTGTAGCAAGAATTGAAGCTATTAGATTACTTATTACCTTTTATGCCTATATGGAATTCATTCTACATCAAATAGATGTTATGAGTGCATTTTTGAATGGCATTCTCAAAGAGGAGGTATATGTTAAAAACCTCCAGGATTTGAAAGCAAGGAGTTTTTTGATCATGTGTATAAACTGGATAAACCTTTGTATAGGTTGAAACAAGCTCCAGGAGCTTGGTATGAGAGATTGTCAAAATTTCTATTGGAGCATGGCTATACTAGAGGTAAAATTCACAACACTCTCTTCTTGAAAACTAATGGAAAAAATCTATTGGTTGTGCAGGTATATGTAGATGACATCATTTTTGGCTCCACAAATATGAACATGACTCATGATTTTTCCTAACTCATGAGTTGTGAATTTGAGATGAGCATGATGGGGGAGCTAAATTACTTCTTAGGATTACAAATCAAACAAACAACATCTAGAACAATGATCCATCAACACAAGTATGTAAAAGAACTCCTCAAAAGATTCTCCATGGAAGAGGCAAAAGAGACCATCACTCCAATAGCCACTGCTACAAAGTTTGATTTGGATGAAACAAGTCTTGATGTGGAGCAAAAGGTGTACAGAGGGATGATAGGGTCATTGCTATATCTTACAAAAAGAAGGCCTGATATTGTATTTAGTGTAGGATTATGTGCTAGATTTCAAGCAAATCTTAAAGAGTCTCATCTAAAATTTGTAAAAAGGATCTTTAGATATCTCAAAGGAACCAGTGATCTTAGTTTGTGGTACCCAAAAGGTAGTAATTTCAACTTGGTTGGATATTCTGATGCTGACTATGCAGGATATTTGGTTGATAGGAAGAGCACTATAGGCATGGCACACTTCCTTGGATCATGTTTGATTACCTGGTCCACTAAGAAGAAAAATTCAGTAGCCATGTCTACTACTGAAGCTGGATATGTTGTTGCAGGATCTTGTTGTGCTCAATTGTTACAGATTAAGCAATAACTTATGGATTTTCGTAAAGATGTTGGATGTGTTCCTATTTTTTGTGATAATTCAAGTGCCATTAATATAGCCAAAAATCTTATTCAACATAAAAGAACTAAGCATATTGATATTAGACATCACTTTCTTAGAGATAATGTTGAAAAAGGTCATATATCAATTATGTTTTGTTCTACTGAGGGACAAATTGCAGACATATTCACTAAGGCTTTGAGTAGAGAACACTTAGAAAAAAATAGGTTAGCCTTGGGGATGATTAAAATAGTATAAATCTCCCTTAATGATTGACTAGAATAAGCTTCTCTTAAGTGATTGTTGGTTAATTCAGTCTTACACATTTAGTTGTGTATCCTAATTCTAAGATTTTAGAGTAAATTGACTCAGTTATTGTTGATTTTGCAGAAAGACCGGAACAGAGGCAATTTTGTCCATTTTATCCTCAAAATTAAGGTATGATTATTGCTTTCCTATAGTAGCATAAAGAGAAACAGGTTGTTTACTTGGTCCCTTCCGTTACACTTAAATCGACAAAAATCCAAAAGTCTTTTCTCCTTCAAAAAGCTGCCAATTTTTTCCCATCAGAACTAAACTTTCTCATCATTATGTTTCCTTCACCAAATACACTTCACCTATGATTCATATCTTCTCTCTCCACCTTAAATACACTTCTTTCTATTCTCATCATTCACCACTTACACAGCCAAAATCAAATCACTATTTTCCTCTTAATTCACCATGGCATCTTTTTCCTCTAAGACATCCACTAACTCCACTACTGCTCCCTCAACAGCCATTATCCTTCATCCCAATATTACTTTACCTCTACTCATTCCTTCCTTAATTTCAATCAAATTATCTGATTTTGCAATGTTCAAGAATCTGCAAAACCCTTTTGCCCAATTTTCTTCCAATTCTTCACCATCTTCTGAACCCTCACTAACACCTTCAATCCCTCTTCAGATTATTGATCGAGATGATATTACTATTTCAGACCTAATCCCTCGAATGTCTAGATCTAAACCTAAATGAAAACCCTCTTCCATCTCCATTGATGTTGATGACAATGCTCCAGTAAAGCCTTCCCTTGTGCTCCATACTCCTTGAACTTCTCATACTCGAGGTAAAAAGCAACGGGAAGATGCTTCCTTGGCAAAAGAACTTAAAGCAAGTAAAAGAAAACATATAGCTACTTCTTCTCCTCCACATACTCGTGCTTCCTCTCCTGATATTCTTCTACTGTCAGTACGTAAGAAGAAGAAAATCATTAGCAAAGCTCTAAAATCCTCCTCTACTCGTAAACCATCATATCAACCTACCCCAAAAGCTTCTTCATCTTCTAAATCCACCACTACTTTCAAAGTTTCCTCATCCTCCAAAGTCTCTCCTCCGAAGTCATCTTCTTATTCAAAGAAATAGGTAAACAAACCTGTTCCTTCTGACTCGTCTGCGTCTGACTCACCTCTGGATGCTACTGCTAAGTTGGACCCTGATTTTGAGGTTCAAGAACCATCCTCAAATCAGGACACTCCTAAGGAACACTTTATTCACTTTCAAAAGTGAAAGCTAGCTAGAGGGCGGGTTATTAGTGGTGTTGGTGGTGTTGATAAGAGTACCTTGTTGGGAAAACTGGAGTTTCAAGGATGGTCACATCTATTTCTTCAGGGTGACCTTCAGAGGAGGTTTGCAAAACCTAAAGTCTATGAGTTCTATATCAATGGGGTGGTTATTGGCGAGATGTTTTCTACCACTGTTTGAGAGGTCACTATGAAAATTTATGTTGTAGACATTGCTCGCATCTTCCACATTCCTTCTAGGGGTGGGGTCACTATGTCAGGGGAACTTGGCTACCTCTTGACAATCTTGACTCTGCTCTTGATATTTTTCAAAAGTTTTTTGGGAACCCTCACCTGGTAAATCATCGAATGGTTCATAAGAGAGAAATATCCCTAATCCATCAACTTTACTTTGATGTTGTGCACAAGAAGTTTCTTCTTAGAAAGGAAAGAAGAACTGTGGCTAGCTTTTTTGACCTTACTCTCACGGATTTGCTGGACAGTGATGTCAAGATTGATTTGCCTAGGCTTATTCTGAAGCATATTCAAAGGATTCTCCACAGGGAAGTGAATGGCCATGCTCTTCCTTATGAATTCTGGTTCACCCCCATGTTTGAAGAATATGGTGTGACTATTCAAGTGTGGTCCCTGCAGACTACAAAAGATATTCTAGGGATTGTGGACCATGTACAGCTACCTATTTTCATTAGGAGCAGTGATAATCCTGTGCAAAGGTTATAAAATGCACTTGCAGCAAAAAATATTGAGTTGGAGATTGGTCAGGCTGTATTGGAGGCTTCTCAAGCTGCCCATGATGATGAGAAGAGGGCTCTCCAAGCTCAGATTGCCTCACTTACAACCTCTTTGGAGTGTGAAAGATCTGAAAATGTTGATATTGTTAGGAAGTTGACCTCTCTTATCCTCTCTTCTTCATTTACTTAGCCCCCCCTTCTTCATGCCTTAAGACTGTCTTCCTTACTTTTTTTCTTAGGTCCATGTTGTCTATTTTTGCTGTTCTTGGGTGATGATAATTTTATCCTGCTTTTTGAATGAAATGGACCTTATTGCTTATTGTGATCTACTTCTGCTTTTTCATACTGCATAATTATTCTCTTGCTCTAAGTTTTGATTATTTTAGTGATAGTCCCTGTGGCCATGAATTATTAGACATTTTTCACTTGTTGGGCCAGCTTTTCGATGATGTCAAAAAGGGGAAGAATAGATTATACAATGCTTATAACTCAAATTGTCCAACCTGTTTCATTCTGTGTTCTTTTATTTAAATTCTTTTTTTGAGTATGTCAGGATTTTATGATGGATACTATGCTGCTAAGTTTGTCATCATCAAAAAGGGGGAATTTGTTAGGGAATGTGAAGTTTTGATGATGGACATAAGGATGAAATATGTTGTGCAAACTGTTCCACACAAGTAAATAGAAAGAAGCTACTGGTTCTGACATGTACTGCATATTGAAGTTGATACAAAGCTGACAAGGTGTTAAGACAAGAGTGGATGCGTAAGAAAGCTCAAAATTGTTACTAATGCTTATCACATATAGCAACAAGATTGAGAAGAAGAAAAATACTACACTTAGATGTTGAGTTGATCAAGGAGTCCAACTATAAAGTAAAAGAGTTTTATTCAATTAAGGAGAGAGAGGGATGGCAGCAACAAAGAGTGAAACTACTTGGGAGTCCTATTAAAGATAGAAGAGCACATCAACTAAAGGACTCGGCAAGGAGTTGGCTTAAATGCAACACACGAGATTTCAAGTTTCACTCATGCACTGAAAAGATAGTCAACAATTAGCAAAATAATTCACTTACTTGAAGAAGAACCCGGTCCCTTACTTAGAAAGTCATAGACTTTGTAATAGGTAGGTTCTTTGAGTTGTAATGAGTGTTTATTCTAGTTTTAGTGAAGTATAAACTGAGTTAGGAGTTGTGTCTTCAAGTTGGGGAACTCAAAGACTTGGGAACACTCATCTTGGGAAGATTTGTGTTTTTGTAGAAATAAAAGTCAGAAGTTTTAATTCCTAGTTTACAAGAAGTCTTGTAATTTATTGATTGTTGAGGCTCAAGTGAAATAGCAAAGTTGGAGTTAAATCCTATAGAGGTACAAGTCGTAGTTTTTAACACCTTTTTTGAGCCGGGTGTTTTCCACGTAAAAAATACTGTGTTCAAGTTTTACTTCTGTGAACCACGTTAACTTACTTATTCCACAGATAGGCAACTAGTAGAGTATAATATTAAAATCAGTAGGACACACACTCTAACAATTTGAAGTCACCTCACCGACTCTTACTAGCTTTGTGGGGACAAAAGGACCATCTTCAATTACATCCCACAACTCAGAATCTTCTGCCATGATGAAAGCATGCATTCTAGTATTCCACCACCCATAGTATTCCTCATTGAATCTGGGTGGTCTAGTGGTAGACTAGTCTTCTTCTGGATTTGGAGGAGCAGCCATGTTTAGGATCCTTCTAAGGTGTTACCTTCTTAGGAAGACCTCGCCCTGATACTAAATGAAGAGATATATGAGTTGCTCTCCAACTTTGGGACCTGGTCCCAAAGACGTGTAAATAACAAGAAACTCAACAATACAGTACTTGAAATGAGTAAATAAGAAACACAACAATTTTATGTGGAAACTATTTGCTCAAGGGAGAAAAATCACGACCTGCCTCCAGGATTTTCAAACCTCCACTAATATTCAAGAAAACTTGAATACAAACTCCATGACATCAAGGATTAAGACTCCTAATCCTTCTTCTCCTAGTAATAATTATATTACAAAGATAAATGTGCAATATCTCTACCGTACCAACACCCAACTAACTCTAACTGAGTCAACAAGCTAACTCCACCTTCGATATCATCTAACTCTAGATGAAAATAATGAGTTTGGGAACTTGAACAAGACACCTACTAATATTAAATGACAACAGTAGCCAACGTTTGTAATCGCAATACAAATTCTCAATTACAACAAGAACACGAAATATAACCTGTGAGCAAACCAGTTCCTTGTTGCGAGTAAGGCTTTGATTCAAAAGCTTCAAGAGAGTGTTTTGTTGTAAGAATATGGAATCTTGGTTTTCTTGTTGTGGAACATGAGCAATATATATAAGACAAGAAAACCTAGGATGAGTCTCATTAGCTGAGACCAAAAAGTACAGTAGCTTTCTCACCAACTTTTGTACTATCGTCTAGCTGTGTATGACAGTGACGTGAATGCGGCCAACCAGGTCCCTAAGTAGTTGTATCTTTGTCATCACATACTCTTCAGGAACCAGGTCCCAATATAAAGTTTGTCAATCATCAAAACTAAGGACTTAACACTCGAGATGTTCTACATAACATTGTTCTTCATTACATCCCTGGATCATTCAAGTCTTACAATACTTTGGGACATATTCAGACTTGATTCAAATCCACTTCTCCACCAATTCTTTATTTTTTTCTCATAACTATGTTAATATGTTTAAGAAACTCTTCAAGTAAATCTATCTCAAATTTCACTCTAGAATTGGCTTTGATAATAGATTTACATAATCTTCTAATTATGTGACTCAAATCTATTCTGACCTAATTTCTCGAGTCATAATGGCACCTACTTTAACCCACAAGTAGAAAAGCTGAACCATAGCTCAGAACTACGAGTAACGGGCTAACATGCGGAAAAAAATGAAATAACAATACAATTGCAATGACAATTAGTGAGAAAAGAAATATATATATATACACACATCAGCATTATGTACAAAGGGAGAGGTGGAAAAAACACCATAATGAGTTTCCTCCAAGACATGGTAAGATCAGTACAAAATCCACTATAACTAATAGAATACTAGACAGCGTCAAATGTATATCACAGTCTTTGAATATACAAAATATCAAAACAACAGAAGGAGAAGGATCAACTCCGGACAATAAAAGATCACTCAAACTCCGTTCAGCAGACAACTCGAGGATGTCGTCAATGGGGGTGACTCATACTCAAATCTGTATAAGAAAAAAGATATAGAAGTACAGTATGAGTACCAAAATCATGACTACTCAGTAGGTATCATAACTCATCTAAGCCAAATAGCATTAAAAGAATAAATAAAAGTGGGAGTATGTAGACCTAATTCAATAATGAAGAGGGAAAAAATGAAAATAATATGTTATACAAGGCAAATACGATAGGTAGAAAGTGAATAAATCAGAAGCAATATTAAAAGCCTAGTCATAAGCTAACTGGACTCCCATAAGCCTGGAAGGTACACACAAGGATAAATAAACCCAACCATACCCCCATAAACATAGAGGGTACAGTAAAAAAGTAACATAAATGTAAGAACAAAATAATAACTATAATAGACGTAAAATGAGCCACATATGTGATATGCGTACCTGATAATCCTTTCCATCCATAATCACAAACTTTATCGGTCTCTGCTAGATTTGTAGTCCTAAATCAATATCAGTAAAGGTAATTAATGTCGGACTCGAATTTGAACTAGAGAATAATATCAAGGTAGTAATTGTCGGTGCGAGACTCGAACCAAAACTGATAAATAATAAAATGTACCAGGTGCTAGACTCAAATTTGAACTGCTAAGTAAGCTAAAAGTAGCGACATTCTAGAATTATAGTCCATCTCAAGTCCATTTAATCATATATTTTATTTTTAGACGGTCCAAACCATTAAGGAGAAGTAGATTTCAATCAATAAGTCATAAAACACGGTTCAAAGTCAACCTACTTTACCTAGGGTAGCAAAACTAAATAGGTGTATGATAATTGTCTAAGTCAACCTAAGCCTAGGTAACAACCTAAGGAAACTGTTATGTGATTATTTAGGTCTAAAGGAGTGTAACTCTAAGCGTCCTAACTTAAAGAGGTGGCGGGGCCTATGACCAATCCCTAAAATTCAATCTGAGGCAAGTACCTACCTGAACCTAAGCTAAGACATCTCAATCACATCCCGAAGCACTAAAAGAGCTTAATTTAGTCTTAATGAATAACCAAAGGCTAACATAAGGAAAAATAACGCTGAATTCTACCAGAAAAGAGCCCTAAATTTGCAATTTCCCCATGTATGTTAAACAACCTAGAACGGTCTATCTTATCAAATCTCTCTTTAAGATCAGTCCACACATCATAGGTATTAGAAGCGTATGCAATACCACTAATCAAACTCTGGGAAACATAATTCATAAGCAAAGAAATAACTATTGCATTACACCTTTCCCATTGACACGAAAAATTTTCATGAAACTTTTCTTTCTCCCAAAAACCATCCACTACGCTCCATTTATTTCTACCAAGAAGAGTTATCCTCATGTATCGCCTCCATAGAGAGTAATTATTAGCACCAACTAACGAGAAAGAGATGAGAGTTGTACCACTGGTTCGGGGGCAACATAAAGAGGATGAGTGGCTTCAATTGTCATGCCTTGACCTAGATATTCATTAATTGGTGTTCCTTGTGATGCAATTCCTGATTCGAAAACTCCATTGTTGGCCATTTTCACAATTCAATATTAATACGTAAAAATACATCGACTCCTTAGGATTGTTAGAACTTATGCTACAAAATTAAATGGTGCACAGAATTAATTTCATCTTGATAAAAAAAAAATCCTTATCTTTTCAAATGCTACACTCATATTCTAAAAATCTAAATTCACCAATCATGACATTGTTTCTATGATCCTCTCACAAAACATAGATAGGTAGTCACACAATGTTTTCCACTTTAAGACTTCACTTCATTTAATTGAAAAATTGACAAGTTTCCTATGAGGAATATAAGCCAAAAAAAAAAAAAAAAAAGAGTAGAGTGTCGCAATAGGATGTGTGACTTGTGACAATTCTAGATAGAAAGAGCTTCCCTAATCCTACCCTTAAACTGCTTAAAGAAGGGAACACTTGTTTATATTATCAGAAAATGAAATCCCCCAAGGTGGACACTCATGTGATAGCCATAAACAAGAATTAAGACTACATAAAATCATCTGCTTATAATTAATTTTAAAATTTTGAAAATTTATTACGATAGTGACTAATTCTGCTCGTTATTTCAATCGATGATGACCAATCAGTCGTAACTGTTTTCAGGCTATATTAGTTGTCAAGCTCTCTTGATTCCCTACCATCAAACTCGTATAACAGAAGATGGTCAAAGATGTCCTCAAAATATGAAAAAATTAGCGACCATAGAAGTATATTCTAATATTTACTATTTTAATTATTTTCAATAGGTAAGTATACATTACATAAATGGCTTGTTCTAAACACCATTAATTAAAACATCCAACTTCTTTTACATGCAGAATGGGATAGCCAATGACTAATAAAGTCATCGTCACTTTCATCTTCTTCATTTCAGTGCTTGTCCTCCAAAATGGGGCATTTCGGTTATCTTGTGCAGAGCTGGGTATTTCAGCTTTGAGGTGGTGAGCCTCCATCTCTTGAAAAACTTTATCATTTCATAGTCTTATTTCTCTTATGTAGTAGAGTATCCCCTTGGACTTTTTTTTTGCTACAGTCGGGGGCATGTCCCGACATAGGTTGATATTCGGTTGTTAGAGGCTTTTGTGGGAAGATATGGGTTGGTTGGATATTGATGTACTATTAGCTTTCATAGAGTATCTATTCATCTCTTCAATCTATCTTGAGTCGTACTTCGAATTGTCATTATTATCATTGAGCTCATGAGGTTAGGCGATGGGGTGGTCTCCAGTCCATGATGGGCTTGAGATTCCCGTCACGGTCAAATCCTGGTTTGGGTTATGACATTCTTCTAGATACATCTACAAGAATATTCTACCAAACTTCACTTCTAGCTATATAAGAATAATCTAGATATTTTTTAAAGATAATTATCCTAAATATTATGCTAGAGTATTCTAGACACTTTACTACAAAACTATGATATTAATTCACAAGACTATTCTAGAAATTTTAACTAGAAAACTATGATGATATTCATTCTTTCGAAAATTAACTTTAGATATTTTTTACACTCCCCCTTAAAGTGATTTTTTGGAAGTCATCCCAAACTTGTTGCAGAAGAACTTAAACGAAGCTTTGAACCATGTCTTGGTGAAACTCTTAGCAGTTTTTTCCCAACTCCTCTTTCTTCTTCCAATGATGAAGATTTTTCGTCATCGATTTGTCCTTGCTGAGTTATATGATATTGACTTTTTGAGCTCCCCCTTTCTCCGAACTCCTACACAACTTCATTATCTGGAGACACACATATGATTGAAAATTTTGAGGCTCTAGGATTCAAGATTTTAGAACTTACTCTTTTTGAAGCAACTCCATAACACAAGAATATTTCATCGGTATCTGTCTCCATATTTGATTCGATGATGATCTGATCATCAATTTTTTATGAAGCCTCAGCACCATAATATGATCCACCACTAGATTTTATTTTTATCTCTTCAATCATATTGTATATCTCTCCATCTGCAATTGAGATTTCTTTTTCAACTTCATCATTCATTTGATCACTAGCTTCTTCATCAACTTTCAAAATTTTCTTTGAGCCAGTGATTGACCTTGATATGATGAATAATTGATCAGATACTTCAACTTTCACTATATTTCCCTTAATGCTTTCTCCAATAAAGTCATCACTAGCATATAGAGCTTCAGACATTGTCTGCTCAAAATCTACTTAATACCCTCCACATCCAGACTTTTATTGCCATTTTCAGGATCTGCTTCTTTCATTTCCTTGATAGCAGCTACCATATCACTTGTCTGAATGTTTCAAAATTTTCTCGCTTCTTACCAGTGCCTTCCTTTTTCACATGATGGATTGTATTATATCTGAACCAACCTTTTTCCAAATTTATCAAAGCCAAGGCATTTATCGCTCGACTCTTAGCTGCTAAGCATCTTTCCCAGTCTTCTTCTTCTTCTTCAATAACCTTTTTAGTTATATCCATGTTGCTCTCTGTGGATCGACAATATCTTCTTATATGTCCTACTTTTCCACACCGATAACGTCTAACAGGCTTCTTACTATAATTGCTAAAAAACTCTTCCTCCTTTTCATGTACGCATGAGAATTGAGAGTGAGGCATATCTCTTGCTTTTTCTTTAATGTGCCTCTTGTTAGATACAATAGAATTTTCTTTCCTTTCTTTGACAAATTCACCAGCCACTTATTTGGCTAGTAACTTCTGTGACGACAACAAGTTCTCAAATTCGTCCAAGAATGGTTGTTGTGCCTATCCCTGAGTTGATGTCACAAAAGAAATATATTCTGATTTCAAACCACGAATAATATTTCTTCTTATTCGTGCTTCATAGATAGCCTCATTCGAGTTTAATAAAGAGATATCAGAACATAAATTCTTAATTCTTAATAAATACTCGGCAATAGAAAGATTACCTTGGTTGGCGTTAGCCAATCCATTCTCCAATATCTGTAGTCGAGCTTTAATTTTCTTGTTTAATAACTAATAGAGCTTCCTCCATATTTCATGGGCAGATTTGAACATTATAATATGATCGAATAAACTGGAGGAGATGGGTCGCTTCAAGACAAACTCTGGCTTTGCATTAGTCTGCTTTCACTTCTTATATGCACCATCATTTTTCGGTCCATTGTCAGGAGGACTTGTGTTACTTCCGTTGACAATATCCCACAATTCCTCACCCACAAGTTATGATTCCATACATGTCCTTCATACCTTGTAATTGGACTGATTTAGCAACTCCATTCCCAGTTCATTACCACGATCGTTAAAATCTATAGAAAGGAACCAGTTGAACCTACCATTAACCCGATCTTGAATAAAGGTCAAAAGCCAACGTGTGGCTATGGCTCTGATCCCATGTAGATATTAGCAGAAGAATGGTGTAACTGGAGAGACCTTCTGCTAGCCCAAGATCGTTAACTAAAATCGAAAGATTCAACTAAAGAAAAGGGAAGCTACGAAAGTAGAAGCTATTAAATAAGAGAGTTTGGGTATAGAAGAAGACCACTATATATGTTTTGTACTGGATTTATTTTTGGATGGTTACAAATGTACAAGACCCTTCCCTATTGATACTCGTCTATGGATGGTTCTAGAAATTCTTCTAAATACATCTACAAGAATATTGTAGCAAACTTTATCTTCTAGATAGCATCTATAGCTACAAAATATGTTATAGCTAAATATGAAAAGTTCCATGACTAAATAGTTTAGCCACATTTTTTTCTTTCCTTAGCATTCGTAGCAAGAAGTGGCGTAACTAAAAGTTACCTACAGACTTTACATGGTCTGTGACTAAGAACAAATACTTACAGCTATAAAATAAATTATGTTGTAGCAGTGGTGGTTAAAAAATTTTACTACGAAATATATACTTATAGCAAATAAATTTTACTCTTTGCCTCAACAACTAGAAATTGTAGCAATTTTTTTTTATATTATAGCCATAATATATTCTATTGTGGAAAAATATTTGATATCTTTGCTTTGAAAATTTAAAATTTGTGACCATCATACATTCTAGTCTGGTGACAATAATACTTGCATTTAGCTACAAGTTAGAAAATCTATAACTATAAAATGAAGTATTTGCCACAAAAAAATTTCGACATGGCTTAGAATTTATTCATTTTTTCGTGAAATACATAAATTATAGTCACTTTTTAATTTGCTAGGAAATGTGAAAATAGACACCCATATTTTTTACAATTATGGAGGTTTAACCGCAACTATAAAAATTCATCGCTACAGATTGAAGAATATTTTCATAAATGTTATTAATAATAAGAATTTATGTAACATTGCGAAAATTAAAACAAAAACAATTCCATTATTATAAATTAAAGAATTTTTTACAAGCTTTGTAAACAAGAAAAGTTACATAATGTAGCTACAACTCATTTTGAGATTCTAAAATAATTGCCAAATACGTATATTGTATTTTACAATCTCTTTCAGAAATAGTCACAATATATAATTCTTTTGAGACACTATCTTGTTTGAGTCCAAAGCAGCATCGTCTTCTATCTCTTCTTTTGTGGTCTTCAATTGCACCTTAGCTTGATCAAAAT
>CM061541.1:34702621-34755121 GCA_030864215.1 Capsicum pubescens
CATATAACCTTTAAATGTAAAGGATGTCAGAAAGATGAAATGAAAATAAAAGAGTGTATAGAACATTTCAAAAACTGCTTGGAAAGAAGTGATAACCTAGGATATAGAAATAACGAAGAATTAATTTTTTAAAAGAAAGATGAAGATACAAAATCCATACTAAGTTTCATAATGAGTTATAAAGAATTAGCAAAATTAGAAGCAACTAGTTCAACAAGTGCTAGCCCTTTCCAACAAACAAACCTGAATCCTCAACCAATAGATTATAGTACAGGTAATGTTCCTAGGAGGACAGCAGTTAGGATAAATTCAGATACAGAACTTAGAGGAGATACTATAAGACCAGCAGGAAAGAGAATGCCAATAGAAGAACCAATTAAACTACAAGAAGGAGGTAGTAAAGGTAAAATACTAAATATAGCATCACATGACCCACAAATGTGGGATACAGTAATAGATTTATGGAAAGAAATAGTAGCAGCAGATGTACAAATACTTAGAGACTTTTTTAGGAGAATCGGCAAAAGCTACGTGGGAAAGTTTTAAAACTAATTGTCCATATGACTTTCAGGTTCTGTTAAGTACGGGTCCAAATCCCTATAACTTTACAAATAAAATGCATCTGTTATTAATCGGAAAAGATCCAAATAGTGGATTATTAGCATTACAAAAAGAAGCTTTAATAAAACTAGAACAACTTAGCATCTCGCACTGGGTATATATAAAGAAATTTTTACAAGATTATTTTTATTACTGCACGGTCAGCGAAAATACTTTTAATGAGGAACAAGGTAAAAAACTATTTAATAAGCTACCAAGAGCTTTAAGAAGAGAAATAGAAGAAAGATGGTATAAATGAAACGGTGTAGTAGCTAGCCCAAACGTAAAATGGACCATAGGACATAGAACTCAACATATAATGGATATACTAACAGAAAAATGTACGAATATATAAATACAAAAATAACTAAAAAGAAATGAAATGAATTTCTGTAAATCTGTTATATACACAACCCAAAATTATGATAATCAGAAAAAACCTAACAGATATAAGAAAAAATATAACCAAAAACCATTTAGTCGTAAACAATACTTCTTAAGAAAATCAAAAGCTAAAAAACCATGGCTAAAGAAATATAGACATTTTAGAAAATATAGGAATGATAGAAACTATAAAAAACAAATTAGAATGCTATACTTGTGGAAGCATAGATCATTTAGCTAATGTGTGTCCAAAAAGAAATAATAATAGAACTAGAAATTCTCAATCAATAGAAGATTTTCAAGAAACACTACTAAATGTAGACGAATACATGTCAGATACAGAAAGTATATATTCAATAATAAGTTTTGATATAGAAGACATTTCTAAAACTAACTCTTCAGATTCAGAAGAGGATAATTTAGTAAATGAGTTAGGACAGGAAATAGATCATCTAGATGATTTAGATTTAAGTAACCTAGTAATTAATAATTTAATGAATGTCACTCAAGAATGTGTACATGAATTTCAAAAATATAAAGGTCTAGACAGTAATAGATGTCGTATATGTAGTTGGTACCCCAGCAAAGAAAATAGAGTTAAATGTAGAAAATGTTATTTAGAAGCCAGTGTAAATTGTATAGAAAACACTCCAAAGATAAAAATAGAATCAGAACCAAATAGAGAATCAAATTACACAAATAATCAAATTCTAAATTTAAGAGTAGCAACTCTAGAAGTCAGAGTAAATAATCTAGAACAAAGGCTAACTACCTTCGAAAAAGGAAAAGCTAAAATAACTGGAGAAGAAATAAATATACAAGAAGATACACAAGAAAATGTACATTTAGAAAAATTAGAAGCAGAACTTATGAACATAGAAGATAATGGCACTAGCTTAACATGTAATGAAGATAAAGATTTTTCTACCATAAAAGTATTAGTGAAAATTAGAATCCGAGATATAGAGATAGAAAATCTAGAACTAGTAGACCCAGGATGTACCAGTTGTATAGTTAATAAAGAAATAGCACTAGAACAATTACTAAAGACTTTTGATAAACCCATAACAGCTACACAAATGGACGGATCACAGAATATATATAATTATTACATAGAAAATGCACAACTAAGTTTCTTAAACACATGTAATGAATTCTACAAGCCAACATACAATATTAACAGAATATTAGCAAGAGATTTAAACATAGGTTCAGACTTTGTAATAGGACTGCATTTTGCATACAAAATAGAGAAGGATGTCTCTTAACAAGAGATGGAATAATACTATTTAAAAATCTAACCTATACTCCAATACAAACGGTAACATTACCAACAGTATATAGAACACTAAGAACACACAAAAAGAAAATAGCTTCTAAACCATGTTGAGAAGGATGCTCAAATAATGATAAATGTCAAAATCAATGCCAAAATAGTAACCTATTAAAAGAAAATAAAACGCTAAAGGAAAACATTAAAGAATTAAAAAATTACACACTAATTAATGCAGAAGGATTAGAATATATAGAAGAAATAGAAAAAGATTATACATTAATAAATGCTGAAACTCAATTTTATAATTTTCAAAAAGGAATAAACACAATAGGAATGATAAATAGTCCAAAAGACTTAGACAATGTAATAACAATTCTAGATAAAATGGAAATAATAGGTGAAAAGCCTTTAGCACATTGAAATTCTAATGAGATAACATGTAAATTAGAAATTATTAACCCAGAATATACAATAAAAACAACATCTATAGAAGCTAATAATGAAGATACTGAAGAATTCGATAGACAAATTAAAGAATTATTAACTCTGGAAGTAATAAGAAGATCAACTTCTAAACATAGGTCAACGACATTTATGGTAAGAAATCATAGTGAACAGGTAAGAGGAAAAGAAAGAATGGTAATAAATTACAAAAGACAAATGATAATACTAAAACATATGCGTATAAATTATCAGACAAAAGTGAATTAATTAATAGAATCCAAGGTAAAAGAATATATAGTAAATTTGATTGTAAATCAGGATATTGACAGGTAAAAATGCACCCAGACAGTATAGAATGGACAACATTAACTTGTCCAAGAGGACATTTTGAATGACTGGTTATGCCTTTTGGCTTAAAGACAGCTCCACCCATTTTTCAAAGAAAAATGGGTAATATTTTTGGGGAATATAAAAACTTTGTATTAGTCTATGTAAATGATATTCTAGTATTTAGTAAAAATATGGAAGAACATTTAGGACACTTACAAACAGTCTTTAGGTTATTTGTAAAACATGAAATAATAATAAGTAAAAAGAAAATGAAACTATGTAAAACCTATATTAATTTTCTAGGAGTAATTTTAGGGGAAGGTAAGATTAAAATTCAACCACATATAGCAAAGAAAGTATTAGAAATGTCAGAAAAATTAGAAAATATCAAAGACTTACAAAAAATTCTAAGATTAGTAAATTACGCTAGAAATTTCATTCAAGATTTAGGTAAAATAGCTGATCTTTATATGCTAAAACTGGAAGTAAAGGTAAAAAATATTTAAATAATGAAGACATTAAATTAGTCCAACAAATTAAAGAAAGAGTTAAACATATTCCAGACTTAAAAATTCCACTAGAAATCGATTATTTAATCGTTCAGACAAACGGAAGTAAATTAGGATGGGGAGCCATATTAAAAACAAGACCTAATAAATATAGTCGTAAAAATAAAGAACAAATATGCGCCTATCAAAGTGGTTTATATAAAGAAAAAGGAAACATGAGTGCTATAGATTTAGAAATACTAGCCATTATATATGGCCTAAACAGTTTTAAATTATATATATTAAATAAATATGAAGTTTTGGTAAGGACAAACTGTGAAGCTATAGTCAAGATTAGTCAACAAGTTAAAGACAAGTCTAGTAGTAGAACAAGATGGTTAAATTTCATTGACACCATATCAGTCTATAAAAATATTGTTTTTAAGTATACAAAAGGTAAAGAAAATTACTTAGCAGACTAATTAAGTAGATTACAGCTAAAAACTAAACCTGTTTTAAACTAAATTTATATTTGTTTCAGTATGAGACCAACCGGTCAACCTAATACAGACAAAGGCAAGGGAGTAGCATCTTCCTCTTCACAAGACATCTACTACCAGACGATGCTAGGTAATATTAGATTCAGACCACAAGACTCAGTAGATACACTAGAAAGGATAGATTTTGGACCATACAATTTAATTGTCTATCCTTCTTGCAACTTATCTTTTAGACCAAGACCTAAACATGTTTTAGATAGACCGCAAAAATGCTTAGTAGACAATCTATGGATAGCTTTTAATAAATCAGACCATAAACATTTTTTAGCATCCATGAATGCATTATGTCAATATATGTCAGACAAAAGTAAGCCTAGGTTTAAATATTATGTAGTCATACATGGTAGAACAAATGGAATTTTTCAGACATAGTTAGAAGTAATGGATTCCGTAAATGGTATGAGAGCCCCTCTTTATAAGGGTTTTAATGATTTTTCTGAAGCCTCAGATTATGTCAGAGGACATTTAAGACCAAATTTTTATATATCTCCATCCCTTAGACATAATCCTAATCAGACACCTCAATATAATATCCAAAGAGACACAGGAAAAATAATTTTTTGTGATCACTGCATCGCAATGACCGAAGCATTCAACAGCCTGAATCTTCAAAAGAAGGCCCTTATCACAGAAAATTCTAAATTAATGGAGCAAGTACAGACTCTCCAAGACAAGCTCAGTAAGTATCAGACAAAGAATACAAACACAAGTACGCAGACGTAGAGTTCTCTATCTCTAAGAAAAATGGATGAGAAGGGTGTGCATTCCCCTCTGAATGCTAAAAAATCCACTATACCGGATGATGGTACAGCTAGTCCAGTTCAAACGGTAACTGGTAAAGACAAGTCAAATTCGTTAATGGCTATCATTTTGCCCAAAAATGAAGATGAAGCTGGTCCTTCATCTGTCTAAGGGATGGAGATATATAAAAATTTGGTCCTAAATGTCCTCTGACATAATCTGAGGCTTTAGAAAAATCATTAAAACCCTTATAAAAAGGGGCTCTCATACCATTTACGGAATCCATTACTTCTAACCATGTCTGAAAAATTTCATTTGTTCTACCATGTATGACTACATAATATTTAAACCTAAGCTTACTTTTGTCTGACATATATTGACATAATGCATTCATGGATGCTAAAAAATGTTTATGGTCTGATTTATTAAAAGCTATCCATAGATTGTCTACTAAGCATTTTTGTGGTCTATCTAAAACATGTTTAGGTCTTGGTCTAAAAGATAAATTGCAAGAAGGACAAGCAATTAAATTGTATAGTCCAAAATCTATCCTTTCTAGTGTATCTACCGAGTCTTTTGCTCTGAATCTAATATTACCTAGCATCGTCTGGTAGTAGATGTCTTGTGACGAGGAAGATGCTACTCCCTTGCCTTTGTCTATATTAGGTTGACCGGTTGGTCTCATACTGAAACAAATATAAATTTAGTTTAAAAGAGGTTTAGTTTTTAGCTGTAATCTGCTTAATTGGTCTGCTAAGTAATTTTCTTTACCTTTTATATACTCAAAAACAATATTTGTATAGACTGATATAGTGTCGGTGAAATTTAAGCATCTTCTTCTACTACTAGACTTGTCTTTAACTTGTTGACTAAACTTGACTATAGTTTCACAGTCTGTCCTTACCAAAACTTCATCTTTATTTAATATATATAATTTAAAACTGTTTAGGCCATATATAATGGCTAGTACTTCTAAATCTATAGCACTCATGTTTCTTTTTTCTTTGTATAAACCACTTTGATAGGCGCATATTTGTTCTTCATTTTTACTACTATATTTATTGGGTCTTATTTTTAAAATGGCTCCCCATCCTAATTTACTTCCGTCTGTCTGAATGATTAAATAATCGATTTCTAGTGGAATCTTTAAGTCTGGAATATGTTTAACTCTTTTTTAATTTGTTGAACTAATTTAATGTCTTCATTATTAAAATATTTTTGACCTTTACTTCCAGTTTTAGCATATAAAGGTCCAGCTATTTTACCTAAGTCTTGAATGAAATTTCTAGCTTAATTTACTAATCCTAGAATTTTTTGTAAGTCTTTGATATTTTCTAATTTGTCTGACATTTCTAATACTTTCTTTGCTATATGTGGTTGAAGTTTAATCTTACCTTCCCCTAAAATTACTCCTAGAAAATTAATATAGGTTTTACATAGTTCCATTTTCTTTTTACTTATTATTATTTCATGTTTTACAAATAACCTAAAGACTGTTTGTAAGTGTTCTAAATGTTCTTGCATACTTTTACTAAATACTAGAATATCATCTACATAGACTAATACAAAGTTTTTATATTCCCCAAAAATATTATCCATTTTTCTTTGAAAAATGGGTGGAGCTGTCTTTAAGACAAAAGGCATAACCAGTCATTCAAAATGTCCTCCTGGACAAGTAAATGTTGTCCATTCTATACTGTCTGGGTGCATTTTTATCTGCCAATATCCTGATTTACAATCAAATTTACTATATATTCTTTTACCTTGGATTCTATTAATTAATTCACTTTTGTCTGATAATTTATACGCATCTGTTTTAGTATTATCATTTAGTCTTTTGTAATTTATTACCATTCTTGCTTTTCCTCTTACCTGTTCACTATGATTTCTTACCATAAATGTTGTTGACCTATGTTTAGATGTTGATCTTCTTATTACTTCCAGAGTTAATAATTCTTTAATTTGTCTATCGAATTCTTCAGTATCTTCATTATTAGATTCTATAGATGCTGTTTTTATTGTATATTCTGGGTTAATAATTTCTAATTTATATGTTATCTCATTAGAATTCCAATGTTCTAAAGGCTTTTCACCTATTATTTCCATTTTATCTAGAATTGTTATTACATTGTCTAAGTCTTTTGGACTATTTATCATTCCTATTGTGTTTATTCCTTTTTGAAAATTATAAAATCGAGTTTCAGCATTTATTAATGTATAATATTTTTCTATTTCTTCTATATATTCTAATCCTTCTGCATTAATTAGTGTGTAATTTTTTAATTCTTCAATGTTTTCCTTTAGCGTTTTATTTTCTTTTAATAGGTTACTATTTTGGCATTTATCATTATTTGAGCATCCTTCACAACATGGTTTAGAAGCTATTTCCTTTTTGTGTGTTCTTAGTGTTCTATATACTGTTGGTAATGTTACTGTTTGTACTGGAGTATAGGTTAGATTTTTAAATTGTATTATTTCATCTCTTGTTAAGAGACATCCTCCGCTATTTTGTATGCAAAAACGCAGTCCTATTACAAAGTCTGAACCTATGTTTAAATCTCTTGCTAATAGTCTTTTAATATTGTAAGTTGGCTTGTAGAATTCATTATATGTGTTTCAGAAACTTGTTTGTGTATTTTCTATGTAATAATTATATATATTTTGCGATCCGTCCATTTGTGTAGTTGTTATGGGTTTATCAAAAGTCTTTAGTAAATGTTCTGGTGTTATTTCTTTATTAATTATACAGCTGGTACATCCTGGGTCTACTAGTGCTAGATTTTCTATCTCTATATCTCGGATTTTAATTTTCACTAATACTTTTATGGTAGAAAAATCTTTATCTTCATTACATATTAGGCTAGTGCCATTATCTTCTATGTTCATAAGTTCTGCTTCTAATTTTTCTAAATGTACATTTTCTTGTGTATCTTCTTGTATATTTATTTCTTCTCTAGTTATTTTAGCTTTTTCTTTTTCGAAGGTAGTTAGTCTTTGTTCTAGATTATTTACTCTGGCTTCTAGAGTTGCTACTCTTAAATTTAGAATTTGATTATTTGTGTAATTTGGTTCTCTATTTGGTTCTGATTCTATTTTTATCTTTGGAGTGTTTTCTATACAATTTACACAGGCTTCTAAATAACATTTTCTACCTTTAGCTCTATTTTCTTTGTTGGGGTACCAACTACATATACGACATCTATTACTGTCTAGACCTTTATATTTTTGAAATTCATGTACACATTCTTGAGTGACATTCATTAAATTATTAATTACTAGGTTACTTAAATCTAAATCATCTAGATGATCTATTTCCTGTCCTGACTCATTTACTAAACTATCCTCTTCTGAATCTGAAGAGTTAGTTTTAGAAATGTCTTCTATATCAAAACTTATTATTGAATATATACTTTCTGTATCTGACATGTATTCGTCTACATTTAGTAGTGTTTCTTGAAAATTTTCTATTAATTGAGAATTTCTAGTTCTATTATTATTTCTTTTTGGACACACATTAGCTAAATGATCTATGCTTCCACAAGTATAACATTCTAATTTGTTTTTATAGTTTCTATCATTCCTATATTTTCTAACATGTTTATCTTTATTTAGCCATGGTTTTTTAGCTTTTGATTTTCTTAAGAAGTATTGTTTACGACTAAATAATTTTTGGTTATATTTTTTCTTATATCTGTTAGGTTTTTTCTGATTATCATAATTTTGGGTTGTGTATATAACATATTTACAGAAATTCATTTCATTTCTTTTTAGTTGTTTTTGTATTTGTATATTCGTACATTTTTCTATTAGTATATCCATTATATGTTGAGTTCTATGTCCTATGGTCCATTTTACGTTTGGGCTAGCTACTACACCATCTCTTTTATACCATCTTTCTTCTATTTCTCTTCCTAAAGCTCCTGGTAGCTTATTAAATAGTTTTTTACCTAGTTCTTCAGTAAAAGTATTTTCGCTGACCGTGCAGTAATAAAAATAATCTTGTAAAAATTTCTTTATATATACCCAGTGCGAGATGCTAAGTTGTTCTAGTTTTATTAAAGCTTCTTTTTGTAATGCTAATAATCCACTATTTGGATCTTTTTCGATTAATAACATATGCATTTTATTTGTAAAGTTATAGAGATTTGGACCCGTACTTAACAGAACCTGAAAGTCATATGGGCAATTAGTTTTAAAACTTTCCCACTTAACTTTTGCCGATTCTCCTAAAAAAGTCTCTAAGTATTTGTACATTATTTCTGTATCAATTTCTGTATAATGTCTTAAATAATCTGCTGCTACTATTTCTTTTCATAAATCTTTTACTGTATCCCACATTTGTGGGTCATGTGTTGTTATATTTAGTATTTTACCTTTACTACCTCCTTCTTGTAGTTTAATTGGTTCTTCTATTGGCATTCTCTTTCCTGCTGGTCTTATATTATCTCCTCTAAGTTCTGTATTTAGATTTATCCTAACTGCCGTCCTCCTAGGTACATTACCTGTACTATAATCTATTGGTTGAGGATTCGGGTTTGTCTGTTGGAAAGGGCTAGCACTTGTTGAACTAGTTTCTTCTAATTCTGCTAATTCTTTATAACTCATTATGGAACTTAGTATGGATTTTATATCTTCATCTTTCTTTTCAAAAATTAATTCTTCGTTATTTCTATATCCTAGGTTATCACTTCTTTCCAAGACGTTTTTTAAATATTCTATACATTCTTTTATTTCCATTTCATCTTTTTGACATCCTTTACATTTAAAAGTTATATGTTTATAATCTTCTGCTAACATTTGAGCTTTTTCTATTACTATATCTACTTCGTAGCCTTCTTGTAAACTTCTATATTCATAAATTTTTGCTCTGTTTCTATAGTACTTTCTGTTTCAGCGTCGTCTAAATCTCTTCTAGTTGTATAATTATAATTTGTAAATCTAACTGAAGTTTCTCCCTTACTTGTAGTATATAGTAAATGAGATTCTGGTGTAAGGATTTTGGTTTATTAAATTTGTTTAGATTCCATTCTAACCCTGCATATACCTATGAGTCTATTTTTATTGATTTTATTAACCTTATACCTTTATTTCCCATGACTTCAACTACATCATTTACTTTTAATTTAAATTTAGTATTACTATTTAATGTTAATTTTCCAATAAATCCTACACACATTAATAAATTGTTACCACTATTCATTTCTTCATACCCTTTAGTGTGAATTCCTATTTTAATGTTTTTTCAAAATTCTTGTAGGTTCATTAGGAAATCTGGACTTATGTTGAATATTCCTCCATTATTTGTCATATCTACTTCAATTAATCCTATTATTGATTTCTTAATGTCTGACCATCTGTCATCGTATATTGTTATTAGTACTTTAGATCCTAGATTTTTTCTAGTTAATCCTTTTATTCCTATAACAATTAATCCCATATGCATTAGCAACATTTTATCTTTTATATGTTTTAAAGATTTAGAGTCTACTAGATCTAATATTGTAAAATTTTCTCCTATAGCCGATATCTGTTCTTCCCTATAATGTCTATACAACTGATTATCTGTTGAAAAATATCTAGCATTGTATAATGTCTTAGGGTTTAGTAGTTTTAACTGATGTTGTTGAAAAATTTGTAAGTCTTTATCTACATCTATTATTTCATTTAGTTCTTGATTCTGTTCTGTAGTTGGTCGTCTTCTAAGTATTCTAGATACTATAGTATTATTTCCTATTCTATTCTCAGAAAAACTTATTCTTTGTCTTTCTTCTCCTTGTCTTTCGTTGTTTTCGATGGTTCTCCGTCTATTTGATAGAAAATCCATTTTTGTGGTTTTCTAATTATATTTCTTTTTTCTTGTCTAGAGGTTAGTTCAGTTCTTTTTAGTTGGTTAATAAGTTCGTCTATATCAGTATTTTTGGGTTCTTGAAACTCCTTACATAAAAAGATAGATATCTTAATTAAGGGTAAAGAAGCTCAAAAATCAGTGCAGCAAGAACCAGAATTACCAGAATTGCATAAAAAGATAGATATCTTAATTAAATCTATATTTTCCCAAAAAAAAAAAACTTATTTTTTTATTTTACCCGTTTCATCTCTTTCTCTTAACTTATGTTCTTAACAGATTACTTCTTTAACCACACCCCGGAAACTTCATCTGGCAACTAACACTTGTCCTTCGTCTATTCTGTAGACATAGCAGACTTATCAAGACCAGAATTCCTAGGAATTTACAGGTTAATCCATCATTTTTATTAAGAAATTGAGAGGTTGACCATATATATATATATATATATATATATATATATATATATATATATATATATATATATATATATATATATATATATATATATATAGTAAGATCATATAAAATTGAATTGAGTCAAATGATGAACGCCTCTAATTACACTAAAATTTTAAAAGTATTGTCTCAATATATCATAGCTAAATCAAATAATAATTCTTAAAATATTTGATCGAGATGAAGTTGGAATAATACTTATTGAAGTTTTTCTGAATTCTAGCATGATTAGTTAATTGAAATGAGTAAAACTAAATATTTATTTAAGACTTACAAGCTATAAAATTAACATTGAACTATTAATACCTTCAGTCACATTAGATTAATAAATATATAATTTTGATGAAACAAATTTGAGTAAAATAACAATTCTGAAAGCACTTAATCAGGAATAAGTTTCAGCAAGATTTAGTGAACTTATATTTATGTTCAACATAATTAGTTAATCAAAATTAATTAAAAGTCCCTATATATTGAAATTATACTTAAAATTCACCAGTAGGCATATAGTATTAAATCGAATGAAATAATTAACACCTCTAGTTACACTAATTTAGTATTGCAATAACAAATTTTAGCTCATGATAAAAATTAATTACTAGCTACAAAATTTTATAATAATATTAAAATTCACAAGTAGACATTAATGATGTTCTTCCAATTTTATCTTTCAGTAAATAAAAATAATTTTACATGAACAGAAAGTTATCAAAGAGTTGCATCCTCTTCAAGGTATTTGTCAAGAAGAAGTTAATAAAAGCACTTTTTATATTTTAACAATGTATATTTAATAAGGGATACGATCAAACTAAAAACACCACTTATTTAGGATCGGATGAGTATAGCTACTATTATTAAGCTAACTGTTTCCACAATTTTTTGGTAGTCAAAGAAAAAATGTTTGTTAGCTACAATATTTTATTTTAACAACTTTTTTCATGGCTAAACGATCACTATTACTACAATAAATTTAAACACACCTCAACAATTAATAGACAAATACAAAAAATTTTGGTAGCAAAATCTCTATGGCTATATCATTTAACTTATTGCACTAACTTTTGTAATTTGAAGCAAAAACATCAATTTAGCCGCAATAGTTTATTTCAAATAATTTTGTTATGGCTAAGAGGTGACTAATATTAATACAATAAATTTCAACTTGTGGCAAAAATTAACAATTAGATACAAAATTATGTTATAACAAAAAAAGAAGCGGCTATATCATTTAACTCCTGCCACAATTTTTTCATACTTGAAGTAAAAAAAATTATTTAGCTATAATATTTTATTTTAAATATTCTTTTGTGGCTAAAAGGTTACTATTGCTACAATAACATATATCGTGTAGCAAAAACTTATTATTAGCCACAAAATTTACTGTCGCAATAAAATAATAGCTATTTAGTAATTACTGTCACGGTTGCTAGTAATTGTAACAAAATGAGGAATTAGCTTTGTCCATTTTAATTTTCATGGCAAATAAATTTTAAAAAATTTTAAATAGCTACAAAATTTAAAATTTTGTGGCTATTACTAGTTAATAGCTACAATTTCTAAATTTGTAGCTTCATTTTTTGTAGCTATAAATGTCTTTTTGTAGTGATAACTATCCTAAATATTATACTAGAGTATTCTGGAGACTTAAATTAAAAACTATGTTATTAATTCACAAGGTTATTCTAGAAATTTTAACTAAAAAACTATGATGATATTCATTTTTCCGAAAACTCACTTTAGATAATCTTCACACCAATTTTAAAAATGCACCGACTCGTTAGTCCTTAGGATGGTAAGAACTGTTTTCAGGCTATATTAGTTGTCAAGCTCTCTTGATTCCCCGCCATCAAATTCATATAACAGAAGATGGTCAAAGATTTCCTCAAAATATGAAAAATTTAGCGACCGTAGAAGTATATTCTAATATTAGAACTGCGTCAACAAGATGTCACGGATGAAATTCACCATGGGATAATTTAAGTAAATTGCAATCTTTATTTATTGTTGACTTGTTGTATTTACTATTTTAATTGTTTTCAATAGGTAAGTATATATAAATGGCTTGTTCTAAACACCATTAATTAAAACATCCAACTTCTTTTACATGCAAAATGGGACAGCCAATGACTAATAAAGTCATCGTCACCTTCATCTTCTTCATTTCAGTGCTTGTCCTCCATACTGAATCAATTCAGCCTCCATTTTCATGTGACTCCAACTCAGTTACCAGTGCCTTTCCCTTCTGCAATGCTTCATTACCAATCTCACAAAGGGCAAAAGACCTTGTTTCGCGTCTCACTGTGGACGAGAAAATCCTACAACTGGTTCATACGGCGCCTGCAATACCTCGACTGGGTATCTCCGCCTATCAGTGGTGGTCTGAGGGTTTACATGGCGTTTCTAAGTCTGGAAGAGGCATGTCTTTCAATGGCACCATTAAAGGTGCAACGCAGTTCCCTCAAGTCATTCTTACTGCATCGGCCTTTGATGAAAATCTCTGGTATCGTATTGCTCAGGTATTAAAAAGTTGTTTTTAACCTATACGGTATTATTTTCTATAGGCACAATATAATTTTTCGACGAAGGGTGTTTAAGAAACCACGTACCCTTGAGTCAATGCAGCTATGTCACTGTTTACGCTGACATGAACCATCTATGTGTGCGAGCTCGCACACACGTAGGGTTATCGTCAACGTATTTATGCTACAAAATTACTTAAAATGTACTCGATCCTTTTAAGTTGTCAACGTCTGTCCTTGCATGCATCTTAGCAGAATATTAGTTAAAATGAAATTTTGATTGAAGTATATTTCCATATTCTTGAATTTCATTTTACACTCTTTCTTTCACCACATTAATTATCTCTACATTTGTTCAGACTCAAAAGTAAGGTGGAGAAAAGTAATTAATTCTATCTTAATTTTTAAAATTGACAAGCCCTTTGCACCGTTATTATAACTAATAATAGACGGAGGGGGGTGGGGGGTCAATTATAGATAACTTAATGATCTTACAATTTGGTTTAAAGTTGGAAAAAAATTATTGAGCAGAAGAGAAGTGTGTTTTGTTTGTTAAACTTGTTGTTTTCTGTAGGCAATTGGAAGAGAGGCAAGGGCAGTGTACAATGCAGGTCAGCTACAGGGACTAACATTATGGTCACCAAATATAAACATATTCAGGGATCCAAGGTGGGGGAGAGGCCAAGAGACACCAGGGGAAGACCCTATGGTGGTGGGAAAATATGGAGTGGCTTATGTACGAGGACTTCAAGGAGATAGTTTTGAAGGTGGGAAGCTTAAAGATGGGCATCTTCAAATCTCTGCTTGTTGTAAGCACTTCATTGCTCAAGATATGGATAATTGGAATGGCTTCCATCGTTACACCTTCGATGCTCAAGTAAGTCTTAACTAACTCTGTCGCTGCAGTACGTACATTGATATTAGCAATATCTTGTTGATAGCTTTCAAATGTTCAAGTTTGTTAACGGAGGAAATTTCCATTTTCGGAATGACAAATACTTCTTTGGGCTCCCTGTGATATATATGCCACGCCCAAGAAGTTTTGCATGTGAGAGAATTTGTTGCCGATCTATAATAACTAGACATATCTTTCTCCGACAAAATAAACTTATAGATTAGACGGTTCATATAAAGCAGTTAAGTTGTTAAATGAAGATGTGTTCACACACTTCAAGAGTAACATTTACAAGATCCTCAGCGCTATTTCTGTTCTAATACGTGGAGTTATTCAGGTCTTGAAGCAAGATTTGGCAGATTCATATGAACCACCCTTCAAGAGTTGCGTGGAACAAGGGAAAGCCAGCAGTATAATGTGTGCTTACAGTCTTATCAATGGGATCCCAAATTGTGCCAGCTATGATCTTTTGACAACTACTGTCCGTGAAAAATGGGGTCTCCAAGGGTAATTTCCCCAAAATAGAAGAGAATATTGAATCATTTTCATTTCGTTCCTACCTGAAACTTAATTGTTGTATGTAATTTTCAGGTACATCGTATCAGATTGCGATGCAGTTAATGTTATGTATGCTAATCAAAGTTATGCTAAAGAACCAGAAGATGCAGTAGCTGCTACCCTCAAAGCTGGTAACGGATCCACCCTCTTTTTCTATTACATTGCTGTTAAAAGTGCAAACTTTCCTAAAAAACTAATGAGGAGAATAAACAATTTATCTTGCTTGTTTGTGAAATCGGAGATTGCATGTAGTCAAATTCTGCTTGTAAGAAAAAGCTAGTACAGTAGTAAAATAGAACATTGATTGAGTCAATATGCATAATGAGAAAATATGTCGAAACAAGGTATAACAACTAGAAATTCCTTTCAAATCTTAAGAAAACTTCATGGATGAAAACTAAATATGTCTGTGTTCTCGGCAATGAAATTTCAGGCATGGATTTGAATTGTGGCTCCCACTTGAAGGTATACACAAAATTAGCTCTAGAGAAGCAGAAAGTACAAGAATCTGACATAGACCGGGCTCTTCACAATCTCTTCTCGATTAGAATGAGGCTGGGGTTGTTCAACGGCGACCCAGGAAAATTGGAATATGGAGATATTTCTGCAGCAGAGGTTTGTAGTCAAAAACACCGCGAACTAGCCCTTGAAGCAGCAAGAAATAGCATTGTCCTTCTAAAAAATTCTGATAGGCTTCTTCCACTTTCAAAGAACAAGACAACATCCCTTGCTGTAATAGGTCCCAACGCAAATGATTCTAAAATACTTCTAGGAAACTATCACGGCGATCCTTGCAGCAATGTTACATTACTCCAAGGACTTCAGGGATATGTTGCAAATACAATGTACCATCCAGGCTGCAATTTCACAAACTGTACGTTTGCTGCAATACATGAAGCAGTTGATATAGCGAAAAAAGCAGACTATGTTGTTCTAGTAATGGGATTAGACCAGACTCTTGAGAGGGAGTCGCTCGACCGGACAGAATTGGGGCTGCCTGGTATGCAAGAGAAACTCGTTACAGCAATCGTCCAAGCTGCCTCAAAACCTGTTATACTGGTTTTGATGTGTGGAGGTCCAGTGGATGTATCTTTTGCAAAGGATAACCAAAAAATAGGAGGCATTTTGTGGGTTGGTTATCCTGGTGAGGTTGGAGCTGCTGCATTAGCAGAGATACTTTTCGGCGAGCACAATCCAGGTTACGTTCATTTTCGACAATCTTTGTGGTTACTCTATTTTCTCAAATGATGTTAAATTATTATCTATTGCTGGAAACTTGCTAGACATGAAAAAATACGTTACTTTTCAGGGGGGAAATTACCGGTCACTTGGTATCCCAAGGAATTCAACAAAGTACCAATGAATGACATGAGGATGCGACCTGTATCATCCAATGGATATCCAGGGCGCACATACAGATTCTACAAGGGGCCAAAAGTTTTCGAATTTGGCTTTGGTCTCAGCTACACTAATTACTCTTACTCGTTTGCCTCTGTCAACCAAAACAAGCTACATTTCAAGAACCTGAAGGTCAACAAGGCAACTGAAAACTGTTCTGTTCTGAACATTGCTGTTTCAGACATTGGATCAGAAGTATAACGCGATGATCACAGTTAAAGTTGCGGTGAAAAATCAGGGAGAAATGGCTGGTAAGCACCCTGTATTGTTGTTCCTGAGGCACTCTAACACGGTGGATGAGGTTCCAAGAAAGACACTGATAGGATTCAAGAGTGTGAATTTGGAAGCAGGGTGTAATACCAGTATTACATTTGATGTGAAACCTTGTGAGCACTTTGCTAGGGCTAATAAAGATGGTTCATTAGTCATTGATGAAGGGAAATATTTCCTTCTTGTGGGAGATGAGGAGTATCCTGTTACTGTATTTGTATGATCTCCCACATTTAAGTTTTCCGTTAGATTTAAGTAAATATCAAGTAAAAATTAATTATGGAAGGTGATTTATCCAATAATTCGGTGTCATAGTCAATTTTCCTGCCGAGGTATTTCAATTTTCTTTTTCCCTTCTTCCTGATTGACATCGCATATGAAAAGCGGAGGGACTATCTGTAATGGAAGAAAACATTTCGAGTACATGGCAGCCGGAGCAAAGAACATGTGGCGGTTAGGACACGCAGCAAAAAAGTCCGAGACAGGCAAGACGTTAAAAAGATCAGCATCCGAAAGAGGCATCCCCAGCAACAAAAGAAAAGGCCTTCAGGGACATGCATAGAGCATAGGATATTCATCAATATATAGACCCTTTGGGACTGAGTAATCACGTTTGGTCCAAAAATATGTTTTGGGTGAAATTGTGATTAGGCGAACATATTTGTTATCTTGCCACCACAAGAGCACAACCCTATTGATTGTCAAATGAGCGGATTGAGATGAAATTTGATGAATTAACATGTGTTGAGTTAATAAATGAGCGTTGTCAATTAATGCACTCAAAACTTACATCTAATTCTTAACGGCCAAGTTTTAGTTATCTTATCTGTTCTTTAGAAAAACTAGTCTAAGTGTCCATTTGTTGTATTTGTTCTTCAGTAAAATCCCTCAATTCAGGTTCCTCCTTAACAGTACTGTTAGCCACCACCAACCTCTCTTGTGTTTCGCCCTTTTTAGTTATGGAAATGTTCTACTTTTCTTGGATCTCCTCCACTTGTGTACTTTTCTGCACACTTGAACTATTACCTGGTTCAGAGCTTCTGTTTGGCGATTGCACCGTCCCTCCTGGAATGTTTCTTGACTTCACTTCTAACTCCTTGTTTTTGAATGGTGATTCCTTCCTATTTCTATTTCCACTGTTAGATATTTCCCCTTGTTTTTCACTATCTTCATTGACTCGTTGCACACTGTTATGATTAATAGCTTCATTCACCTATTCTTTTGATGTCTGGACTTGTTGTCCTTGTGTGTCACTAGGACCCTCTATATTATCCTTCTCAACGTCTGCTAATGCATCAAATTGATTTGTAGTGGTAAGACCTAGTCTATGTATTCCAGACTTGATCCTATTTCCACCTCGTTGCCTTCTTCTACCTGCACCTCTTTTATTCCTTGGTTCCTTGAAATCCACCTCCTCATTGTGTTTACCTTTGTTGTGTCTTCTTCTTTTCCTCATGGCGTTTTTTCATTGTCTTCCTTGTGATTATCTCCTTCCTTTTGATTGTTTCTTCTTCTTTCTGTTGTGTACTGTTTTGTTGTTTTGGATCTTCCTTCTCCTTCTTTGGATATAACTCGGTGAAGAGATATACGAGCTGCCCTCCAACTTTGGTACCTAGTCCCAAACACGTTTAAACAGCAAGACAACAATACACTACTTGAAATGAGTAAATAAGAAACACAACAATTTTACATGGATACTCGTTGCTCAAAGGAGAAAACCACGATCTGCCTCCAGGATTTCCAAACCTCCATTAATATTCAAGTAAACTTGAATACAAACTCCATGACATCAAGGATTAAGACTCCTAATCCTTCTTCTCCTAGTAATAATTCTATTACAAAGAGAAATGTGCAATACCTCTACTGCACCAACACTCAGCTAACTCTAACTGAGTCGACAAGCTAACTCTAGAATAGGGTGTGATACTAACCTAATTAAGAACCTTATCCCCACATGATTTTCTGACACACTGCACTTTGTGCTATCACACCCTCCTCCTTATATTTCTTCCTTTCCATGGGTATATATGCAGAAAATATGAGACTAAATTAGACATGTGAAATATCATCTAAAAAGGATATCGTCTCATCTAATCATAGACACATGAGGAGAATAAAGAGAAGCAGTATGTATTTAGCTTGGTCTCATTAATCCCAACTTTGTTATGTTACTTTCAAACTATTCCCTACCAAGTGCCTTGGTAAATATATCAACAATCTGATTTTCAGTACTGCAAAACTCCATCTTGATAAGCCTTTTTTCCACACTGTCTCTAAGAAAGTGATGTCTGACATCAATATGTTTGGTTTTTTTTATGCTGAACTGGATTCTTGGACTTGTTGATAGCACTTGTCACAGATTAGAGGCACAAACTCTGAGGGAACACCAAAATCTTCAAGTTGTTGCTTGATCCATAGTAAGTGAGCATAATATGAAGCGACTGCAACATATTCATCTTCATCAGTCGAGAGAGCCACTTAGTTTTATTTCTTAGTACTCCAGGAGATTAAGGATGATCCCAAAAAGTGAGTCATTCCTAAAGTACTCCTTCTATCAACCAGGTAGCCAGGTACCCTACATAATCAGCATCAACATACTCAACCAAGTTAAAAGTATCACCAACAGGATAGAACAGGACCAGGTCGAGAGTTCCCTTAAGATATCTCAAAATTCTTTTGGATGCTTTTAGATGAGATTCCTTTGGACTTTCTTGGAATATAGCACACATCCCAACACTAAGCACAATGTCAGGTCTGTTGGTTGTTAAATAAGGCAATAAACTAATGATCCCTCTGTACATAGATTTATACTGAGGGACCAGGTTCATCCAAGTTCATTTTAGAAGAGGTACCAATAGGGGTATCTATGGGCTTTGCATACTCAGAGTAAAACCTCTTGAGCATCTCATGAAGATATTTTTGTTGACATATAGTAGTTCCAGATGCAACCTGCTTGATTTGAAGCCCAAGAAAGAAGTTGAGTTCTCCCATCATGCTCATTTCAAATTCACTACTCATAAACTTAGCAAACTCATCACACGGAGAAGTGGTTGTATCCCCAAATATGATGTCATCAATATATTCTTGAACAACAAGAAGATTTCTTCCCTTTGCCATCAGAAATAGAGTAGTCGATCTTACCACTTTTAAAACCATTATCCAACAGAAACTTTGAAAGCCTCTCATACCAAGCTCTGGGGCTTGCTTCAAACCATATAGAGCCTTATCTAACTTGAACACATAATTTGAAAACTCTACATCTTCAAAACTTGGAGGTTGTTTCACGTACACTTCTTCTTTAAGAAAACCATTTAGAAATGCACTCTTCACATCCATATGAAATAGTTTGTACTCCATGTATGAGGCAAATGCTATGAGGATTCGTAAATCCTCCATTCTAGCCATAGGAGAAAATGTTTCATCATAGTCTATTCTTTTTTCCTGGTTATATCTCTACACTACTAGCCTAGACTTGTTCCTAATGGTATTGCCATGATCATCAACCTTGTTTCTATAGACCCACCCGGTCCCTATGATAATTCTATATGAAAGACGTAGGACCAGGCGCTACACTTTGCTTCTTTCAAATTGATGTAACTCTTCTTACATTACATTGATACAATTTGCATCCTTCAATGCTTCCTTTACATTATTGTTCTCATTTTGGGACAAAAATGCATAAAAAACACAAAGATTCCATGCTTTACTCCTTGTTTGCATACCTAAATCTATAGGAGAAAGTAGGTTATCAAGAGAATGCGATGACTGATGCTTCCAACTAGACTTCTGAGGAGTAGGATTGCAAGAGTTGGAACAAGTTCCCACTAAGGCTTTACCATCAAGGAACTGATGATTTTCTTCACTGGACTAAGGATAAAATTCTTCTTGAGGAGCTTGTGATGGACCTGGGTTTTGGGGGTCTACAAATTCTTCATTTTCAGGTCTAAAACATGGTCCCTATGAATCTCCATCATCATCACATTTATCAGACTTATCTGGAATATTTTGAGGACTTCTAGAATCAACATCATCAGGAATGCTGCCTTCACTGTCACCGCCAACTTTATCAAGCACAACATGAACACTTTCCTCCATATATTGTGTTCTTTTATTGTAGATAATGTAAGCATTGTTGGTAGAGAAGTGCCCAATGAAAACTCCTTTACTACTCCTTGGATCAAACTTTCCAAGAATATTTTTTCCATTGTTCAGCATATAGCATTTGCAACCAAAGGTCTTGAAATAGCTCAGCGTGGGTTTTCTTTTCATCATAAGCTCATAAGTAGTTGTAACACACCGCATTTCGAGATAGAATGTAAACCGTCATTCCTTCGCGTAAAGGTTCCAAAAGCCATAAATCCAATGAAAATATAGTGTGTTAATCTATTATATAGTGTGGGAATCTATTTGATCATGAATTGAGATCATAGAGGTCCCTTAACCCAAGGACGAGTTGAAAGCTTTCCTATCGTTCGAGTTTTAGTGAGCGTCGAAACTTGAGTCAACTTCCATCAAACATAACTTATTTATATAACTAATTAGAAGGTCTACTATATATCAAATGAAAGGTCTTCAGAATATCTTTCCAACGATACTAATTTCGCCTAAATCTGATACCCGAGCAAAAAGTTATGACTTTGCAAAGTGGAGTGCATCGCCTAGGAAATCGCCTAAAGCTACTGGAAGTGTTGTGTCATGGGAAATTCGTCGCCCAGCCCATTTTGGGCGATGGGAAATGCGACGCCCAGCCCATTTTGGGTGATGGAAAATGTGTGGCACTGCCTAACTTAGGCCATAGGTAATGCGTCGCATGCCCTATGGCCCAAGGGCGTAAAAACGTCGTTTTAAGTCATTTTAAGGGAAACCAAGTCTTTTTATATTCCTAAACCGTACTTAATCATCCTTAAACGATATTAGGCTAAATATTAATGTTTTAACACTCCTAAGATCCCTAATTTCATCTTCTAAAAATACAAGAGGAGAAATCAACTAGGGTTTGGACAATCAAGCTTAAAGGTCCAATCTTTTCGAAATTTCTTCGTGAATCCTTCGCAACTAAGGTATGTGGAGTTTTTCTAAACTACACAAGCATAAGAAAATTATTCAACAACATTTAAACATTGTGAAATCATGAATTTTGAAGGGGTTTTAGAATTTATATTACAATGTTGCTTTATGAATTCTTTAATGACATTATTGTTTTGGTCTTGAGGCCTTTCCCCCAAACTTGATTTATAACTATGTATAAGTATATATATGTATGTGTTTTGATGAATTTTAATGATGAATTGACAGCATGATCTATTAGAAATCCTTCTCTTGTTTACAAACTTCTTGTTTTCGTAAGATATGATTTATTCGAAATGTATTATTGGGAGCACGATATAAATATCTTGATTTTGTTTATGACTTAATTATGGTTTTGAACTGAAGAGAGGGGGTCTTACATGTTGGTAAATACTGAAAATATATAATGAAAGAATTGCATGGTTTGTCGAAATACATGACCACCACATGTTTGTTTGAAATTGTTTAAAAGGATAAGAATCCTTACATGATTTTTACTTATGCTTTAAAATATGAATCCTCTTATACTTGTATAAATGCTTTGGTGGTCTGAACATTATTTTAAATGAGAGAATCTTGCATGATATCATATGGCTCAGAAAATACGACTTGCAAGTCTTGGTATGACGATACCAAAACAAACAATGCCATAACAGACATAGAATAGAATAGAAATCAGATTTTACTCAGACTTACAGATTTTGATTTTAGAAAGATGCATGTTCAGAAAAGGCTAAAATTGGGCATGCAGATATGTTAGGTGGTTACCCGAAGAAGTCACGAGTTTAGAAAACTCATTGTCTGAAATCGTGTTTTGTCGATACGGGTTATTATGTCCCCTAAAGGAATTATACACTGGCCTAATGCCCTGTGGCATATCAGACTCAGACACTCCAACTCCTGCGGCAAACTTGGGTTGGGGTCCTGGCCACCGAGTTAAGGGAGGACTCCATATAGCCCGTGGGGTTGTAGACTTGTAGGGTGTACCACCTAACTCAGAAGTAATACAAAGATTAGAACTGCATTGATCGGATTGTTTTAAGATCATTTGAGATGGCCCATGTATTTTAAACTATTTCATGCATAATATTTTATGACTTGACCTCCTATATTTCAGTATTTTGAGACACAGTCCTGGGGTCTCGTTAAGCAGTAGATTGACTTGTTAGAAGTGTGCAGTTGGTGACCCTTCTTTATTTCGAAAAGCCTATTTCTTTTTGTACATTATTATTTAATTTGGTTTGGGTCCGACTGGGGCATTGTCCCAATTTTAGATGGTTTGTTATCTTTGTATGTAGTAGAAATTTCACAGACTGAAACAGATGTTGTCTAGATGTTGATAAATTTCTTTCCGTCTTGTTAAATAGAATTCAGAATATGACCATGATTCCGTTGTTATATTTCACATCTTTTCTTTATTACACAAGTATTGTGTATTATTACTAGATGTAGAAGGGCGTCTGGGCCTCCATGGTTCGGGATGCTCATTACGAACAGGGCCCCGGCTTAGGTCGTGACAGTAGTCTTGTTCAGAATAGGCCTAAAAGACAACTATTGGTCACATAACATGATGTGTTAACTTCCAAAATCCAAAATTTGTGAGCTATCCCTATATCTATCAACATAGTCCTACTAATGTTTGCTAGTGTCCTGTTCTTCCTTTCTACAACACCACTTTTTATGGTGTTTCGGAGGCTGACAAAATATGATTGATGCCCAACTCATTCCATAAGTGACTGAACTTTACTTTTTTCAAACTATGCTCCATGGTCTGATTTGATCCCAATTATCTTCTCATTATACTTCACCTGCACTTGTCTGGAAAAGTCTTCAAACACATAAAAAGTCTGTTCCTTAGATCTCAGGAATAAGGTCCAGGTGAACCTGGGATAGTCATCAACAATGACCAAAATAAACTTATTCCCTCGTCTGTTTAAAATTTTTAAAGGTCATGTAAAAAAACTGCAAAGGTATGGATATGCTTACTTACTTCTTTGGCTTGAATGAGGATTTGGTTTGCTTTCCCTTTACACAAGCATTACACACTTTAGAGCTGACAACCTTCAACCTTTGCAAGCCTCGAACTAGGTCCCTTTTTACTAATTTATTTTGCTTGGAGCTGCTGAAATGACCTAACCTTCTGTCCCATAATTTAGTAGCATTTTCTTGTACACTCGGTCATGTCATGTTTCTGGACTTACATGACTCCAAATCAACATTTACATATTTTTATTTCTCCAAGCAATCAACATTTCTTTACCATCTTTAGGAATTGTAACAGTGCACTTATTTGACTTGAATCAACTTCATTACCTGTATCACAAATCTGAGCAACACTCAATAAACTAAACTTGAGTCCATCCACAAAGTGAACATCATCAATGGCTTGACTCAACTGTTCCCACCCTTTCTAATTCCAATAATGAACCCTTTGTTTCCATCACCAACGAAGATACTTCCTCCTCCATAGGCCTTACACGAGAGGAAGTCTTCAATTTTTCTAGTCATGTACTTTGAGCAGCCACTATACTTGATCCAGTAGTGGATCTTTCCTCTTTCTTTGCCCTTTATCAACAATCAGTTGTTAATTTTGGGAACCCATTTCAGCTTGAGTTTCTAGAAAGGTGACAAGGGAAAGATCAGATTCTTTCTGGTCCAACCAGGTGACTTTTCACAACTTTATTTTGACGTAGAGAATTTTTTCATCCTTCTCACAACTGCAATTCTAGAAGAGCGTGAATATCTTATATGGCCATTTTTGCCACAATGAGTACAAAGAGATTGTCCTTGATAGAGATATATTTGCCATAAGGATTGTAGGCTTGATATGTACTATGGAATCCCAAACCTTTTCTGTTATTTGATTCCTGACTGGTAAGGTTTATCGAAGCTTGAGATAAGGTGATCCATTTTAGGGCTTTTTCAAGCTCAACCTTGACCCAAATCAGGTCTTTCTCAAGTTCAGCACTCCTTTCAAGTGAGGCAGACAGATCTGCATTTGCCATAGCCAATTTTTCTTCTATCTCAAATTGAATTTTGCTTCCTTTACTCTTCCATTTTGAGTTAAACTTAGACATTTCACTAAGTTTTTCATTTAAAAGATCATTTTCAAGGGAGAGTGACATGCTAGTTTCATGGAGTTCAGTTACTTTCACAGTTAGTTCAACCATTTCTTTCTCACATTTTTCTAGATTTTTCGTCAGACATTCATTATCTTTAGTGAGATCATTAACAGTATCTATGCGTTCAGTAGCAAGAGACTTTAATTCTTTAAGAGAATAATTTGTTAGATTCTCTTTGATATCCAAGAGGGTTACCTTGTCATCTGCATCATAATCTGAAATTAGCCATTTAGGCAAAGAGAGAGTCATAGACTTGGACATCATCCTCTACCACCATCATAGATATATCTTCTTACAACTCTGATTTATCTGAATATCTGGAGAAATACCCAGGGAAGCTATGACTAGTTTTGCAACTTATCAGCTTCATCTTTCCTGTTGTACTTGCCAGGGACCCGATCCTTTCCTTTTTCTTTTCCACCACCTTGCTTAACATACTCTTTTTATTTTAATTTATGCAGAGGATATTCTTTGATATATCACCCAGTTTTTCACATTTGCGATAAGTGTCATTTATCTTTCCTTCTTTGATGTGCCTTCTGGATTCTCCTCTTCTAGGCAGATCTCCTGACTTCCTCAAGGCTTTGAGGACTCGTTTGGCAATGTAAGTAGTTTCCTCATCCTCAGCACTAGTGGTATCCCTTGTTGCCTTTAGGACTAGTTTCTTCTCCATCTTGTGCTTACCCTTAGACTTGTCCTGCATCTTCATGATCTTATAGATCTTGATATTTCCAATCGGTTCATCCATGGCCATGTTTTTCAAATTCCTGGCTTCGGTAATTGCATTAACTTTACTCTCTCATTTCTTAGGTAGAATATCAGAAATTGCAAACCTGTTTAGTGCTTCAAATATCCTTACCCAAATAGTGAGTTCATTGGTTATAGCAGTGAACCTTGTGTGCATTTCCTGGATAGACTCCCCTTTCCTCATAGTGAAAGTTTCAAATTAAGTAGTTAGCATATCAAACTTTCATTCCTTCATTTGGCTAGTTCCCTCAGGTGATGTATAAAGGAAGTCCCAAATTTCTTTAGTAGTCCCACAAGCAGAAATTCTATTTCACTCATTAGCGACAATACCACAAACCAACAGATTTTGAGCTTTATAGTTCTTTTCAATCTTCTTCCTGTCAGCATCATCATATTTCTTTTTAGTTTTAAGAATATTTATGTTAGGGAATGTGATGTTTTGATGATGGACATATGGATGAAACATGTTGTGCATGCTGCTCCACACAAGTAAATAAAAAAAGCTATTGGTTCTCATATATACTGCATATTGAAGTTGATACAAGGCTGACAAGGTGTTAAGACAAGAGTGGATAAGCAAGAAAGCTTAAAATTGTTACTAATGCTTATCATATACATCAACAAGATTGAGGAAAATCAAAATGCTACACTTAGAGGTTGAGTTGATCAAGGATTCCAGCTATAAGAGGAGATAAAGTAAAAAAGTCATATTTAGTTAAGAAGAGAGAGAGACGGCAGCAACAAAGAGTGAAACTACTTGGGAGTCCTATTGAAGATAGAAGAGCACATCAACTAAAGGACTCAGCAAGGAGTTGGCTTAAATACAACACACGAGATTTCAAGTTTCACTCATGCACTGAAAAGATAGTCAACAATTAGCAAAACAGTTCACTTACTTGAAGAACAACTGGTCCCTTACATAGCAAGTCATAGACTTTGTAATTGGTAGGTTCTTTGAGTTGAAATGAGTTTCTATTCTAGTCTCAGTAAAGTATAAACTGAGTTAGGAGTTGTGTCTTCAAGTTAGGAAACTTGAAGACTTGGGAACACTTATCTTGGGAAGATTTGTGTTTTTGTAGAAATAGGAGTTAGAAGTTTTAATTCCTAGTTTACAAGAAGTCTTGTAATTTGTTAATTGTTGAGGCTTAAGTGAAATAGTGAAGTTGGGGTTAAATTCTATAGCGGTACAGGTAGTGTTTTTTACACCTTTCTTGAGCCGGGTGTTTTCCACATAAAAAATATTGTGTTCAAGTTTTACTTCTGTGAACCACGTTAACTTACTTGTTCCACAGATAGGCAACCAGTAGAGTATAATATTAAAATCAATAAGGAACACACTCTAACAAGTTGTATCAGAGAGAGATTGTCTTAAATAAGGCTAGCACCTAAGAAAATATCACAATGATGAATTCCTCACCTCCTACTGGTCACATTGACGGTCAGTCAACTACTAGACCTCCACTCTTTGATGGTTCTCACTTTATCTGGTGGAAGGCCTAGATGGATATGTTCATCCAAGGTGAAGACTATGAATTATGGTATAGGATTACTGATGGTCCTACTCTTCCAATGAAGTTGGTTAATGGTGAACCAGCCAAGAAAGTAAGGAGTAAATTTACTGTTGATGACTTAGAGGCATTAAAGAAAAATGCAAAAGCTAAGAACATCCTAGTCTGTGGATTAGGACCTGCTGAATACAATAGGGTGTCAACCTGCACCACTGCTAAGCAAATTTAGGATGCACTAGTAAATGCACATGAGGGTGTCTCTTAGGTAAGGAAACTCAGGATTTATCTTCTGTTCACTAAGTATGAGGCATTTAAGATGAAGGAAAATGAATCCCTACATGAGATAATGACAAGGCTTACTGCCTTACCAAATGAGCTGACTTCCTTGGGAAAAGTCATCACTGAGGAGGAACAAGTTGAAAAGGTACTGAGGGTACTGCCAAAATCAAAGTGAAATGTTAAGGTAACTATAATTAGGGATGCAAATAAGGATCTAACAGGTATGACCCTGGATAAATGGTAGGGAACTTGAGGACTTATGAAATGAAAGTTGATGGAACCAAAGAATAAGCAGTTCCTGAGAAAATCTTGGCATTGAAGGCTTCTGATAGTGATGAAGAATTTAAACTTAATAAGGAACAAGTTACCTTCATAACTAAGAACTTCAGCAAATTCTTTAAAAAGAAGAAGGGAACAAGTAGCAAAAAATGTTCAAATGACAATCCAAATGGATGCTACAAGTATGGTAAGACTGATCATCAAATCAGAGATTGTCCAGTCTGGGAAATAGAATGGAAAAAAGAAAAGGAACTGAAAGAAAAGTCCAAAAGGAAGGAGAAACATTCAATGATAGCAGCATGGGGATCTGACTCAGATGATGATGAAGCTGATGAAACTGCATTCATGGCACTTGGAGATTTAGACTTAGAGGAAGACGATGATGCTTCTGAGGTGAGCATACTTGAACTTAAAGAAAAACTACATTTGTTTTCTAAATTAAAACTTATTTCTTTGATGAGTGCACTAATTGATGATTTCGAAGAATTAACTTCTGATAGGGATGAGTTGTTCAACAGTCTTGCAAGCCTTAAATTTGATCTCATTGATTTAAAAGCTTGTAAAGATATAGTTGATTTGGAAAACTTCACTCTCAAGAAATAGGTTGCAAAACTTTATTCTTCAAATAATGATCTTTATGTCTGAAATCCTAAAATTGACTCTCACTAAGAATGGGAAAAAGGCCATCAGTGAAAAACAAGAAATTGCTGAACTTGAATTAGAGAAGTACAAACAAGAGTGTAGTAATGCAGCTGACAAGATAAACAAACTGAGTCAAGAAGTCTCTAAACTGAAACTTGATCTTGAAAGAGCTAATAGGTGGACAAATTGGCTCATCTGAGTCAAGAGCATTGGAAGATGTCTATCTTGTAGAAGGATTGAAGCACAACCTGCTGAGCATTTCACAACTGTGTAATAAAGGTAATAAAGTTATTTTCACTTCTGCAGGAGTCAAAGTCAAGAGGATGGACACCAAAGAGATTGTGCTCACTGTAAGAAGATACAGAAATGTATACAAAGCTGACATAATGGCAATACCAGGACCAGAGTTGACTTGTCTAATTGCAATAGAAAATGATCCCTTCCTTTGGCACAGGAGACATGGATATGCAAGTTTGAAACAACTAAACATACTTTCTTCCAAAGATATGGTATTGAGATTGCCCAAGATCAAGTTTGAGGAAGAAAAGTTATATAGTGCCTATGTAAGGGGGAAGTAGGTAAGATCTTCTTTTAATTCAAAGAACCATGTTAGCACTACCAAGTGTCTTAACCTGGTTCATATAGATTTGAGTGAACCAATGAGACTTCAAAGCAGAGGTGTAAAAAGGTATGTTTTTGTAATTGTTGATAATTATTCCAGGTTCACCTGGACATTGTTTCTAGCCTCTAAAGAAGATGTCGTTGATGTCTTTGCAATTTTTATCAAGAAAATTGAAAAGAAATTGGACACTTCATTAGTTTTCATAAGATCTGACCATGGTACAAAATTTGAGAATGTCAAGTTCTTAGAATTTTGTTCAGCAAATGGTATAAATCATAACTTGTCTTCTCCTAGAACACCACAACAAAATTGGAGTGGTAGAAAGGAAGAATAGAACCTTGGAAGATATGGCTAGAACAATGATGTTTGCTGCAAATATTGCTAAAAAACATTGGGCTGAGGCAATAAGTACTGCAGCATATATCATAAATAGATGCATGATCAGACCTATGTTAGAGAAGACTCCCTATGAATTACTAAAAGGAAGAAAGTCAAACATTTCTCATTTTAGAACCTTTGGTTGTAAATGTTTCATACATAATAATGGAAAAGATAATCTGGGAAAATTTGATGCTAAAAGTGATGAGGGAATTTTCTTAGGTTATTCACTCCATAGTAAGGGTTATAGGGTTCTAAACAACAGAACTAACTATTTTGAAGAAAGCATATATATATTTTTTTGATGAATCTTGTGTTAAGACTAACCTGCGGGAAAGAAGTGACTCTGAGAAACAGGTTACATAACCTGGTTCAGCGACTGGAGCTACCAAACATGGAGGTACCATAATAAGGGGAACTGAATCTGGAGGCACAGTGACAGGGGGAACTGAGCCCCCAACTACCCCAGCTCAGAACATCAGTAGTGACCCTAGTAGCTTACTAGGCTTGGTCCCAAAAGGTTACAAGTATCAAAGATCACATCCTATTGAGAATATTCTCACTGATCTCACTTCTGGGATCACTACAAGGTCTAGATTAAGAAGTATGTGTACTTTCAAGGCATTCCTATCAGAAATTAAGCCAAAGAAGGTAATTGAAGCACTGTTTGATGCTGATTGGATCATAGCCATACAAGAAGAGTTAAATCAGTTTGAGAGAAGCAAAGTATGACACTTAGTTCCTCTCCCAAAACATAGAACAGTAATTGGGAATAAGTGGGTGTATATAAATAAAGTTGATGAGCATGGAACAGTTACAAGGAATAAGGCAAGATTGGTGGTCCAAGGATACATCAAGAAGAAGGCATAGATTTTGATGAGACTTTTGTTCCTGTAGCAAGAATTGAAGCTATTAGATTACTTATTACCTTTGATGCCTATATGGAATTCATTCTACATCAAATGGATGTTATGAGTGCATTTTTGAATGACATTCTCAAAGAGGAGGTATATGTTAAAAACCTCCAGGATTTGAAAGCAAGGAGTTTTTTGATCATGTGTATAAACTGGATAAACCTTTGTATAGGTTGAAACAAGCTCCAGGAGCTTGGTATGAGAGATTGTCAAAATTTCTATTGGAGCATGGCCATACTAGAGGTAAAATTGACAACACTCTCTTCTTGAAAACTAATGGAAAAAATCTATTGGTTGTGCAGGTATATGTAGATAACATCATTTTTGACTCCACAAATATGAACATGACTCATGATTTTTCCTAACTCATGAGTTGTGAATTTGAGATGAGCATGATGGGGGAGCTAAATTACTTCTTAGGATTACAAATCAAACAAACAACATCTGGAACAATGATCCATCAACACAAGTATGTAAAAGAACTCCTCAAAAGATTCTCCATGGAAGAGGCAAAAGAGACCATCACTCCAATAGCCACTGCTACAAAGTTTGATTTGGATGAAACAAGTCTTGATGTGGAGCAAAAGGTGTACAGAGGGATGATAGGGTCATTGCTATATCTTACAAAAAGAAGGCCTGATATTGTATTTAGTGTAGGATTATGTGCTAGATTTCAAGCAAATCTTAAAGAGTCTCATCTAAAATTTGTAAAAAGGATCTTTAGATATCTCAAAGGAACCAGTGATCTTAGTTTGTGGTACCCAAAAGGTAGTAATTTCAACTTGGTTGGATATTCTGATGCTGACTATGCAGGATATTTGGTTGATAGAAAGAGCACTATAGGCATGGCACACTTCCTTGGATCATGTTTGATTACCTGGTCCACTAAGAAGAAAAATTCAGTAGCCCTGTCTACTACTGAAGCTGGATATGTTGTTGCAGGATCTTGTTGTGCTCAATTGTTACAGATTAAGCAATAACTTATGGATTTTCGTAAAGATGTTGGATGTGTTCCTATTTTTTGTGATAATTCAAGTGCCATTAATATAGCCAAAAATCTTATTCAACATAAAAGAACTAAGCATATTGATATTAGACATCACTTTCTTAGAGATAATGTTGAAAAAGGTCATATATCAATTATGTTTTGTTCTACTGAGGGACAAATTGCAGACATATTCACTAAGGCTTTGAGTAGAGAACACTTAGAAAAAAATAGGTTAGCCTTGGGGATGATTAAAATAGTATAAATCTCCCTTAATGATTGACTAGAATAAGCTTCTCTTAAGTGATTGTTGGTTAATTCAGTCTTACACATTTAGTTGTGTATCCTAATTCTAAGATTTTAGAGTAAATTGACTCAGTTATTGTTGATTTTGCAGAAAGACCGGAACAGAGGCAATTTTGTCCATTTTATCCTCAAAATTAAGGTATGATTATTGCTTTCCTATAGTAGCAGAAAGAGAAACAGGTTGTTTACTTGGTCCCTTCCGTTACACTTAAATCGCCAAAAATCCAAAAGTCTTTTCTCCTTCAAAAAGCTGCCAATTTTTTCCCATCAGAACTAAACTTTCTCATCATTATGTTTCCTTCACCAAATACACTTCACCTATGATTCATATCTTCTCTCTCCACCTTAAATACACTTCTTTCTATTCTAATCATTCACCACTTACACAGCCAAAATCAAATCACTATTTTCCTCTTAATTCACCATGGCATCTTTTTCCTCTAAGACATCCACTAACTCCACTACTGCTCCCTCAACAGCCATTATCCTTCATCCCAATATTACTTTACCTCTACTCATTCCTTCCTTAATTTCAATCAAATTATCTGATTTTGCAATGTTCAAGAATCTGCAAAACCCTTTTGCCCAATTTTCTTCCAATTCTTCACCATCTTCTGAACCCTCACTAACACCTCCAATCCCTCTTCAGATTATTGATCGAGATGATATTACTATTTCAGACCTAATCCCTCGAATGTCTAGATCTAAACCTAAATGAAAACCCTCTTCCATCTCCATTGATGTTGATGACAATGCTCCAGTAAAGCCTTCCCTTGTGTTCCATACTCCTTGAACTTCTCATACTCGAGGTAAAAAGCAACGGGAAGATGCTTCCTTGGCAAAAGCACTTAAAGCAAGTAAAAGAAAACATATAGCTACTTCTTCTCCTCCACATACTCGTGCTTCCTCTCCTGATATTCTTCTACTGTCAGTACGTAAGAAGAAGACAATCATTAGCAAAGCTCTAAAATCCTCCTCTACTCGTAAACCATCATATCAACCTACCCCAAAAGCTTCTTCATCTTCTAAATCCACCACTACTTTCAAAGTTTCCTCATCCTCCAAAGTCTCTCCTCCGAAGTCATCTTCTTATTCAAAGAAATAGGTAAACAAACCTGTTCCTTCTGACTCGTCTGCGTCTGACTCACCTCTGGATGCTACTGCTAAGTTGGACCCTGATTTTGAGGTTCAAGAACCATCCTCAAATCAGGACACTCCTAAGGAACACTTTATTCACTTTCAAAAGTGAAAGCTAGCTAGAGGGCGGGTTATTAGTGGTGTTGGTGGTGTTGATAAGAGTACCTTGTTGGGAAAACTGGAGTTTCAAGGATGGTCACATCTATTTCTTCAGGGTGACCTTCAGAGGAGGTTTGCAAAACCTAAAGTCTATGAGTTCTATATCAATGGGGTGGCTATTGGCGAGATGTTTTCTACCACTGTTCGAGAGGTCACTATGAAAATTTATGTTGTAGACATTGCTCGCATCTTCCACATTCCTTCTAGGGGTGGGGTCACTATGTCAAGGGAACTTGGCTACCTCTTGACAATCTTGACTCTGCTCTTGATATTTTTCAAAAGTTTTTTGGGAACCCTCACCTGGTAAATCATCGAATGGTTCATAAGAGAGAAATATCCCTAATCCATCAACTTTACTTTGATGTTGTGCACAAGAAGTTTCTTCTTAGAAAGGAAAGAAGAACTGTGGCTAGCTTTTTTGACCTTACTCTCACGAATTTGCTGGACAGTGATGTCAAGATTAATTTGCCTAGGCTTATTCTGAAGCATATTCAAAGGATTCTCCACAGGGAAGTGAATGGCCATGCTCTTCCTTATGAATTCTGGCTCACCCCCATGTTTGAAGAATATGGTGTGACTATTCAAGTGTGGTCCCTGCATACTACTGATGATAGGCGAATTTACGCGCCTATATCAATATATTTTGCCCATATTTTAGCCTAGTTTTGAGAACAAATTATATATTTCATGCACTTTTAGTCCTTTTTCCTGTAAATGAGCTAACGAACATGATTAGTAAAGTTTCAGGTATAAATGATGCATAATTCAGCATTTTATGGCTTACTTGACGCTAAAGAAAGCTCACGAAGGAAGGGAAGGGAGTTTACACGCCTAAGGACCAAAACTGCTGCATGGAAAATCTGTCCCGGGCTAAAACAGCATTTCTGAAGACTTTGGGGGACCAAAACTGCTGCATGGAAAATCTGTCCCGGGCTAAAACAGCAATTCTGAAGACTTTGGGGACTTACAGACACAAAGCTGGATTTTGACAATGATACATTAACCTAGTACAATTAGGTTATGTATTTCATTATTTTATGTGGATTATGATAATGTTACCTTAACCTAGTACATTTGGGTTAAGGATTTCATTAGTCTAGTAGGATTTGGTTATTTATTTCATTAGCTTAGTAGGATTAGGATATGGGTATTATAAATACCCTATCATGCTAGAGATTTTGGAGAACAAGGAGGGAGGAAGGAGGGAGAACACAATACCTTCTTCCATCCCTCTCATCTTCTATTCCTCTATTATTCTACACTACAAACAATTCTACAACTCTTCTAATCTTTCTATTAATTCTAGTTTTCTTCTTCCATTCATCTATTCTTAATTTCCGCAACAAGAGAATCGTTACTTTGCTAAGGAATTCACGCCTCACGCCTACCACCAAAGCTACACGAAATTTCTCAATCTTGTGGTATAACAACAATGTCAATCGTGATCTCCTTCGCATTCATGGGTAACTAAACTTCTCTGTTGGGGTTATGGAAGCCGAATGAGTTACTATCTATTGTTGTGAGTTTGTGAGTTCGAGGCACGTATATTGCTTATATCATTATTCTCTTCATCTTAATCTACATTCTTTGCGGTTGCAAACGCAAGAATACGCCAGTCTAACATTTAACTTGTTCGAGAGAAAAGTTATTTGTCTGGAAAAGAGATAATGTCAAGGTAGTAGGACACCCTTTCCTATTAAAAAGCTAGTGCCGTAACTGGACTAACCTCTTGGAGAATTCGTACCGTTAGATACGCTTTAATCTCGAGAGAGTTAAAGTGAAATAGTCCTTGTTTAGGTCGAGAGACGCTTGGATTTACCATCGACTACAATCCTCTATAAGCAATTGCATGTCAGAATTCTACACACTCATAGCCAATAGAGACGTATACCTCAGAAGGTGGACATAACCCCAACGCTTCAATTCTCATTGTTTACAACCAACGTAACATTCTTTCTCTTTTTACTTTGCTATTGCCATTTTTAGATCTTATTTTGTTCACATTACTTGCAAGAAAAGAATCCCCCCTTTTTACGAGACTTGCACTAAAAGTCTAGTAATCTTTACTTACTTGTTGACCAAGCTATTCCCTGTGGGATCGATACCCAACCCAGTTGGGTTCTATATTTGCTAACGACCGCTTTACACTCCTACGAGAGTTGTAGATTGAGCGTTATCAAAAATTGGCGCCGTTGCCGGGGAATACAAGTGTCAATTAAGTTCGTAATAATTACTAGACCCTTTGGTCAAAGATTCTCGTACTTTTACTTTTAGTTTTTGTTTACTGCAGGTTTTTGTTCAGTGCATCAATGGATGCACAACGTGAAATACTGTTCGATGACGATGATGATGATCTTGATGGAGCCGGAGCCACAGGAGCCATTATTCCTCCACCATTAGCGCCCGGAGCCAAGTTCAACATCACAAGCACCATGATTCAGTTATTGCAACTCAAGGGATTATTTGGTGGACTAGCAGGCGATGATCCGAATATGCATCTCATCAACTTTATTTCTACATGCAAGTCTTTTGACAATCCTGGAGTTGGTCAGAATGCAATTCGGTTACGCTTATTTCCATTGTCTCTGTCTGGGGAGGCAACACTATGGTTGAATGGGCTGACTCCTGATTCTATTACAAATTAGAGGCAATTGAGAGACGCTTTCCTAGAAAGATTCTTTCCGCCATCCAAAAGAGCACAATTGAGAGATGAAATCAGCAACTTTCGTCAGCTTCCCACTGAAGCTCTTCATGAAACATGGGAGAGGTTCAAGACAAAGCTAGCGAGGTGTCCAAACCATCATATGACTAATGTTCACCTAATGGAGATACTATACAGAGCCTTGAATTCAATAACTAAACCAGTGGTGGATAACGCAGCTGGAGGATCTTTTATGGACCTCACCTTTGGTCAAGCAAGCAATATGTTAGATCGCATGACGAAACAAAGTAGAGCTTGGCATACCAGGGATTCTGAGGTAGCAAGCTCCACTTTATCTATTGGCATGACCACAGAGCAGAGGCGTAGACAAGAAGAACGTGATCAAGATATGACGCACATGAAAACACAAATGGATCTTCTTACAAAGCATTTATTATCAGGGAAGACCGAAAAAGTGAAAGCTGTGGCGCTAAAAGGAAGAGACGAATCTGATTCGGAAGAGGAGGCCAACTACTTGAACAATCAGGGGGGTTTCCGAGGCAATACCCAAGGAAACCAAGGTCGGAACTACTATGAGAAATCTGGAAACAAGGACCAAGGTAGTTGGAAGAACAAGAATGACAATAGTGGTGTGTATGTTCCCCCTGGAAGACGTGACACCACCACATCTAGTTCTGGATGTATGGAAGACATGATGGCTAAATTACTGAAAGGAGTGGAAGCAAATAGCGCGGGAGTAACGGAGGTAATAAATGATTTGTCCTCTATGAAGCAATTAGTTGATTCACATTCCACTTCAATCAAGAAAATAGAGCAGCAATTGAGCCAACTTTCAGCAGCACTCAATCAAAGAAAGGCTGGCACTTTACCTAGCGACACCGTGCAAAACCCAAGGAATGATGGGTCATGCATGGCCATTACTACCAGAAGTGGTAAGGTGCTGGAAACTTCAGAAAAAGGCAAGCAAGTGGCTGACGAAGAGGCGAAAATTGATGATAAGGCAAAAGGGGAAGATGCCGCAGCAGCCGATCCTAATGTCCTTAACGTCACTCCTCACGACGTGCAGCCTGGAAAAGCTGAAAAACGGAAGCAAGAGGAGAAGAAAGCCGTGGAGAAAACAATTCCATACCCACCACCACCTTTTCCCCAAAGATTAAAGAAGGTGGTGGATGATACGAAGTTCAGCAAATTCATGACTATGTTAAAGCAGCTGACCATTAATGTTCCATTGGTGGAAGCACTTGAAAAAATGCCTGGGTATGCGAAATTTATGAAGGATCTTTTGACAAAGAAGCGGGCAGCAAGGTATGAGTTGAAAGATGATGTCCATCACTGCAGCGCAATCGCTACCCGATCAATAGTTCAGAAGAAGGCTGACCCCGGAGCTTTCACTATTCCTTGCACCGTTGGATCTTTGAACTTTGCCAAAGCATTATGTGATTTAGGAGCCAGCATCAACTTGATGCCGTTATCTATCTATAAAAAGTTGGGGTTGGGTGATCCTACTCCAACCAATATGAGGCTCGTTATGGCAGATAGGTCGGTAAAACGACCTGTTGGTATCCTATGTGATGTCTTGGTAAAGGTTTCTTCATTCATCTTTCCAGCAGACTTTGTTATTTTGGATTGTGAAGCGGACTCAGAGGTTCCCATAATCTTGGGACGCCCTTTCCTTGCTACAGGAAGCGTGCTTATTGATTTGAGAGCTAACGAGCTCTCATTCCGAATAAATGACGAAATAGTTCGCTTTGATGTGTGCAAATCAATGAAGCAACCCAAAGAGCTGAACTTATTCTCGATGGCTGATGATGATGAGAAAGAACTACTTGAAGAAGAGCAAATTATTGATGACCTAGTGGCGGTTGTGCTCATGAATGAAGAGAGTAAGGATGCTGAAAATTGCGAAGAAGCTATTTGTGCTCTATCAGGATTAGGGACATATCGCCATACTCCCAAGAAGCTGGACCTCGATCTCAAAAATCGACCCACACCACCAGCCAAGCCATCTATTGAAGAGCCACCAATGCTAGAATCGAAAGAGCTCCCCGATTATCTAAGGTATGTGTTCTTGGAAAGTATAAATATACTTCCGGTGAGTGCGAATGATTTAAGTAAACAGCACGTAGAGGCTCTCATCTCTGCTCTGAAGAGATACATGAGAGCTATGGGTTGGACTATTGATGATATAATTGGTATCCCTCCTGGGATAGGCATGCACAAGGGTCATCTCGAAGAAGATTGCATGCCTACAAGTAAGCCTCATTGTCGTCTAAATCCTTTTAGAAAACGATCCACCATTTACCCCGACGAAGTCTGAGTACTCAAGGTAACCATGTCGTGCCACGACAATAAATAAGGCGCTAGATGGGAGGCAACCCATCGTTTATCATTTTTCATTTATCGTTTATCGTTTTCTTTCATTCTAGTACTTGATTTGTTTTTAATTAATGAAAATCCAAAAATAAGAGTCGTGCCACGACCAAAACTAAGGCGCTTGGTGGGAGGCAACCCATCGTACTAATCGTTTTTATTGTTTTGAGCAAATATAGGTGCAAAAGGTATTCAACGAAGAGATTGACGATTTGGATGCATTGTATGGTAAAGTTGGTAAGTTAGGAATGGTGATGCATAAGGCTATGGATTGAGCATTTCTCACGCCAAAATAGGCTTCGAGGAAGGCTAGGCCTTGGTAAAACTAGGCCAAGAACGATGCACAACCTATCCTATATCCTAAGGTCTCGGAATCTAGTGTGCTATACACTATGCGCCGCCTATTCTTAGGTATGCTTTTGACTATGCGCCGCCTATGCTATGGCATTTGGTCTCAGTATCTCATATGCCATAGACTATGCGGCGCATATGTCTACAAATGCCATAGACTATGCGGCGCATATGTCCCATTATGCCATAGACAATGCGCCGCATATGTCATATCTATGCCAAGCATTATGCGCCGCATATGTGGGATTTTTGTCTCCAAAACCGATTGTAAATGGGTCATAACCCGACCCATTCTCTTCCTATATAAAGGGGACTTAGTTTTATAACACAACACATTGCAAAGTGACCTAAAGGTGCCGCATATTCATCCAAATCCTCTCAAAATTTTCTTTTTTGCTCTTCCAATTCACAAAACCACCTCCAAAAGCTTCAAGCAAGTAAGTACTCTCTTATTCTTCATTTATTTCTCGTAAGTACTACGTTGCTATGTCTATTATAAATTGCTACATATTGAAAGATTGTTGGTGAAGTTCATGTGTTTGGAATGTTAATGCAAAATCATGTGAGTGAACGTATACATTAGAATCATCTTGACTTGTTTCCGACTTGAATTTGGTTTTAATAGCATTGTCATACTATTTGCGGAATTTCTATAGTATTGAACATTGTTTAAAATTGCTACTTGGATACTTACATGTTAGGCTATCCCGTTCATCGGGATAAGACTTATAGTGCCTGCCGACATAGGAGGTTGTGATTGTTGAAAGTAACTATATTATGTGGTAACCCCTATGTAGTAGTGTTGTTATATCTAACATGAAAGTAATGCAATGGCTGCAAGTAGTGATACATCACTGATTTTCTTGCCGGAATACAACTCCTAAAACGTATGTCGACGAAATCTGAGTAATTGACCACTTTCACTTCACTGATTTGTGTCAACAAAACTAAGTGTGGGGTGGTACCCCTACTGCTTGTGCATATATTGTATCCATTGATATTGTGCTACCACTAACACTATTTCTAGTCTCAGGTACAATGGCACTTAAAGCGAGACAAGGCAAGGAGAAGGCTACCACCTCCCAAAAGGGCAAAAAGAGAAGTCGCAAGGACCAAGGAGAACCCTCCTCGCTGCAAATACCTCGACTCATGCTTTGAATTAAGTGGGATACTTATGAGGAACTTCTGAGGATGACGACTCTGATGATGATTCCAATGCAAGGGGTATGACCCCAGACATAGAGGATAAGTCCGACCAACCAGGTTTCTCGTATTTATTTTCCACTGAGGACAGTGTCCCGACTAAGTGTGGGGTGGCGGTATCGTATGCTATACTTCTCTATCGCATCTATGTTTGCTTGCGTTGTTTTTGTTTCATTTTTTTTTAGTAGAAAATTTTTTCTAGCTTCGCATGAAATTATTTTGATAGGCAGCATGAGATTATAACAAGAGTATGTGCTACAATTGTGACCATTGAGACGTTTAGGCTCTAGTTGTGACTCAATATGTGATATTGTGTGATTCAATTCCTTCACTTGTTGGGTCGAGAGTCTATATTACTTCCAAGCAAGTCGACCATGTGCCTTGTGTGGGTGAGATAATCGTATATTCTATGATTGTGGCTGATTCTAGAACTTGCCTGGTATGTATGCAAAGCGAAAATAAGGAGTGTAAGTTTAGGAGGTGATTTAGGCATTTCTTTGACAACTTATATTTATTTACCTTCAGTTTTACCTACCCATGGACATCATCCTAGTTAACCCCTTTTGAGCCTTTAGCCTATTTTCTTTGACAACCTTGTATGTAAGCCTAATCCATTTTGTTCAAGACCGTAATTTGATCCAAATTCCTAAGTGCTTTAAAGTGAAAAAGTCATGTGACAACATAAGAGGAAATTGGGTAAGTATGATGCTTTAAATTGTAAGGGTGCTTGAATGTGTTATGAAAAAGAAAGTGCTATCATAAGAGGTATGTTATGAAAAGAAAAAGGAAAAGAAAGCTGAAAAGTGAGTTATGTTTAAAATTGAAAAACAAAAGAGGAGAACAAGGGTGGTATAACAAAAGAAAGAAGAAAGGTTGAAAGAAAAAAATATTAAAAGAAAAAAAAAAAAAGTGTCAATGATACAAAGTGATGTATTAAAGCGCTTAGGAACTTAGTCACTATTCCTGGCCAAAATAGTCCTACCCGTCCCTTAGCCTACATTACAACCATCAAAAGACCTACTTGATCCTAAGCTTAGCATTCTGACATTTAGTAGAGTATTACATTAAGGGCAAGCCTATGGTCATCAGTTGCTACATATGAATTCTTTGTGAGAGTGAGAGCAAGGACATTTTGATACCCATGTTTGAAAAATATGCTATATTTGTGAGTGATTATGGGTACTATATGGTGAGACACACATGGTTGATGAGTTTTGGATAGTTGTATATGATTCTATGCACTTTAACGTTTGCATGCGAGTTGATCACCATCACGAGTCTACGCTAGAGGTTAAACTGTTTCTACTTATAATCGGAAAGCTACTCTTTGTTGATAATTGTTGTGCTTGTCTTGAAGAATGTTTTGTGTTGTTTCTGTAAAAACCTTAAGTTGATGCTTAGAAGGACATGATATGTTGTTCGAGGACGAACAAAGCTCTAAGTGTGGGGTGTTGATGATAGGCGAATTTACGCGCCTATATCAATATATTTTGCCCATATTTTAGCCTAGTTTTGAGAACAAATTATATATTTCATGCACTTTTAGTCCTTTTTCCTGTAAATGAGCTAACGAACATGATTAGTAAAGTTTCAGGTATAAATGATGCATAATTCAGCATTTTATGGCTTACTTGACGCTAAAGAAAGCTCACGAAGGAAGGGAAGGGAGTTTACACGCCTAAGGACCAAAACTGCTGCATGGAAAATCTGTCCCGGGCTAAAACAGCATTTCTGAAGACTTTGGGGGACCAAAACTGCTGCATGGAAAATCTGTCCCGGGCTAAAACAGCAATTCTGAAGACTTTGGGGACTTACAGACACAAAGCTGGATTTTGACAATGATACATTAACCTAGTACAATTAGGTTATGTATTTCATTATTTTATGTGGATTATGATAATGTTACCTTAACCTAGTACATTTGGGTTAAGGATTTCATTAGTCTAGTAGGATTTGGTTATTTATTTCATTAGCTTAGTAGGATTAGGATATGGGTATTATAAATACCCTATCATGCTAGAGATTTTGGAGAACAAGGAGGGAGGAAGGAGGGAGAACACAATACCTTCTTCCATCCCTCTCATCTTCTATTCCTCTATTATTCTACACTACAAACAATTCTACAACTCTTCTAATCTTTCTATTAATTCTAGTTTTCTTCTTCCATTCATCTATTCTTAATTTCCGCAACAAGAGAATCGTTACTTTGCTAAGGAATTCACGCCTCACGCCTACCACCAAAGCTACACGAAATTTCTCAATCTTGTGGTATAACAACAATGTCAATCGTGATCTCCTTCGCATTCATGGGTAACTAAACTTCTCTGTTGGGGTTATGGAAGCCGAATGAGTTACTATCTATTGTTGTGAGTTTGTGAGTTCGAGGCACGTATATTGCTTATATCATTATTCTCTTCATCTTAATCTACATTCTTTGCGGTTGCAAACGCAAGAATACGCCAGTCTAACATTTAACTTGTTCGAGAGAAAAGTTATTTGTCTGGAAAAGAGATAATGTCAAGGTAGTAGGACACCCTTTCCTATTAAAAAGCTAGTGCCGTAACTGGACTAACCTCTTGGAGAATTCGTACCGTTAGATACGCTTTAATCTCGAGAGAGTTAAAGTGAAATAGTCCTTGTTTAGGTCGAGAGACGCTTGGATTTACCATCGACTACAATCCTCTATAAGCAATTGCATGTCAGAATTCTACACACTCATAGCCAATAGAGACGTATACCTCAGAAGGTGGACATAACCCCAACGCTTCAATTCTCATTGTTTACAACCAACGTAACATTCTTTCTCTTTTTACTTTGCTATTGCCATTTTTAGATCTTATTTTGTTCACATTACTTGCAAGAAAAGAATCCCCCCTTTTTACGAGACTTGCACTAAAAGTCTAGTAATCTTTACTTACTTGTTGACCAAGCTATTCCCTGTGGGATCGATACCCAACCCAATTGGGTTCTATATTTGCTAACGACCGCTTTACACTCCTACGAGAGCTGTAGATTGAGCGTTATCAACTACAAAAGATATTCTAGGGATTGTGGACCATGTACAGCTACCTATTTTCATTAGGAGCAGTGATAATCCTGTGCAAAGGTTATAAAATGCACTTGCAGCAAAAAATATTGAGTTGGAGATTGGTCAGGCTGTATTGGAGGCTGCTCAAGCTGCCCATGATGATGAGAAGAGGGCTCTCCAAGCTCAGATTGCCTCACTTACAACCTCTTTGGAGTGTGAAAGATCTGAAAATGTTGATATTGTTAGGAAGTTGACCTCTCTTATCCTCTCTTCTTCATTTACTTAGCCCCCCCTTCTTCATGCCTTAAGACTGTCTTCCTTACTTTTTTTCTTAGGTCCATGTTGTCTCTTTTTGCTGTTCTTGGGTGATGATAATTTTATCCTGCTTTTTGAATGAAATGGACCTTATTGCTTATTGTGATCTACTTCTGCTTTTTCATACTGCATAATTATTCTCTTGCTCTAAGTTTTGATTATTTTAGTGATAGTCCCTGTGGCCATGAATTATTAGACATTTTTCACTTGTTGGGCCAGCTTTTCGATGATGTCAAAAAGGGGAAGAATAGATTATACAATGCTTATAACTCAAATTGTCCGACCTGTTTCATTCTGTGTTCTTTTATTTAAATTCTTTTTTTGAGTATGTCAGGATTTTATGATGGATACTATGCTGCTAAGTTTGTCATCATCAAAAAGGGAGAATTTGTTAGGGAATGTGAAGTTTTGATGATGGACATAAGGATGAAATATGTTGTGCAAACTGTTCCACACAAGTAAATAGAAAGAAGCTACTGGTTCTGACATGTACTGCATATTGAAGTTGATACAAAGCTGACAAGGTGTTAAGACAAGAGTGGATGCGTAAGAAAGCTCAAAATTGTTACTAATGCTTATCACATATAGCAACAAGATTGAGAAGAAGAAAAATACTACACTTAGATGTTGAGTTGATCAAGGAGTCCAACTATAAAGTAAAAGAGTTTTATTCAATTAAGGAGAGAGAGGGATGGCAGCAACAAAGAGTGAAACTACTTGGGAGTCCTATTAAAGATAGAAGAGCACATCAACTAAAGGACTCGGCAAGGAGTTGGCTTAAATGCAACACACGGATTTCAAGTTTCACTCATGCACTGAAAAGATAGTCAACAATTAGCAAAATAATTCACTTACTTGAAGAAGAACTTGGTCCCTTACTTAGAAAGTCATAGACTTTGTAATAGGTAGGTTCTTTGAGTTGTAATGAGTGTTTATTCTAGTTTTAGTGAAGTATAAACTGAGTTAGGAGTTGTGTCTTCAAGTTAGGGAACTCAAAGACTTGGGAACACTCATCTTGGGAAGATTTGTGTTTTTGTAGAAATAAAAGTCAGAAGTTTTAATTCCTAGTTTACAAGAAGTCTTGTAATTTATTGATTGTTGAGGCTCAAGTGAAATAGCAAAGTTGGAGTTAAATCCTATAGAGGTACAAGTCGTAGTTTTTAACACCTTTTTTGAGCCGGGTGTTTTCCACGTAAAAAATACTGTGTTCAAGTTTTACTTCTGTGAACCACGTTAACTTACTTATTCCACAGATAGGCAACTAGTAGAGTATAATATTAAAATCAGTAGGACACGCACTCTAACAATTTGAAGTCACCTCACCGACTCTTACTAGCTTTGTGGGGACCAAAGGACCATCTTCAATTACATCCCACAACTCAGAATCTTCTGCCATGATGAAAGCATGCATTCTAGTATTCCACCACCCATTGTATTCCTCATTGAATCTGGGTGGTCTAGTGGTAGACTAGTCTTCTTCTGGATTTGGAGGAGCAGCCATGTTTAGGATCCTTCTAAGGTGTTACCTTCTTAGGAAGACCTCGCCCTGATACTAAATGAAGAGATATATGAGTTGCTCTCCAACTTTGGGACCTGGTCCCAAAGACGTGTAAATAACAAGAAACTCAACAATACAGTACTTGAAATGAGTAAATAAGAAACACAACAATTTTATGTGGAAACTATTTGCTCAAGGGAGAAAAATCACGACCTGCCTCCAGGATTTTCAAACCTCCACTAATATTCAAGAAAACTTGAATACAAACTCCATGACATCAAAGATTAAGACTCCTAATCCTTCTTCTCCTAGTAATAATTATATTACAAAGATAAATGTGCAATATCTCTACCGTACCAACACCCAACTAACTCTAACTGAGTCAACAAGCTAACTCCACCTTCGATATCATCTAACTCTAGATGAAAATAATGAGTTTGGGAACTTGAACAAGACACCTACTAATATTAAATGACAACAGTAGCCAACGTTTGTAATCGCAATACAAAGTCTCAATTACAACAAGAACACGAAATATAACCTGTGAGCAAACCAGTTCCTTGTTGCGAGTAAGGCTTTGATTCAAAAGCTTCAAGAGAGTGTTTTGTTGTAAGAATATGGAATCTTGGTTTTCTTGTTGTGGAACATGAGCAATATATATAAGACAAGAAAACCTAGGATGAGTCTCATTAGCTGAGACCAAAAAGTACAGTAGCTTTCTCACCAACTTTTGTACTATCGTCTAGCTGTGTATGACAGTGACGTGAATGCGGCCAACCAGGTCCCTAAGTAGTTGTATCTTTGTCATCACATACTCTTCAGGAACCAGGTCCCAATATAAAGTTTGTCAATCATCAAAACTAAGGACTTAACACTCGAGATGTTCTACATAACATTGTTCTTCATTACATCCCTAGATCATTCAAGTCTTACAATACTTTGGGACATATTCAGACTTGATTCAAATCCACTTCTCCACCAATTCTTTATTTTTTTCTCATAACTATGTTAATATGTTTAAGAAACTCTTCAAGTAAATCTATCTCAAATTTCACTCTAGAATTGGCTTTGATAATAGATTTACATAATCTTCTAATTATGTGACTCAAATCTATTCTGACCTAATTTCTCGAGTCATAATGGCACCTACTTTAACCCACAAGTAGAAAAGCTGAACCATAGCTCAGAACTACGAGTAACGGGCTAACATGCGGAAAAAAATGAAATAACAATACAATTGCAATGACAATTAGTGAGAAAAGAAATATATATATATACACACATCAGCATTATGTACAAAGGGAGAGGTGGAAAAAACACCATAATGAGTTTCCTCCAAGACATGGTAAGATCAGTACAAAATCCACTATAACTAATAGAATACTAGACAGCGTCAAATGTATATCACAGTCTTTGAATATACAAAATATCAAAACAACAGAAGGAGAAGGATCAACTCCGGACAATAAAAGATCACTCAAACTCCGTTCAGCAGACAACTCGAGGATGTCGTCAATGGGGGTGACTCATACTCAAATCTGTATAAGAAAAAAGATATAGAAGTACAGTATGAGTACCAAAATCATGACTACTCAGTAGGTATCATAACTCATCTAAGCCAAATAGCATTAAAAGAATAAATAAAAGTGGGAGTATGTAGACCTAATTCAATAATGAAGAGGGAAAAAATGAAAATAATATGTTATACAAGGCAAATACGATAGGTAGAAAGTGAATAAATCAGAAGCAATATTAAAAGCCTAGTCATAAGCTAACTGGACTCCCATAAGCCTGGAAGGTACACACAAGGATAAATAAACCCAACCATACCCCCATAAACATAGAGGGTACAGTAAAAAAGTAACATAAATGTAAGAACAAAATAATAACTATAATAGACGTAAAATGAGCCACATATGTGATATGCGTACCTGATAATCCTTTCCATCCATAATCACAAACTTTATCGGTCTCTGCTAGATTTGTAGTCCTAAATCAATATCAGTAAAGGTAATTAATGTCGGACTCGAATTTGAACTAGAGAATAATATCAAGGTAGTAATTGTCGGTGCGAGACTCGAACCAAAACTGATAAATAATAAAATGTACCAGGTGCTAGACTCAAATTTGAACTGCTAAGTAAGCTAAAAGTAGCGACATTCTAGAATTATAGTCCATCTCAAGTCCATTTAATCATATATTTTATTTTTAGACGGTCCAAACCATTAAGGAGAAGTAGATTTCAATCAATAAGTCATAAAACACGGTTCAAAGTCAACCTACTTTACCTAGGGTAGCAAAACTAAATAGGTGTATGATAATTGTCTAAGTCAACCTAAGCCTAGGTAACAACCTAAGGAAACTGTTATGTGATTATTTAGGTCTAAAGGAGTGTAACTCTAAGCGTCCTAACTTAAAGAGGTGGCGGGGCCTATGACCAATCCCTAAAATTCAATCTGAGGCAAGTACCTACCTGAACCTAAGCTAAGACATCTCAATCACATCCCGAAGCACTAAAAGAGCTTAATTTAGTCTTAATGAATAACCAAAGGCTAACATAAGGAAAAATAACGCTGAATTCTACCAGAAAAGAGCACTAAATTTGCAATTTCCCCATGTATGTTAAACAACCTAGAACGGTCTATCTTATCAAATCTCTCTTTAAGATCAGTCCACACATCATAGGTATTAGAAGCGTATGCAATACCACTAATCAAACTCTGGGAAACATAATTCATAAGCAAAGAAATAACTATTGCATTACACCTTTCCCATTGACACGAAAAATTTTCATGAAACTTTTCTTTCTCCCAAAAACCATCCACTACGCTCCATTTATTTCTACCAAGAAGAGTTATCCTCATGTATCGCCTCCATAGAGAGTAATTATTAGCACCAACTAACGAGAAAGAGATGAGAGTTGTACCACTGGTTCGGGGGCAACATAAAGAGGATGAGTGGCTTCAATTGTCATGCCTTGACCTAGATATTCATTAATTGGTGTTCCTTGTGATGCAATTCCTGATTCGAAAACTCCATTGTTGGCCATTTTCACAATTCAATATTAATACGTAAAAATACATCGACTCCTTAGGATTGTTAGAACTTATGCTACAAAATTAAATGGTGCACAGAATTAATTTCATCTTGATAAAAAAAAAATCCTTATCTTTTCAAATGCTACACTCATATTCTAAAAATCTAAATTCACCAATCATGACATTGTTTCTATGATCCTCTCACAAAACATAGATAGGTAGTCACACAATGTTTTCCACTTTAAGACTTCACTTCATTTAATTGAAAAATTGACAAGTTTCCTATGAGGAATATAAGCCAAAAAAAAAAAAAAAAAAGAGTAGAGTGTCGCAATAGGATGTGTGACTTGTGACAATTCTAGATAGAAAGAGCTTCCCTAATCCTACCCTTAAACTGCTTAAAGAAGGGAACACTTGTTTATATTATCAGAAAATGAAATCCCCCAAGGTGGACACTCATGTGATAGCCATAAACAAGAATTAAGACTACATAAAATCATCTGCTTATAATTAATTTTAAAATTTTGAAAATTTATTACGATAGTGACTAATTCTGCTCGTTATTTCAATCGATGATGACCAATCAGTCGTAACTGTTTTCAGGCTATATTAGTTGTCAAGCTCTCTTGATTCCCTACCATCAAACTCGTATAACAGAAGATGGTCAAAGATGTCCTCAAAATATGAAAAAATTAGCGACCATAGAAGTATATTCTAATATTTACTATTTTAATTATTTTCAATAGGTAAGTATACATTACATAAATGGCTTGTTCTAAACACCATTAATTAAAACATCCAACTTCTTTTACATGCAGAATGGGATAGCCAATGACTAATAAAGTCATCGTCACTTTCATCTTCTTCATTTCAGTGCTTGTCCTCCAAAATGGGGCATTTCGGTTATCTTGTGCAGAGCTGGGTATTTCAGCTTTGAGGTGGTGAGCCTCCATCTCTTGAAAAACTTTATCATTTCATAGTCTTATTTCTCTTATGTAGTAGAGTATCCCCTTGGACTTTTTTTTTGCTACAGTCGGGGGCATGTCCCGACATAGGTTGATATTCGGTTGTTAGAGGCTTTTGTGGGAAGATATGGGTTGGTTGGATATTGATGTACTATTAGCTTTCATAGAGTATCTATTCATCTCTTCAATCTATCTTGAGTCGTACTTCGAATTGTCATTATTATCATTGAGCTCATGAGGTTAGGCGATGGGGTGGTCTCCAGTCCATGATGGGCTTGAGATTCCCGTCACGGTCAAATCCTGGTTTGGGTTATGACATTCTTCTAGATACATCTACAAGAATATTCTACCAAACTTCACTTCTAGCTATATAAGAATAATCTAGATATTTTTTAAAGATAATTATCCTAAATATTATGCTAGAGTATTCTAGACACTTTACTACAAAACTATGATATTAATTCACAAGACTATTCTAGAAATTTTAACTAGAAAACTATGATGATATTCATTCTTTCGAAAATTAACTTTAGATATTTTTTACACTCCCCCTTAAAGTGATTTTTTGGAAGTCATCCCAAACTTGTTGCAGAAGAACTCAAACGAAGCTTTGAACCATGTCTTGGTGAAACTCTTAGCAGTTTTTTCCCAACTCCTCTTTCTTCTTCCAATGATGAAGATTTTTCGTCATCGATTTGTCCTTGCTGAGTTATATGATATTGACTTTTTGAGCTCCCCCTTTCTCCGAACTCCTACACAACTTCATTATCTGGAGACACACATATGATTGAAAATTTTGAGGCTCTAGGATTCAAGATTTTAGAACTTACTCTTTTTGAAGCAACTCCATAACACAAGAATATTTCATCGGTATCTGTCTCCTTATTTGATTCGATGATGATCTGATCATCAATTTTTTATGAAGCCTCAGCACCATAATATGATCCACCACTAGATTTCATTTTTATCTCTTCAATCATATTGTATATATCTCCATCTGCAATTGAGATTTCTTTTTCAACTTCATCATTCATTTGATCACTAGCTTCTTCATCAACTTTCAAAATTTTCTTTGAGCCAGTGATTGACCTTGATATGATGAATAATTGATCAGATACTTCAACTTTCACTATATTTCCCTTAATGCTTTCTCCAATAAAGTCATCACTAGCATATAGAGCTTCAGACATTGTCTGCTCAAAATCCACTTAATACCCTCCACATCCAGACTTTTATTGCCATTTTCAGGATCTGCTTCTTTCATTTCCTTGATAGCAGCTACCATATCACTTGTCTGAATGTTTCAAAATTTTCTCGCTTCTTACCAGTGCCTTCCTTTTTCACATGATGGATTGTATTATATCTGAACCAACCTTTTTCCAAATTTATCAAAGCCAAGGCATTTATCGCTCGACTCTTAGCTGCTAAGCATCTTTCCCAGTCTTCTTCTTCTTCTTCAATAACCTTTTTAGTTATATCCATGTTGCTCTCTGTGGATCGACAATATCTTCTTATATGTCCTACTTTTCCACACCGATAACGTCTAACAGGCTTCTTACTATAATTGCTAAAAAACTCTTCCTCCTTTTCATGTACGCATGAGAATTGAGAGTGAGGCATATCTCTTGCTTTTTCTTTAATGTGCCTCTTGTTAGATACAATAGAATTTTCTTTCCTTTCTTTGACAAATTCACCAGCCAATTATTTGGCTAGTAACTTCTGTGACGACAACAAGTTCTCAAATTCGTCCAAGAATGGTTGTTGTGCCTATCCCTGAGTTGATGTCACAAAAGAAATATATTCTGATTTCAAACCACGAATAATATTTCTTCTTATTCGTGCTTCATAGATAGCCTCATTCGAGTTTAATAAAGAGATATCAGAACATAAATTCTTAATTCTTAATAAATACTCGGCAATAGAAAGATTACCTTGGTTGGCGTTAGCCAATCCATTCTCCAATATCTGTAGTCGAGCTTTAATTTTCTTGTTTAATAACTAATAGAGCGTCCTCCATATTTCATGGGCAGATTTGAACATTATAATATGATCGAATAAACTGGAGGAGATGGGTCGCTTCAAGACAAACTCTGACTTTGCATTAGTCTGCTTTCACTTCTTATATGCACCATCATTTTTCGGTCCATTGTCAGGAGGACTTGTGTTACTTCCGTTGACAATATCCCACAATTCCTCACCCACAAGTTATGATTCCATACATGTCCTTCATACCTTGTAATTGGACTGATTTAGCAACTCCATTCCCAGTTCATTACCACGATCGTTAAAATCTATAGAAAGGAACCAGTTGAACCTACCATTAACCCGATCTTGAATAAAGTTCAAAAGCCAACGTGTGGCTATGGCTCTGATCCCATGTAGATATTAGCAGAAGAATGGTGTAACTGGAGAGACCTTCTGCTAGCCCAAGATCGTTAACTAAAATCGAAAGATTCAACTAAAGAAAAGGGAAGCTACGAAAGTAGAAGCTATTAAATAAGAGAGTTTGGGTATAGAAGAAGACCACTATATATGTTTTGTACTGGATTTATTTTTGGATGGTTACAAATGTACAAGACCCTTCCCTATTGATACTCGTCTATGGATGGTTCTAGAAATTCTTCTAAATACATCTACAAGAATATTGTAGCAAACTTTATCTTCTAGATAGCATCTATAGCTACATAATATGTTATAGCTAAATATGAAAAGTTCCATGACAAAATAGTTTAGCCACATTTTTTTCTTTCCTTAGCATTCGTAGCAAGAAGTGGCGTAACTAAAAGTTACCTACAGACTTTACATGGTCTGTGACTAAGGACAAATACTTACAGCTATAAAATAAATTATGTTGTAGCAGTGGTGGTTAAAAAATTTTACTACGAAATATATACTTATAGCAAATAAATTTTACTCTTTGCCTCAACAACTAGAAATTGTAGCAATTTTTTTTTATATTATAGCCATAATATATTCTATTGTGGAAAAATATTTGATATCTTTGCTTTGAAAATTTAAAATTTGTGACCATCATACATTCTAGTCTGGTGACAATAATACTTGCATTTAGCTACAAGTTAGAAAATCTATAACTATAAAATGAAGTATTTGCCACAAAAAAATTTCGACATGGCTTAGAATTTATTCATTTTTTCGTGAAATACATAAATTATAGTCACTTTTTAATTTGCTAGGAAATGTGAAAATAGACACCCATATTTTTTACAATTATGGAGGTTTAACCGCAACTATAAAAATTCATCGCTACAGATTGAAGAATATTTTCATAAATGTTATTAATAATAAGAATTTATGTAACATTGCGAAAATTAAAACAAAAACAATTCCGTTATTATAAATTAAAGAATTTTTTACAAGCTTTGTAAACAAGAAAAGTTACATAATGTAGCTACAACTCATTTTGAGATTTTAAAATAATTGTCAAATACGTATATTGTATTTTACAATCTCTTTCAGAAATAGTCACAATATATAATTCTTTTGAGACACTATCTTGTTTGAGTCCAAAGCAGCATCGTCTTCTATCTCTTCTTTTGTGGTCTTCAATTGCACCTTAGCTTGATCAAAATCCATCCTAATTTGTCATTTACATGCTCTTATTCCATTAATATCCCTATCAATAATGATACAATATTTCAACACCAATAAAATTATAAGACCAACAAATTATATATGCATGTGTGTGCATACGTAGAATTTCAAGAAGAAAAATATGTCTTAATTCTTTTACTAAAATTTTTAACAAATAAAATTTTTTAAAAAAAATACTAAGCAACCAAAGAAGTTAACAAACCTGTAACAGGATTCAAATTTCAATATAACAACAAGAAACATATTCAGTGTAATCCTATAAGCAATAGATCTCAAATTTCAAAATCAATATAAAAATTCATGTTAACAAAATATTACCTTCAAATTAACAAAACTATATATAATCCAATGCAATTCTCTCATATTTTAAAAATTATTTTATCTACTTGAAGAATTTCATATTGTAAAACCTATCTTAAAAAAATATATTAATTTACAATACATCATAAAGATTTTAAAATCAAATTAAAATCTGAGAAGAAAAATGGTGAGGGGCGCCAGGGGAGGGAGGGGGCGCCGGGGGAGGGAGGGGGTTAGAGGAAAGTG
>CM061541.1:34757621-34795121 GCA_030864215.1 Capsicum pubescens
ATAGAAGAAGTAGAACTAGAGATTACATATTCTAATAATAGATTAGGGTATTTTAGTAAATTAGTAAACATACAATTAGTTATTATCATCTAGCATAACAAAATAGCTTCGTTTAAACGCCTTGAATATTTAGATCTTAGATTTCAACCTGAAAAGAAATACAGAGTGTTAAAAAATAATACGACTATAAGGTGTAATTTTAGCCAAGGAGAACACATTTTACATTCAGAAGATAAACAATATAATATCATAATAGATTTAATAATAAATTTAAGTGAAAAAATTCAGGAAAAAGATAATAATATAATAAGAATCTTTGAAGAAGTAGAAGTTACTCAAAATAAACAGAAAAAGATACTAGAAAAAATAGAGGAAAATTTAGATTATTTAAAATCTCAAGGGTTAGAAATAAACAGGAAAGTTCAGTATTTAAATAAAAAATTCAATCTAGAAAAGATACCTACAAAAATAGAAATAGAAAAATTAATAAAAACTATAGCAGAAAAAACAAAAGAGTTAGAAATTAAAACCACTCAACTAGTAACAAAAATTGTAGAGCAAATAGAGTTAATAAATAAAGAAATAAGAGAGTTGAAAATAACAATACAAAGATTAGAAGAAATATCACTTTCATGAGTGAAGAAGATAAAAATTATAGTGAGTCACAAGAAAAATCAAAAAACTATCATAGCGAACCAAAAGGATTATCTAAGCATATACCTTCAAGTATAACAGATAAAATTTTGTTAAAACAAAATAATACTATAATAGAATTCTTATTAGACTTACATAAAAAGATAGATATCTTAATTAAGGGTAAAGAAGCTCAAAAACCAGTGCAGCAAGAACCAGAATTACCAGAATTGCATAAAAAGATAGATATCTTAATTAAAAGTAAGGAGTTTAAAGAACCCAAAAATACTGAAATAGACGAACTTATTAACCAACTAAAAAGAACTGAACTAACCTCTAGACAAGAAAAAAGAAATATAATTAGAAAATCACAAAAATGGACTTTCTATTAAATAGACGGAGAACCATCGAAAACAACGAAAGACAAGGAGAAGAAAGACAAAGAATAAGTTTTTCTGAAAATAGAATAGGAAATAATAGTATAGTATCTAGAATACTTAGAAGATGACCAACTACAGAAATGAATCAAGAACTAAATGAAATAATAGATGTAGATAAAGACTTACAAATTTTTCAACAACATCAGTTAAAACTATTAAACCCTAAGACATTATACAATGCTAGATATTTTTCAACAGATAATCAGTTGTATAGACATTATAGGGAAGAACAGATATCGGCTATAGGAGAAAATTTTACAATATTAGATCTAGTAGACTCTAAATCTTTAAAACATATAAAAGATAAAATGTTGCTAATGCATATGGGATTAATTGTTATAGGAATAAAAGGATTAACTAGAAAAAATCTAGGATCTAAAGTACTTATAACAATATACGATGACAGATGGTCAGACATTAAGAAATCAATAATAGGATTAACTGAAGTAGATATGACAAATAATGGAGGAATATTCAACATAAGTCCAGATTTCCTAATGAACCTACAAGAATTTGGAAAAAACATTAAAATAGGAATTCACACTAAAGAGTATGAAGAAATGAATAGTGGTAACAATTTATTAATGTGTGTAGGATTTATTGGAAAATTAACATTAAGTAGTAATACTAAATTTAAATTAAAAGTAAATGATGTAGTTGAAGTCATGGGAAATAAAGGTATAAGGTTAATAAAACAAATAAAAATAGACCCAGAGGTATATGCAGGGTTAGAATGGAATCTAAACAAATTTAATAAATCAAAAATCCTTACACCAGAATCTCATTTACTATATACTAAAAGTAAGGGAGAAACTTCAGTTAGATTTACAGATTATAATTATACAACTAGAAGAGATTTAGACGACGCTGGAATATAAAGTACTATAGAAACAGAGAAAGAATTTATGAATATAGAAGTTTTACAAGAAGGCGACGAAGTAGATATAGTAATAGAAAAAGCTCAAATGTAGCAGAAGAATATAAACATATAACCCTTAAATGTAAAGGATGTCAGAAAGATGAAATGAAAATAAAAGAATGTATAGAACATTTCAAAAACTGCTTGGAAAAAAGTGATAACCTAGGATATAGAAATAACGAAGAATTAATTTTTGAAAAGAAAGATGAAGATACAAAATCCATACTAAGTTCCATAATGAGTTATAAAGAATTAGCAGAATTAGAAGCAACTAGTTCAACAAGTGCTAGCCCTTTCCAACATACAAACCCGAATCCTCAACCAATAGATTATAGTACAGGTAATATTCCTAGGAGGACAGCAATTAGGATAAATTCAGATACAGAACTTAGAGGAGATATTATAAGACCAGCAGAAAAGAGAATGCCAATAGAAGAACCAATTAAACTACAAGAAGGAGGTAGTAAAGGTAAAATACTAAATATAGCATCACATGACCCACAAATGTGGGATACAGTAATAGATTTTTGGAAAGAAATAGTAGCAGCAGATTATTTAAGACATTATACAGAAACTGATATAGAAACAATGTACAAATACTTAGAGACTTTTTTAGGAGAATCGGCAAAAGCTGCGTGGGAAAGTTTTAAAACTAATTGCTCATATGACTTTCAGGTTCTGTTAAGTACGGATCCAAATCCCTATAACTTTACAAATAAAATGCATATGTTATTAATCGTAAAAGATCCAAATAGTGGATTATTAGCATTACAAAAAGAAGCTTTAATAAAACTAGAACAACTTAGCATCTCACACTGGGTATATATAAAGAAATTTTTACAAGATTATTTTTATTACTGCACGGTCAGCCGAAATACTTTTAATGAAGAACTAGGTAAAAAACTATTTAATAAGCTACCAAGAGCTTTAGGAAGAGAAATAGAAGAAAGATGGTATAAAAGAAACGGTGTAGTAGCTAGCCCAAACGTAAAATGGACCATAGGATATAGAACTCAACATATAATGGATATACTAACAGAAAAATGTACGAATATATAAATACAAAAACAACTAAAAAGAAATGAAATGAATTTCTGTAAATCTATTATATACACAACCCAAAATTATGATAATCAGAAAAAACCTAACAGATATAAGAAAAAATATAACCAAAAACCATTTAGTCGTAAACAATACTTCTTAAGAAAATCAAAAGCTAAAAAACCATGGCTAAAGAAATATAGACATGTTAGAAAATATAGGAATGATAGAAACTATAAAAACAAATTAAAATGTTATACTTGTGGAAGCATAGATCATTTAGCTAATGTGTGTCCAAAAAGAAATAATAATAGAACTAGAAATTCTCAATCAATAGAAGATTTTCAAGAAACACTACTAAATGTAGACGAATACATGTCAGATACAGAAAGTATATATTCAATAATAAGTTTTGATATAGAAGACATTTCTAAAACTAAATCTTCAGATTCAGAAGAGGATAATTTAGTAAATGAGTTAGGACAGGAAATAGATCATCTAGATGATTTAGATTTAAGTAACCTAGTAATTAATAATTTAATGAATGTCACTCAAGAATGTGTACATGAATTTCAAAAATATAAAGGTCTAGACAGTAATAGATGTCGTATATGTAGTTGGTACCCCATCAAAGAAAATAGAGTTAAATGTAGAAAATGTTATTTAGAAGCCAGTGTAAATTGTATAGAAAACACTCCAAAGATAAAAATAGAATCAGAACCAAATAGAGAACCAAATTACACAAATAATCAAATTCTAAATTTAAGAGTAGCAACTCTAGAAGTCAGAGTAAATAATCTAGAACAAAGGCTAACTACCTTCGAAAAAGGAAAAGCTAAAATAACTAGAGAAGAAATAAATATACAAGAAGATACACAAGAAAATGTACATTTAGAAAAATTAGAAGCAGAACTTATGAACATAGAAGATAATGGCACTAGCCTAATATGTAATGAAGATAAAGATTTTTCTACCATAAAAGTATTAGTGAAAATTAGAATCCGAGATATAGAGATAGAAACTCTAGCACTAATAGACCCAGGATGTACCAGTTGTATAGTTAATAAAGAAATAGCACTAGAACAATTACTAAAGACTTTTGATAAACCCATAACAGCTACACAAATGGACGGATCGCAGAATATATATTATTATTACATAGAAAATGCACAAATAAGTTTCTTAAACACATGTAATGAATTCTACAAGCCAACTTACAATATTAACAGAATATTAGCAAGAGATTTAAACATAGGTTCAGACTTTGTAATAGGACTGCGTTTTTGCATACAAAATAGAGAAGGATGTCTCTTAACAAGAGATGAAATAATACTATTTAAAAATCTAACCTATACTCCAGTACAAACAGTAACATTACCAACAGTATATAGAACACTAAGAACACACAAAAAGGAAATAGCTTCTAAACCATGTTGTGAAGGATGCTCAAATAATGATAAATTTCAAAATCAATGCCAAAATAGTAACCTATTAAAAGAAAATAAAACGCTAAAGGAAAATATTAAAGAATTAAAAAATTACACACTAATTAATGCAGAAGGATTAGAATATATAGAAGAAATAGAAAAAGATTATACATTAATAAATGCTGAAACTCAATTTTATAATTTTCAAAAAGGAATAAACACAATAGGAATGATAAATATTCCAAAAGACTTAGACAATGTAATAACAATTCTAGATAAAATGGAAATAATAGGTGAAAAGCCTTTAGCACATTGGAATTCTAATGAGATAACATGTAAATTAGAAATTATTAACCCAGAATATACAATAAAAACAACATCTATAGAAGCTAATAATGAAGATACTGAAGAATTCGATAGACAAATTAAAGAATTATTAACTCTGAAAGTAATAAGAAGATCAACTTCTAAACATAGGTCAACGACATTTATGGTAAGAAATCATAGTGAACAGGTAAGAGGAAAAGCAAGAATGGTAATAAATTACAAAAGACTAAATGATAATACTAAAACAGATGCATATAAATTATCAGACAAAAGTGAATTAATTAATAAAATCCAAGGTAAAAGAATATATAGTAAATTTGATTGTAAATCAGGATATTGGCAGGTAAAGATGCACCCAGACAGTATAGAATGGACAACATTAACTTGTCCAAGAGGACATTTTGAATGGCTGGTTATGCCTTTTGGCTTAAAGACAGCTCCACCCATTTTTCAAAGAAAATTTGATAATATTTTTGGGGAATATAACAACATTGTATTAGTCTATGTAGATGATATTCTAGTATTTAGTAAAAATATGGAAGAACATTTAGGACACTTACAAACAGTCTTTAGGTTATTTGTAAAACATGAAATAATAATAAGTAAAAAGAAAATGAAACTATGTAAAACCTATATTAATTTTCTAGGAGTAATTTTAGGGGAAGGTAAGATTAAAATTCAACCACATATAGCAAAGAAAGTATTAGAAATGTCAGACAAATAAGAAAATACCAAAGACTTACAAAAATTTCTAGGATTAGTAAATTACGCTAGAAATTTCATTCAAGACTTAGGTAAAATAGCTGATCTTTATATGCTAAAACTAGAAGTAAAGGTCAAAAATATTTAAATAATGAAGACATTAAATTAGTCCAACAAATTAAAGAAAGAGTTAAACATATTCCAGACTTAAAAATTCCACTAGAAATCGATTATTTAATCGTTCAGACAGACGGAAGTAAATTAGGATGGGGAGCCATATTAAAAACAAGACCTAATAAATATAGTCGTAAAAATAAAGAACAAATATGCGCCTATCAAAGTGGTTTATATAAAGAAAAAGAAAACATGAGTGCTATAGATTTAGAAGTACTAGCCATTATATATGGCCTAAACAGTTTTAAATTATATATATTAAATAAATATGAAGTTTTGGTAAGGACAAACTGTGAAGCTATAGTCAAGATTAGTCAACAAGTTAAAGACAAGTCTAGTAGTAGAAGAAGATGCTTAAATTTCACCGACACCATATCAGTCTATACAAATATTGTTTTTGAGTATATAAAAGGTAAAGAAAATTACTTAGCAGACCAATTAAGCAGATTACAGCTAAAAACTAAACCTGTTTTAAACTAAATTTATATTTGTTTCAGCATGAGACCAACCGGTCAACCTAATACAGACAAAGGCAAGGGAGTAGCATCTTCCTCGTCACAAGACATCTACTACCAGACGATGCTAGGTAATATTAGATTCAGACCACAAGACTCAGTAGATACACTAGAAAGGATAGATTTTGGACTATACAATTTAATTGCTTATCCTTCTTGCAATTTATCTTTTAGACCAAGACCTGAACATGTTTTAGATAGACCACAAAAATGCTTAGTAGACAATCTATGGATAGCTTTTAATAAATCAGACCATAAACATTTTTTAGCATCCATGAATGCATTATGTCAATATATGTCAGACAAAAGTAAGCTTAGGTTTAAATATTATGTAGTCATACATGGTAGAACAAATGGAATTTTTCATACATGGTTAGAAGTAATGAATTTCGTAAATGGTATGAGAGCCCCTTTTTATAAGGGTTTTAATGATTTTTCTGAAGCCTCAGATTATGTCAGAGGACATTTAGGACCAATTTTTTATATATCTCCATCCCTTAGACAGATGAAGGACCAGCTTCATCTTCATTTTTGGGCAAAATGGTAGCCATTAACGAATTTGACTTGTCTTTATCAGTTACCGTTTGAACTGGACTAGCTGTACCATCATCCGGTATAGTGGATTTTTTAGCATTCAGAGGGGAATGCACACCCTTCTCATCCATTTTTCCTGGAGATAGAGAACTCTACGTCTGCGTACTTGTGTTTGTATTCTTTGTCTGATACTTACTGAGCTTGTCTTGGAGAGTCTGTACTTGCTCCATTAATTTAGAATTTTCTGTGATAAGGGCCTCCTTTTGAAGATTCAGTCTTTTGAATGCTTCGATCATTGCGATGCAGTGATCACAAAAAATTATTTTTCCTATGTCTCTTTGGATATTATATTGAAGTGTCTGATTAGGATTATATCTAAGGGATGGAGATATATAAAAATTTGGTCTTAAATGTCCTCTGACATAATCTGAGGCTTCAGAGAAATCATTAAAACCCTTATAAAGAGGGGCTCTCATACCATTTACGGAATCCATTACTTCTAACTATGTCTGAAAAATTCCATTTGTTCTACCATGTATGACTACATAATATTTAAACCAAGGCTTACTTTTGTCTGACATATATTGACATAATGCATTCATGGATGCTAAAAAATGTTTATGGTCTGATTTATTAAAAGCTATCCATAGATTGTCTACTAAGCATTTTTGCGGTCTATCTAAAACATGTTTAGGTCTTGGTCTAAAAGATAAGTTGCAAGAAGGATAGACAATTAAATTGTATGGTCCAAAATCTACTATTTCTTTTCATAAATCTATTACTGTATCCCACATTTGTGGGTCATGTGCTGTTATATTTAGTATTTTACCTTTACTACCTCTTTCTTGTAGTTTAATTGGTTCTTCTATTGGCATTCTCTTTCCTGCTGGTCTTATATTATCTCCTCTAAGTTCTGTATTTGGATTTATCCTAACTGTTGTCCTCCTAGGTACATTACCTGTACTATAATCTATTGGTTGAGGATTCGGGTTTGTCTGTTGGAAAGGGCTAGCACTTGTTGAACTAGTTGCTTCTAATTCTGCTAATTCTTTATAACTCATTATGGAACTTAGTATGGATTTTGTATCTTCATCTTTCTTTTCAGAAATTAATTCTTCGTTATTTCTATATCCTAGGTTATCACTTCTTTCCAAGACGTTTTTAAAATATTCTATACATTCTTTTATTTCCATTTCATCTTTTTGACATCCTTTACATTTAAAAGTTATATGTTTATATTCTTCTGCTAACATTTGAGCTTTTTCTATTACTATATCTACTTCGTAGCCTTCTTGTAAAACTTCTATATTCATAAATTTTTGCTTTGTTTCTATAGTACTTTCTGTTTCAGCGTCGTCTAAATCTCTTCTAGTTGTATAATTATAATTTGTAAATCTAACTGAAGTTTCTCCCTTACTTGTAGTATATAGTAAATGAGATTCTGGTGTAAGGATTTTTGATTTATTAAATTTGTTTAGATTCCATTCTAACCCTGCATATACCTATGGGTCTATTTTTATTGGTTTTATTAACCTTATACCTTTATTTCCCATGACTTCAACTACATCATTTACTTTTAATTTAAATTTAGTATTACTATTTAATGTTAATTTTCCAATAAATCCTACACACATTAATAAATTGTTACCACTATTCATTTCTTCATACCCTTTAGTTTGAATTCCTATTTTAATGTTTTTTCCAAATTCTTGTAGGTTCATTAGGAAATCTGGACTTATGTTGAATATTCCTCCATTATTTGTCATATCTACTTCAATTAATTCTATTATTGATTTCTTAATGTCTGACCATCTGTCATCGTATATTGTTATTAGTACTTTAGATCCTAGATTTTTTCTAGTTAATCCTTTTACTCCTATAACAATTAATCCCATATGCATTAGCAACATTTTATCTTTTATATGTTTTAAAGATTTAGAGTCTACTAGATCTAATATTGTAAAATTTTCTCCTATAGTCGATATCTGTTCTTCCGTATAATGTCTATACAACTGATTATCTGTTGAAAAATATCTAGCATTGTATAATGTCTTAGGGTTTAGTAGTTTTAACTGATGTTGTTGAAAAATTTGTAAGTCTTTATCTACATCTATTATTTCATTTAGTTCTTGATTCTGTTCTGTAGTTGGTCGTCTTCTAAGTATTCTAGATACTATAGTATTATTTCCTATTCTATTCTCAGAAAAACTTATTCTTTGTCTTTCTTCTCCTTGTCTTTCGTTGTTTTCGATGGTTCTCCGTCTATTTGATAGAAAATCCATTTTTGTGGTTTTCTAATTATATTTCTTTTTTCTTGTCTAGAGGTTAGTTCAGTTCTTTTTAGTTGGTTAATAAGTTCGTCTATTTCAGTATTTTTGGGTTCTTGAAACTCCTTACATAAAAAGATAGATATCTTAATTAAGGGTAAAGAAGCTCAAAAACCAGTGCAGCAAGAACCAGAATTACCAGAATTGCATAAAAAGATAGATATCTTAATTAAATCTATATTTTCCCAAAAAAAAAAAATTTATTTTTTTATTTTACCCGTTTCATCTCTTCCTCTTAACTTATGTTCTTAACAGATTACTTCTTTAACCACACCCCGAAAACTTCATCTGGCAACTAACACTCGTCCTTCGTCTATTCTGTAGACATAGCGGACTTATCAAGACCAGAATTCCTAGGAATTTACAGGTTAATCCATCGTTTTTATTAAGAAATTGAGAGGTTGACCATATATATATATATATATATATATATATATATATATATATAGTAAGATCATATAAAATTGAATTGAGTCAAATGATGAACACCTCTAATTACACTAAAATTTTAAAAGTATTGTTTCAATATATCATATCTAAATCAAATAATAATTCTTAAAATATTTGATCGAGATGAAGTTGGAATAATACTTATTGAAGTTTTTCTGAATTCTAGCATGATTAGTTAATTGAAATGAGTACAATTAAATATTTATTTAAGTTATATTTAAGACTTACAAGCTATAAAATTAACATTGAACTATTAATACCTTCAGTCACATTAGATTAATAAATATATAATTTTGATGAAACAAATTTGAGTAAAATAACAATTCTGAAAGCACTTAATCAGGATTAAGTTTCAGCAAGATTTAGTGAACTTATATTTATGTTCAACATAATTAGTTAATCGAAAATTAATTAAAAGTCCCTATATATTGAAATTATACTTAAAATTCACAAGTAGGCATATAGTATTAAATCGAATGAAATGATTAACACCTCTAGTTACACTAATTTAGTATTGCAATAACAAATTTTAGCTTATGATAAAAATTAATTACTAGCTACAAAATTTTATAATAATATTAAAATTCACAAGTAGACATTAATGATGCTCTTCCAATTTTATCTTTCAGTAAATAAAAATAATTTTACATGAACAGAAAGTTATCAAAGAGTTGCATCCTCTTCAAGGTATTTGTCAAGAAGAAGTTACTAAAAGCACTTTTTATATTTTAACAATGTATATTTAATAAGGGATACGATCAAACTAAAAACACCACTTATTTAGGATCGGATGAGTATAGCTACTATTATTAAGCTAACTGTTTCCACAATTTTTTGGTAGTCAAAGAAAAAATGTTTGTTAGCTACAATATTTTATTTCAACAACTTTTTTCATGGCTAAACGATCACTATTACTACAATAAATTTAAACACACCTCAACAATTAATAGACAAATACAAAAAATTTGGGTAGCAAAATCTCTATGGCTATATTATTTAACTTATTGCACTAACTTTTGTAATTTGAAGCAAAAACATCAATTTAGCCGCAATAGTTTATTTCAAATAATTTTGTTATGGCTAAGAGGTGACTAATATTAATACAATAAATTTCAACTTGTGGCAAAAATTAACAATTAGATACAAAATTATGTTATAACAAAAAAAGAAGCGGCTATATCATTTAACTCCTGCCACAATTTTTTCATACTTGAAGTAAAAAAAAATTATTTAGCTATAATATTTTATTTTAAATATTCTTTTGTGGCTAAAAGGTTACTATTGCTACAATAACATATATCGTGTAGCAAAAACTTATTATTAGCCACAAAATTTACTGTCGCAATAAAATTGTAGCTATTTAGTAATTACTGTCACGGTTGCTAGTAATTGTAACAAAATGAGGAATTAGCTTTGTCCGTTTTAATTTTCATGGCTAATAAATTTTAAAAAAATTTAAATAGCTACAAAATTTAAAATTTTGTGGCTATTACTAGTTAATAGCTACAATTTCTAAATTTGTAGCTTCATTTTTTGTAGCTATAAATGTCTTTTTGTAGTGATAACTATCCTAAATATTATACTAGAGTATTCTGGAGACTTAAATTAAAAACTATGTTATTAATTCACAAGGTTATTCTAGAAATTTTAACTAAAAAACTATGATGATATTCATTTTTCCGAAAACTCACTTTAGATAATCTTCACACCAATTTTAAAAATGCACCGACTCGTTAGTCCTTAGGATGGTAAGAACTCATGCTACAAAATTAAATGGTGCACAGAATCAATTTCTTCTAAATAAATTTTTTTCCTTCTATTTTCAAGCGCTACACTCATATTCTAAAAATCTGAATTCACCAATCCTGACACCGTTGCTATGATCCACTTTAAGCCTTCATTTTATTGCAAAATTGACAAGTTTCCTCAGAGGAATATAAGCCAAAAAAAAAAAAGAGAGAGTAGAGTGTAAACTTGTGACAACTTTAGATAGATAGACTTGTCTACATTATCAGAAAATAAGATACCCCAAAGGTGAACACTCATGCGATGGCCGTAAACAAGAACTAAGACTAGATTAATTCATCTTTTTATAACTATTTTTACAAATTTGAAAATTTATTACGATAATAATTAATCTTTCTCATTTTTCAATCAACGATGACCAATCAGTCGTAACTGTTTTCAGGCTATATTAGTTGTCAAGCTCTATTGATTCCCCGCCATCAAATTCATATAACAGAAGATGGTCAAAGATTTCCTCAAAATATGAAAAATTTAGCGACCGTAGAAGTATATTCTAATATTAGAACTGTGTCAACAAGATGTCACGGATGAAATTCACCATTGGATAATTTAAGTAAATTGCCATCTTTATTTATTGTTGACTTGTTGTATTTACTATTTTAATTGTTTTCAATAGGTAAGTATACATTATATAAATGGCTTGTTCTAAACACCATTAATTAAAACATCCAACTTCTTTTACATGCAAAATGGGACAGCCAATGACTAATAAAGTCATCGTCACCTTCATCTTCTTCATTTCAGTGCTTGTCCTCCATACTGAATCAATTCAGCCTCCATTTTCATGTGACTCCAACTCAGTTACCAGTGCCTTTCCCTTCTGCAATGCTTCATTACCAATCTCACAAAGGGCAAAAGACCTTGTTTCGCGTCTCACTGTGGACGAGAAAATCCTACAACTGGTTCATACGGCGCCTGCAATACCTCGACTGGGTATCTCTGCCTATCAGTGGTGGTCTGAGGGTTTACATGGCGTTTCTAAGTCTGGAAGAGGCATGTCTTTCAATGGCACCATTAAAGGTGCAACGCAGTTCCCTCAAGTCATTCTTACTGCTTCGGCCTTTGATGAAAATCTCTGGTATCGTATTGCTCAGGTATTAAAAAGTTGTTTTTAACCTATACGGTATTATTTTCTATAGGCACAATATAATTTTTCGACGAAGAGTGTTTAAGAAACCACGTACCCTTGAGTCAATGCAGCTATGTCACTGTTTACGCAGACATGAACCATCTATGTGTGCGAGCTCGCACACACGTAGGGTTATCGTCAACATATTTATGCTACAAAATTACTTAAAATGTACTCGATTCTTTTAAGTTGTCAACGTCTGTCCTTGCATGCATCTTAGCAGAATATTAGTTAAAATGAAATTTTGACTGAAGTATATTTCCATATTCTTGAATTTCATTTTACACTCTTTCACCACATTAATTATCTCTACATTTGTTAAGACTCAAAAGTGAGGTGGAAAAAAGTAATTAATTCTATCTTAATTTTTAAAATTGACAAGCCCTTTGCTACGTTATTATAACTAATAATAGACGGAGGGGGTGGGGGGGCAATTATAGATAACTTAATGATCTTACAATTTGTATGGCATGAATTAAAACCGTATCCACTTTAGGTTTAAGTTGGAAAAAATTATTGAGCAGAAGAGAAGTGTGTTTTGTTTGTTAAACTTGTTGTTTTCTGTAGGCAATTGGAAGAGAGGCAAGGGCAGTGTACAATGCAGGTCAGCTACAGGGACTGACATTATGGTCACCAAATATAAACATATTCAGGGATCCAAGGTGGGGGAGAGGCCAAGAGACACCAGGGGAAGACCCTATGGTGGTGGGAAAATATGGAGTGGCTTATGTACGAGGACTTCAAGGAGATAGTTTTGAAGGTGGGAAGCTTAAAGATGGGCATCTTCAAATCTCTGCTTGTTGTAAGCACTTCATTGCTCAAGATATGGATAATTGGAATGGCTTCCATCGTTACACCTTCGATGCTCAAGTAAGTCTTAACTAACTCTGTCGCTGCAGTACGTACATTGATATTAGCAATATCTTGTTGATAGCTTTCAAATGTTCAAGTTTGTTAACGGAGGAAATTTCCATTTTCGGAATGACAAATACTTCTTTGGGCTCCCTGTGATATATATGCCACGCCCAAGAAGTTTTGCATGTGAGAGAATTTGTTGCAGATCTATAATAACTAGACATATCTTTCTCCGACAAAATAAACTTATAGATTAGACGGTTCATATAAAGCAGTTAAGTTGTTAAATGAAGATGTGTTCACACACTTCAAGAGTAACATTTACAAGATCGTCAGCGCTATTTCTGTTCTAATACGTGGAGTTATTCAGGTCTTGAAGCAAGATTTGGCAGATTCATATGAACCACCCTTCAAGAGTTGCGTGGAACAAGGGAAAGCCAGCAGTATAATGTGTGCTTACAGTCTTATCAATGGGATCCCAAATTGTGCCAGCTATGATCTTTTGACAACTACTGTCCGTGAAAAATGGGGTCTCCAAGGGTAATTTCCCCAAAATAGAAGAGAATATTGAATCATTTTCATTTCGTTCCTACCTGAAACTTAATTGTTGTATGTAATTTTCAGGTACATCGTATCAGATTGCGATGCAGTTAATGTTATGTATGCTAATCAAAGTTATGCTAAAGAACCAGAAGATGCAGTAGCTGCTACCCTCAAAGCTGGTAACGGATCCACCCTCTTTTTCTATTACATTGCTGTTAAAAGTGCAAACTTTCCTAAAAAACTAATGAGGAGAATAAACAATTTATCTTGCTTGTTTGTGAAATCGGAGATTGCATGTAGTCAAATTCTGCTTGTAAGAAAAAGCTAGTACAGTAGTAAAATAGAACATTGATTGAGTCAATATGCATAATGAGAAAATATGTCGAAACAAGGTATAACAACTAGAAATTCCTTTCAAATCTTAAGAAAACTTCATGGATGAAAACTAAATATGTCTGTGTTCTCGGCAATGAAATTTCAGGCATGGATTTGAATTGTGGCTCCCACTTGAAGGTATACACAAAATTAGCTCTAGAGAAGCAGAAAGTACAAGAATCTGACATAGACCGGGCTCTTCACAATCTCTTCTCGATTAGAATGAGGCTGGGGTTGTTCAACGGCGACCCAGGAAAATTGGAATATGGAGATATTTCTGCAGCAGAGGTTTGTAGTCAAAAACACCGCGAACTAGCCCTTGAAGCAGCAAGAAATAGCATTGTCCTTCTAAAAAATTCTGATAGGCTTCTTCCACTTTCAAAGAACAAGACAACATCCCTTGCTGTAATAGGTCCCAACGCAAATGATTCTAAAATACTTCTAGGAAACTATCACGGCGATCCTTGCAGCAATGTTACATTACTCCAAGGACTTCAGGGATATGTTGCAAATACAATGTACCATCCAGGCTGCAATTTCACAAACTGTACGTTTGCTGCAATACATGAAGCAGTTGATATAGCGAAAAAAGCAGACTATGTTGTTCTAGTAATGGGATTAGACCAGACTCTTGAGAGGGAGTCGCTCGACCGGACAGAATTGGGGCTGCCTGGTATGCAAGAGAAACTCGTTACAGCAATCGTCCAAGCTGCCTCAAAACCTGTTATACTGGTTTTGATGTGTGGAGGTCCAGTGGATGTATCTTTTGCAAAGGATAACCAAAAAATAGGAGGCATTTTGTGGGTTGGTTATCCTGGTGAGGTTGGAGCTGCTGCATTAGCAGAGATACTTTTCGGCGAGCACAATCCAGGTTACGTTCATTTTCGACAATCTTTGTGGTTACTCTATTTTCTCAAATGATGTTAAATTATTATCTATTGCTGGAAACTTGCTAGACATGAAAAAATACATTACTTTTCAGGGGGGAAATTACCGGTCACTTGGTATCCCAAGGAATTCAACAAAGTACCAATGAATGACATGAGGATGCGACCTGTATCATCCAATGGATATCCAGGGCGCACATACAGATTCTACAAGGGGCCAAAAGTTTTCGAATTTGGCTTTGGTCTCAGCTACACTAATTACTCTTACTCGTTTGCCTCTGTCAACCAAAACAAGCTACATTTCAAGAACCTGAAGGTCAACAAGGCAACTGAAAACTGTTCTGTTCTGAACATTGCTGTTTCAGACATTGGATCAGAAGTATGTAACAACGCGATGATCACAGTTAAAGTTGCGGTGAAAAATCAGGGAGAAATGGCTGGTAAGCACCCTGTATTGTTGTTCCTGAGGCACTCTAACACGGTGGATGAGGTTCCAAGAAAGACACTGATAGGATTCAAGAGTGTGAATTTGGAAGCAGGGTGTAATACCAGTATTACATTTGATGTGAAACCTTGTGAGCACTTTGCTAGGGCTAATAAAGATGGTTCATTAGTCATTGATGAAGGGAAATATTTCCTTCTTGTGGGAGATGAGGAGTATCCTGTTACTGTATTTGTATGATCTCCCACATTTAAGTTTTCCGTTAGATTTAAGTAAATATCAAGTAAAAATTAATTATGGAAGGTGATTTATCCAATAATTCGGTGTCATAGTCAATTTTCCTGCCGAGGTATTTCAATTTTCTTTTTCCCTTCTTCCTGATTGACATCGCATATGAAAAGCGGAGGGACTATCTGCAATGGAAGAAAACATTTCGAGTACATGGCAGCCGGAGCAAAGAACATGTGGCGGTTAGGACACGCAGCAAAAAAGTCCGAGACAGGCAAGACGTTAAAAAGATCAGCATCCGAAAGAGGCATCCCCAGCAACAAAAGAAAAGGCCTTCAGGGACATGCATAGAGCATAGGATATTCATCAATATATAGACCCTTTGGGACTGAGTAATCACGTTTGGTCCAAAAATATGTTTTGGGTGAAATTGTGATTAGGCGAACATATTTGTTATCTTGCCACCACAAGAGCACAACCCTATTGATTGTCAAATGAGTGGATTGAGATGAAATTTGATGAATTAACATGTGTTGAGTTAATAAATGAGCGTTGTCAATTAACTCACTCAAAAATTACATCTAATTCTTAACGGCCAAGTTTTAGTTATCTTATCTGTTCTTTAGAAAAACTAGTTTAAGTGTCCATTTGTTGTATTTGTTCTTCAGTAAAATCCCTCAATTCAGGTTCCTCCTTAACAGTACTGTTAGCCACCACCAACCTCTCTTGTGTTTCGCCCTTTTTAGTTATGGAAATGCTCTACTTTTCTTGGATCTCCTCCACTTGTGTACTTTTCTGCACACTTGAACTATTACCTGGTTCAGAGCTTTTGTTTGGCGATTGCACCGTCCCTCCTGGAATGTTTCTTGACTTCACTTCTTACTCCTTGTTTTTGAATGGTGATTCCTTCCTATTTCTATTTCCACTGTTAGATATTTCCCCTTGTTTTTCACTATCTTCATTGACTCGTTGCACACTGTTATGACTAATAGCTTCATTCACCTATTCTTTTGATGTCTGGACTTGTTGTCCTTGTGTGTCACTAGGACCCTCTATATTATCCTTCTCATCGTCTGCTAATGCATCAAATTGATTTGTAGTGGTAAGACCTAGTCTATGTATTCCAGACTTGATCCTATTTCCACCTCCCTTGTTGCCTTCTTCTACCTGCACCTCTTTTATTCCTTGGTTCCTTGAAATCCACCTCCTCATTGTGTTTACCTTTGTTGTGTCTTCTTCTTTTCCTCATGGCGTTTTTTCATTGTCTTCCTTGTGATTATCTCCTTCCTTTTGATTGTTTCTTCTTCTTTCTGTTGTGTATTGTTTTGTTGTTTTGGATCTTCCTTCTCCTTCTTTGGATATAACTCGGTGAAGAGATATACGAGCTGCCCTCCAACTTTGGTACCTAGTCCCAAACACGTTTAAACAGCAAGACAACAATACAATACTTGAAATGAGTAAATAAGAAACACAACAATTTTACATGGATACTCGTTGCTCAAAGGAGAAAACCACGACCTGCCTCCAAGATTTCCAAACCTCCATTAATATTCAAGTAAACTTGAATACAAACTCCATGACATCAAGGATTAAGACTCCTACCCTTCTTCTCCTAGTAATAATTCTATTACAAAGAGAAATGTGCAATACCTCTACTGCACCAACACTCAGCTAACTCTAACTGAGTCGACAAGCTAACTCTAGCTTCGATATCACCTAACTCTTGATGACAAAAATGAGTTTGGGAACTGATAGGCTATGAAGGAAAAGATTTTTAGAACTAGGTAGATGAGTGATCAAAATTTGATTTGAATAGGGGAAAGGAGTAGTTCAGATCTGGTGAGCGGATGTGATTTATGGGACTTGTCTTTTGGACTAAAAGTGAGGGTGACATATTTTAAGAGTGGGTAACATAGAGACATGGCACTCCTGCTAGTAAATTATAAAAAGCTATCGTTCAAGAATAGGGTGTGATACTAACCTAATTAAGAACCTTATCCCCACATGATTTTCTGACACACTGCACTTTGTGCTATCACACCCTCCTCCTTATATTTCTTCCTTTCCATGGGTATTTATGCAGAAAATATGAGACTAAATTAGACATGTGAAATATCATCTAAAAAGGATATCGTCTCATCTAATCATAGACACATGAGGAGAATAAAGAGAAGCAGTATGTATTTAGCTTGGTCTCATTAATCCCAACTTTGTTATGTTCCTTTCAAACTATTCCCTACCAAGTGCCTTGGTAAATATATCAACAATCTGATTTTCAGTACTGCAAAACTCCATCTTGATAAGCCTTTTTTCCACACTGTCTCTAAGAAAGTGATGTCTGACATCAATATGTTTGGTTTTTTTTATGCTGAACTGGATTCTTGGACTTGTTGATAGCACTTGTCACAGATTAGAGGCACAAACTCTGAGGGAACACCAAAATCTTCAAGTTGTTGCTTGATCCACAGTAAGTGAGCATAACAAGAAGTGACTGCAACATATTCATCTTCATCAGTCGAGAGAGCCACTTAGTTTTATTTCTTAGTACTCCAGGAGATTAAGGATGATCCCAAAAAGTGAGTCATTCCTAAAGTACTCTTTATATCAACCAGGTAGCCAGGTACCCTACATAATCAACATCAACATACTCAACCAAGTTAAAAGTATCACCAACAGGATAGAACAGGACCAGGTCGAGAGTTCCCTTAAGATATCTCAAAATTCTTTTGGATGCTTTCAGATGAGATTCCTTTGGACTTTCTTGGAATATAGCACACATCCCAACACTAAGCACAATGTCAGGTCTGTTGGTTGTTAAATAAGGCAATAAACTAATGATCCCTCTGTACATAGATTTATACTGAGGGACCAGGTTCATCCAAGTTCATTTTAGAAGAGGTACCAATAGGGGTATCTATGGGCTTTGCATACTCAGAGTAAAACCTCTTGAGCATCTCATGAAGATATTTTTGTTGACATATAGTAGTTCCAGATGCAACCTGCTTGATTTGAAGCCCAAGAAAGAAGTTGAGTTCTCCCATCATGCTCATTTCAAATTCACTACTCATAAACTTAGCAAACTCTTCACACGGAGAAGTGGTTGTATCCCCAAATATGATGTCATCAATATATTCTTGAACAACAAGACGATTTCTTCCCCTTGCCATCAGAAATAGAGTAGTCGATCTTACCCCTTTTAAAACCATTATCCAAAAAAACTTTGAAAGCCTCTCATACCAAGCTCTGGGGCTTGCTTCAAACCATATAGAGCCTTATCTAACTTGAACACATAATTTGAAAACTCTACATCTTCAAAACTTGGAGGCTGTTTCACGTACACTTCTTCTTTAAGAAAACCATTTAGAAATGCACTCTTCACATCCATATGAAATAGTTTGAACTCCATGTATGAGGCAAATGCTATGAGGATTCGTAAATCCTCCATTCTAGCCATAGGAGAAAATGTTTCATCATAGTCTATTCTTTTTTCCTGGTTATATCTCTACACTACTAGCCTAGACTTGTTCCTAATGGTATTTCCATGATCATCAACCTTGTTTCTATAGACCCACCCGGTCCCTATGATAGTTCTATATGAAAGACGTAGGACCAGGCGCTACACTTTCCTTCTTTCAAATTGATGTAACTCTTCTTACATTGCATTGATACAATTTGCATCCTTCAATGCTTCCTTTACATTATTGTTCTCATTTTGGGGACAAAAATGCATAAAAAACACAAAGATTCCATGCTTTACTCCTTGTTTGCATACCTGAATCTAGAGGAGAAAGTAGGTTATCAAGTGAATGCGATGACTGATGCTTCCAACTAGACTTCTGAGGAGTAGGATTGCAAGAGTTGGAACAAGTTCCCACTAAGGCTTTACCATCAAGGAACTGATGATTTTCTTCACTGGACTAAGGATAAAATTCTTCTTGAGGAGCTTGTGATGGACCTGGGTTTTGGGGGTCTACGAATTCTTCATTTTCAGGTCTAAAACATGGTCCCTATGAATCTCTATCATCATCACATTTATCAGACTTATCTGGAATATTTTGAGGACTTCTAGAATCAACATCATCAGGAATGTTGCCTTCACTGTCAGGAGTTTAGAAAACTCATTGTCTGAAATCGTGTTTTGTCGATACGGGTTATTATGTCCCCTAGAGGAATTATACACTGGCCTAATGCCCTGTGGCATATCAGACTCAGACACTCCAACTCCTGCGGCAAACTTGGGTTGGGGTCCTGGCCACCGAGTTAAGGGAGGACTCCATATAGCCCGTGGGGTTGTAGACTTGTAGGGTGTACCACCTAACTCAGAAGTAATACAAAGATTAGAACTGCATTGATCGGATTGTTTTAAGATCATTTGAGATGGCCCATGTATTTTAAACTATTTCATGCATACTATTTTATGACTTGACCTCCTATATTTCAGTATTTTGAGACACAGTCCTGGGGTCTCGTTAAGCAGTAGATTGACTTGTTAGAAGTGTGCAGTTGGTGACCCTTCTTTATTTCGGAAAGCCTATTTCTTTCCGTACATTATTATTTAATTTGGTTTGGGTCCGACTGGGGCATTGTCCCAATTTTAGATGGTTTGTTATCTTTGTATGTAGTAGAAATTTCACAGACTGAAATAGATGTTGTCTAGATGTTGATAAATTTCTTTCCGTCTTGTTAAATAGAATTCAGAATATGACCATGATTCCATTGTTATATTTCACATCTTTTCTTTATTATACAAGTATTGTGTATTATTACTAGATGTAGAAGGGCATCTGGGCCTCCATGGTTTGGGATGCTCATTACGAACAGGGCCCCGACTCAGGTCGTGACAGTAGTCTTGTTCAGAATAGGCCTAAAAGACAACTATTGGTCACATAACATGATGTGTTAACTTCCAAAATCCAAAAATTGTGAGCTATCCCTATATCTATCAACATAGTCCTACCAATGTTTGCTAGTGTCCTGTTCTTCCTTTCTACAACACCACTTTTTATGGTGTTTTGGAGGCTGACAAAATATGATTGATGCCCAACTCATTCCATAAGTGACTGAACTTTACTTTTTTCAAACTCTGCTCCATGGTCTGATTTTATCCCAATTATCTTCTCATTATACTTCACCTGCACTTGTCTGGAAAAGTCTTCAAACACATAAAAAGTCTGTTCCTTAGATCTCAGGAATAAGGTCCAGGTGAACCTGGGATAGTCATCAACAATGACCAAAATAAACTTATTCCCTCGTCTGTTTAAAATTTTTAAAGGTCATGTAAAAAAACTGCAAAGGTATGGATATGCTTACTTACTTCTTTGGCTTGAATGAGGATTTGGTTTGCTTTCCCTTTACACAAGCATTACACACTTTAGAGCTGACAACCTTCAACCTTTGCAAGCCTCGAACTAGGTCCCTTTTTACTAATTTATTTTGCTTGGAGCTGCTGAAATGACCTAACCTTCTGTCCCATAATTTAGTAGCATTTTCTTGTACACTCGGTCATGTCATGTTTCTGGACTTACAATACTCCAAATCAACATTTACATATTTTTATTTCTCCAAGCAATCAACACTTCTTTACCATCTTTAGGAATTGTAACAGTGCACTTATTTGACTTGAATCAACTTCATTACCTGTATCACAAATCTGAGCAACACTCAATAAACTAAACTTGAGTCCATCCACAAAGTGAACATCATCAATGGCTTGACTCAACTGTTCCCACCCTTTCTAATTCCAATAATGAACCCTTTGTTTCCATCACCAACGAAGATACTTCCTCCTCCATAGGCCTTACACGAGAGGAAGTCTTTAATTTTTCTAGTCATGTACTTTGAGCAGCCACTATACTTGATCCAGTAGTGGATCTTTCCTCTTTCTTTTCCCTTTATCAACAATCAGTTGTTAGTTTTGGGAACCCATTTCAGCTTGAGTTTCTAGAAAGGTGACGAGGGAAAGATCAGATTCTTTCTGGTCCAACCAGGTGACTTTTCACAACTTTATTTTGACGTAGAGAATTTTTTCATCCTTCTCACAACTTCAATTCTAGAAGAGCGTGAATCTCTTATATGGCCATTTTTGCCACAATGAGTACAAAGAGATTGTCCTTGATAGAGATATATTTGCCATAAGGATTGTAGGCTTGATATGTACTATGGAATCCCAAACCTCTTCTGTTATTTGATTCCTGACTGGTAAGGTTTATCGGAGCTTGAGATGAGGTGGTCCATTTTAGGGCTTTTTCAAGCTCAACCTTGACCCAAATCAGGTCTTTCTCAAGTTCAGCACTCCTTTCAAGTGAAGCAGACAAATCTGCATTTGCCATAGCCAATTTTTCTTCTATCTCAAATTGAATTTTGCTTCCTTTACTCTTCCATTTTGAGTTAAACTTAGACATTTCACTAAGTTTTTCATTTAAAAGATCATTTTCAAGGGAGAGTGACATGCTAGTTTCATGGAGTTCAGTTACTTTCACAGTTAGTTCAACCATTTCTTTCTCACATTTTTCTAGATTTTTCGTCAGACATTCATTATCTTTAGTGAGATCATTAACAGTATCTATGCGTTCAGTAGCAAGAGACTTTAATTCTTTAAGAGAATAATTTGTTAGATTCTCTTTGATATCCAAGAGGGTTACCTTGTCATCTGCATCATAATCTGAAATTAGCCATGTAGGCAAAGAGAGAGTCATAGACTTGGACATCATCCTCTACCACCATCATAGATATATATTCTTACAGCTCTGATTTATCTGAATATCTGGAGAAATACCCAGGGAAGCTATGACTAGTTTTGCAACTTATCAGCTTCATCTTTCCTGTTGTACTTGCCAGGGACCCGATCCTTGCCTTTTCCTTTTCCACCACCTTGCTTAACATACTCTTTTTATTTTAATTTATGCAGAGGATATTCTTTGATATATGACCCAGTTTTTCACATTTGCGATAAGTGTCATTTATCTTTCCTTCTTTGATGTACCTTCTGGATTCTCCTCTTCTAGGTAGATCTCCTGACTTCCTCAAGGCTTTGAGGACTCGTTTGGCAATGTAAGTAGTTTCCTCATCCTCATCACTAGTGGTATCCTTTGTTGCCTTTAGGACTAGTTTCTTCTCCATCTTGTGCTTACCCTTAGACTTGTCCTGCATCTTCATGATCTTATAGGTCTTGAGATTTCCAATCGGTTCATCCATGGCCATGTTTTTCAAATTCCGGGCTTCAGTAATTGCATTAACTTTACTCTCTCATTTCTTAGGTAGAATATCAGAAATTGCAAACCTGTTTAGTGCTTCAAATATCCTTACCCAAATAGTGAGTTCATTGGTTATAGCAGTGAACCTTGTGTGCATTTCCTGGATAGACTCCCCTTTCCTCATGGTGAAAGTTTCAAATTGAGTAGTTAGCATATCAAACTTTCATTCCTTCATTTGGCTAGTTCCCTCAGGTGATGTATAAAGGAAGTCCCAAATTTCTTTAGTAGTCCCACAAGCAGAAATTCTATTTCACTCATTAGCGACAATACCAAAAACCAACAGATTTTGAGCTTTATAGTTCTTTTCAATCTTCTTCCTGTCAGCATCATCATATTTCTTTTTAGTTTTAAGAATATTTATGTTAGGGAATGTGATGTTTTGATGATGGACATATGGATGAAACATGTTGTGCAAGCTTCTCCACACAAGTAAATAAAAAAACCTATTGGTTCTCATATATACTGCATATTGAAGTTGATACAAGGCTGACAAGGTGTTAAGACAAGAGTGGATAAGCAAGAAAGCTTAAAATTGTTACTAATGCTTATCATATACATCAACAAGATTGAGGAAAAGAAAAATGCTACACTTAGAGGTTGAGTTGATCAAGGATTCCAGCTATAAGAGGAGATAAAGTAAAAAAGTCATATTTAGTTAAGAAGAGAGAGAGACGGCAGCAACAAAGAGTGAAACTACTTGGGAGTCCTATTGAAGATAGAAGAGCACATCAACTAAAGGACTCAGCAAGGAGTTGGCTTAAATACAACACACGAGATTTCAAGTTTCACTCATGCACTGAAAAGATAGTCAAAAATCAGCAAAACAGTTCCATTACTTGAAAAAGAACTGGTCCCTTACATAGCAAGTCATAGACTTTGTAATTGGTAGGTTCTTTGAGTTGAAATGAGTTTCTATTCTAGTCTCAGTAAAGTATAAACTGAGTTAGGAGTTATGTCTTCAAGTTAGGAAACTTGAAGACTTGGGAACACTTATCTTGGGAAGATTTGTGTTTTTGTAGAAATAGGAGTTAGAAGTTTTAATTCCTAGTTTACAAGAAGTCTTGTAATTTGTTAATTGTTGAGGCTTAAGTGAAATAGTGAAGTTGGGGTTAAATTCTATAGCGGTACAGGTAGTGTTTTTTATACCTTTCTTGAGCCGGGTGTTTTCCACGTAAAAAATATTGTGTTCAAGTTTTACTTCTGTGAACCACGTTAACTTACTTGTTCCACAGATAGGCAACCAGTAGAGTATAATATTAAAATCAATAAGGAACACACTCTAACAAGTTGTATCAGAGAGAGATTGTCTTAAATAAGGCTAGCACCTAAGAAAATATCACAATGATGAATTCCTCACCTCCTACTGGTCACATTGAAGGTCAGTCAACTACTAGACCTCCACTCTTTGATGGTTCTCACTTTATCTGGTGGAAGTCCTAGATGGATATGTTCATCCAAGGTGAAGACTATGAATTATGGGATAGGATTACTGATGGTCCTACTCTTCCAATGAAGTTGGTTAATGGTGAACCAGCCAAGAAAGTAAGGAGTAAATTTACTGTTGATGACTTAGAGGCATTAAAGAAAAATGCAAAAGCTAAGAACATCCTAGTCTGTGGATTAGGACCTGCTGAATACAATAGGGTGTCAACCTGCACCACTGCTAAGCAAATTTAGGATGCACTAGTAAATGCACATGAGGGTGTCTCTTAGGTAAGGAAACTCAGGATTTATCTTCTGTTCACTAAGTATAAGGCATTTAAGATGAAGGAAAATGAATCCATACATGAGATAATGACAAGGCTTACTGCCTTACCAAATGAGCTGACTTCCTTGGGAAAAGTCATCACTGAGGAGGAACAAGTTGAAAATGTACTGAGGGTACTGCCAAAATCAAAGTGAAATGTTAAGGTAACTATAATTAGGGATGCAAATAAGGATCTCACAGGTATGACCCTGGATAAATGGTAGGGAACTTAAGGACTTATGAAATGAAAGTTGATGGAACCAAAGAACAAGCAGTTCCTGAGACAAATCTTGGCATTGAAGGCTTCTGATAGTGATGAAGAATTTAAACTTAATAAGGAACAAGTTACCTTCATAACTAAGAACTTCAGCAAATTCTTTAAAAAGAAGAAGGGAACAGGTAGAAAAAAATGTTCAAATGACAATCCAAATGGATGCTACAAGTATAGTAAGAATGATCATCAAATCAGAGATTGTCCAGTCTGGGAAATAGAATGGAAAAAGGAAAAGGATGAAAAGGAACTGAAAGAAAAGTCCAAAAGAAAGGAGAAACATTCAATGATAGCAACATGGGGATCTGACTCAGATGATGATGAAGCTGATGAAACAGAAATGTAAGAAGATATTGTGCTCACTGTAAGAAGATACAGAAATGTATACAAAGCTGACATAATGGCAATACCAGGACCAGAGTTGACTTGTCTAATTGCAATAGAAAATGATCCCTCCCTTTGGCACAGGAGACATGGATATGCAAGTTTGAAACAACTAAACATACTTTCTTACAAAGATATGGTATTGAGATTGCCCAAGATCAAGTTTAAGGAAGAAAAGTTATATAGTGCCTGTGTAAGGGGGAAGTAGGTAAGATCTTCTTTTAATTCAAAGAACCATGTTAGCACTACCAAGTGTCTTGACCTGGTTCATATGGATTTATGTGAACCAATGAGACTTCAAAGCAGAGGTGTAAAAAGGTATGTTTTTGTAATTGTTGATAATTATTCCAGGTTCACCTGGACATTGTTTCTAGCCTCTAAAGAAGATGTCGTTGATGTCTTTGCAATTTTTATCAAGAAAATTGAAAAGAAATTGTACACTTCATTAGTTTTCATAAGATCTGACCATGGTACAAAATTTGAGAATGTCAAGTTCTTAGAATTTTGTTCAGCAAATGATATAAATCATAACTTCTCTGCTCCTAGAACACCACAACAAAATTGGAGTGGTAGAAAGGAAGAATAGAACCTTGGAAGATATGGCTAGAACAATGATGCTTGCCGCAAATATTGCTAAAAAGCATTGGGCTGAGGCAATAAGTACTGCAGAATATATCATAAATAGATGCATGATCAGACCTATGTTAGAGAAGACTCCCTATGAATCACTAAAAGGAAGAAAGTCAAACATTTCTCATTTTAGAACCTTTGGTTGTAAATGTTTCATACATAATAATGGAAAAGATAATCTGGGAAAATTTGATGCTAAAAGTGATGAGGCAATTTTCTTAGGTTATTCACTCCATAGTAAGGGTTATAGGGTTCTAAACAACAGAACTAACTATTTTGAAGAAAGCATACATATATTTTTTGATGAATCTTGTGTTAAGACTAACCTGCGGGAAAGAAGTGACTCTGAGGAACAGGTTACATAACCTGGTTCAGCGACTGGAGCTACCAAACATGGAGGTACCATAATAAGGGGAACTGAATCTGGAGGCACAGTGACAGGGGGAACTGAGCTCCCAACTACCCCAGCTCAGAACATCAGTAGTGATCCTAGTAGCTTACTAGGCTTGGTCCCAAAAGGTTACAAGTATCAAATATCACATCCTATTGAGAATATTCTCACTGATCTCACTTCTGGGATCACTACAAGGTCTAGATTAAGAAGTATGTGTGCTTTCAAGGCATTCCTATCAGAAATTAAGCCAAAGAAGGTAATTGAAGCACTGTTTGATGCTGATTGGATCATAGCCATACAAGAAGAGTTAAATTAGTTTGAGAGAAGCAAAGTATGACACTTAGTTCCTCTCCCAAAACATAGAACAGTAATTGGGAATAAGTGGGTGTATATAAATAAAGTTGATGAGCATGGAACAGTTACAAGGAACAAGGCAAGATTGGTGGTCCAAGGATACATCAAGAAGAAGGCATAGATTTTGATGAGACTTTTGTTCCTGTAGCAAGAATTGAAGCTATTAGATTACTTATTACCTTTGATGCCTATATGGAATTCATTCTACTCATTCCTTCCTCAATTTCAATCAAATTATCTGATTTTGCAATGTTCAAGAATCTGCAAAACCCTTTTGCCAAATTTTCTTCCAACTCTTCACCATCTTCTGAACCCTCACTAACACCTCCAATCCCTCTTCAGATTATTGATCGAGATGATATTACTATTTCAGACCTAATCCCTCGAATGTCTAGATCTAAACCTAAATGAAAACCCTCTTCCATCTCCATTGATGTTGATGACAATGCTCCAGTAAAGCCTTCCCTTGTGTTCCCTACTCCTTGAACTCCTCATACTCAAGGTAAAAAGCAACGGGAAGATGCTTCCTTGGCAGAAACACTTAAAGCAAGTAAAAGAAAACATATAGCTACTTCTTCTCCTCCACATACTCGTGTTTCCTCTCCTGATATTCTTCTACTGTCAGTACGTAAGAAGAAGACAATCATTAGCAAAGCTCTAAAATCCTCCTCTACTCGTAAACCATCATATCAACCTACCCCAAAAGCTTCTTCATCTTTTAAATCCACCACTACTTTCAAAGTTTCCTCATCCTCCAAAGTCTCTCCTCCGAAGTCATCTTCTCGTTCAAAGAAATAGGTAAACAAATCTATTCCTTCTGACTCGTCTGCGTCTGACTCACCTCTGGATGCTATTGCTAAGTTGGACCCTGATTTTGAGGTTCAAGAACCATCCTCAAATCAGGACACTCCTAAGGAACACTATATTCACTTTCAAAAGTGAAAGCTAGCTAGAGGGCGGGTTATTAGTGGTGTTGGTGGTGTTGATAAGAGTACCTTGTTGGGAATACTGGAGTTTCAAGGATGGTCACATCTATTTCTTCAGGGTGACCTTTAGAGGAGGTTTGCAAAACCTAAAGTCTATGAGTTCTATATCAATGGGGTGGCTATTGGCGAGATGTTTTCTACCACTGTTCGAGAGGTCACTATGAAAATTTATGTTGCAGACATTGCTCGCATCTTCCACATTCCTTCTAGGGGTGGGGTCACTATGTCAGGGGAACTTGGCTACCTCTTGACAATCTTGACTCTGCTCTTGATATTTTTCAAAAGTTTTTTGGGAACCCTTACCTGGTAAATCATCGAAAGGTTCATAAGAGAGAAATATCCCTAATCCATCAACTTTACTTTGATGTTGTGCACAAGAAGTTTCTTCTTAGAAAGGAAAGAAGAACTGTGGCTAGCTTTTTTGACCTTACTCTCACGGATTTGCTGGACAGTGATGTCAAGATTGATTTGCCTAGGCTTATTCTGAAGCATATTCAAAGGATTCTCCACAGGGAAGTGAATGGCCATGCTCTTCCTTATGAATTATGGCTCACCCCCATGTTTGAAGAATATGGTGTGACTATTCAAGTGTGGTCCCTGTAGACTACAAAATATATTATAGGGATTGTGGACCATGTACAACTACCTATTTCCATTAGGAGCAGTGATAATCCTGTGCAAAGGTTATGAAATGCACTTGCAGCAAAAAATATTGAGTTGGAGATTGCTCAGGCTGTATTGGAGGCTGCTCAAGCTGCCCATGATGATGAGAAGAGGGCTCTCCAAGCTCAGATTGCCTCACTTACAACCTCTTTGGAGTGTGAAAGATCTGAAAATGTTGATATTGTTAGGAAGTTGACCTCCCTTATCCTCTCTTCTTCATTTACTTAGCCCCCCCCCCCTTCTTCATGCCTTAAGACTGTCTTCCTTACTTTTTTTCTTAGGTCCATGTTGTCTCTTTTTGCTGTTCTTGGGTGATGATAATTTTATCCTGCTTTTTGAATGAAATGGACCTTATTGCTTATTGTGATCTGCTTCTGCTTTTTTATACTGCATAATTATTCTCTTGCTCTAAGTTTTGATTATTTTAGTGATAGTCCCTGTGGCCATGAATTATTTGACATTTTTCACTTGTTGGGCCAGCTTTTCGATGATGTTAAAAAGGGGAAGAATAGATTATACAATGCTTATAACTCAAATTGTCCAACCTGTTTCATTCTATGTTCTTTTATTTAAATTCTTTTTTTGAGTATGTCAGGATTTTATGATGGATACTATGCTGCTAAGTTTGTCATCATCAAAAAGGGGGAATTTGTTAAGGAATTTGAAGTTTTGATGATGGACATATGGATGAAATATGTTGTGCAAACTGTTCCACACAAGTAAATAGAAAGAAGCTACTGGTTCTGACATGTACTGCATATTGAAATTGATACAAAGCTGACAAGGTGTTAAGACAAGAGTGGATGCGTAAGAAAGCTCAAAATTGTTACTAATGCTTATCACATATAGCAACAAGATTGAGAAGAAGAAAAATACTACACTTAGATGTTGAGTTGATCAAGGAGTCCAGCTATAAAGTAAAAGAGTTTTATTCAATTAAGGAGAGAGAGGGATGGCAGCAACAAAGAGTGAAACTACTTGGGAGTCCTATTGAAGATAGAAGAGCACATCAACTAAAGGACTCGGCAAGGAGTTGGCTTAAATACAACACACGAGATTTTAAGTTTCACTCATGCACTGAAAAGATAGTCAACAATTAGCAAAATAATTCACTTACTTGAAGAAGAACCTGGTCCCTTACTTAGAAAGTCATAGACTTTGTAATAGGTAGGTTCTTTGAGTTGTAATGAGTGTTTATTCTAGTTTTAGTGAAGTATAAACTGAGTTAGGAGTTGTGTCTTCAAGTTAGAGAACTCAAAGACTTGGGAACACTCATCTTGGGAAGATTTGTGTTTTTGTAGAAATAGAAGTCAGAAGTTTTAATTCCTAGTTTACAAGAAGTCTTGTAATTTATTGATTGTTGAGGCTCAAGTGAAATAGCAAAGTTGTAGTTAAATCCTATAGAGGTACAAGTCGTAGTTTTTAACACCTTTTTTGAGCCGGGTGTTTTCCACGTAAAAAATACTGTGTTCAAGTTTTACTTCTGTGAACCACGTTAACTTACTTATTCCAAAGATAGGCAACTAGTAGAGTATAATATTAAAATCAGTAGGACACGCACTCTAACAATTTGAAGTCACCTCACCGACTCTTACTAGCTTTGTGGGGACAAAAGGACCATCTTCAATTACATCCCACAACTCAGAATCTTCTGCCATGATGAAAGCATGCATTCTAGTATTCCACCACCCATAGTATTCCTCATTGAATCTGGGTGGTCTAGTGGTAGACTAGTCTTCTTCTGGATTTGGAGGAGCAGCCATGTTTAGGATCCTTCTAAGGTGTTACCTTCTTAGGAAGACCTCGCCCTGATACTAAATGAAGAGATATATGAGTTTCTCTCCAACTTTGGGACCTGGTCCCAAAGACGTGTAAATAACAAGAAACTCAACAATACAGTACTTGAAATGAGTAAATAAGAAACACAACAATTTTATGTGGAAACTATTTGCTCAAGGGAGAAAAATCACGACCTGCCTCCAGGATTTTCAAACCTCCACTAATATTCAAGAAAACTTGAATACAAACTCCATGACATCAAGGATTAAGACTCCTAATCCTTCTTCTCCTAGTAATAATTCTATTACAAAGATAAATGTGCAATATCTCTACCGTACCAACACCCAGCTAACTCTAACTGAGTCAACAAGCTAACTCCTCCTTCGATATCATCTAACTCTAGATGAAAATAATGAGTTTGGGAACTAGAACAAGACACCTACTAATATTAAATGACAACAGTAGCCAACGTTTGTAATCGCAATACAAAGTCTCAATTACAACAAGAACACAAAATATAACCTGTGAGCAAACCAGTTCCTTGTTGCGAGTAAGGCTTTGATTCAAAAGCTTCAAGAGAGTGTTTTGTTGTAAGAATATGGAATCTTGGTTTTCTTGTTGTGGAACATGAGCAATATATATAAGACAAGAAAACCTAGGATGAGTCTCATTAGATGAGACCAAAAAGTGCAGTAGCTTTCTCACCAACTTTTGTACTATCGTCTAGCTGTGTATGACAGTGACGTGAATGCGGCCAACCAGGTCCCTAAGTAGTTGTATCTTTGTCATCACATACTCTTCAGGAACCAGGTCCCAATATAAAGTTTGTCAATCATAAAAACTAAGGACTTAACACTCGAGATGTTCTACATAACATTGTTCTTCATTACATCCCTGGATCATTCAAGTCTTACAATACTTTGGGACATAGTCAGACTTGATTCAAATCCACTTCTCCACCAATTCTTTATTTTTTTCTCATAACTATGTTAATATGTTTAAGAAACTCTTCAAGTAAATCTATCTCAAATTTCACTCTAGAACTGGCTTTGATAATAGATTTACATAATCTTCTAATTATGTGACTCAAATCTATTCTGACCTAATTTCTCGAGTCATAATGGCACCTACTTTAACCCACAAGTAGAAAAGCTGAACCATAGCTCAGAACTACGAGTAACGGGCTAACATGCGGGAAAAAATGAAATAACAATACAATTGCAATGACAATTAGTGAGAAAAGAAATATATATATACACACATCAGCATTATGTACAAAGGGAGAGGTGGAAAAAACACCATAATGAGTTTCCTCCAAGACATGGTAAGATCAGTACAAAATCCACTATAACAAATAGAATACTAGACAGCGTCAAATGTATATCACAGTCTTTGAATATACAAAATATCAAAACAACAGAAGGAGAAGGATCAACTCCGGACAATAAAAGATCACTCAAACTCCGTTTAGCAGACAACTCGAGGATGTCGTCAATAGGGGTGACTCATACTCAAATCTGTATAAGAAAAAAGATATAAAAGTACAGTATGAGTACCAAAATCATGACTACTCAGTAGGTATCATAACCCATCTAAGCCAAATAGCATTAAAAGAATAAATAAAAGTGGGAGTATGTAGACCTAATTCAATAGTGAAGAGGGAAAAAATGAAAATAATATGTTATACAAGGCAAATACGATAGGTAGAAAGTGAATAAATCAGAAGCAATATTAAAAGCCTAGTCATAAGCTAACTGGACTCCCATAAGCCTAGAAGGTACACACAAGGATAAATAAACCCAACCATACCCCCATAAACATAGAGGGTACAGTAAAAAAGTAACATAAATGTAAGAACAAAATAATAACTATAATAGACGTAAAATGAGCCACATATGTGATATGCGTACCTGATAATCCTTTTCATCCATAATCACAAACTTTATCGGTCTCTGCTAGATTTGTAGTCCTAAATCAATATCAGTAAAGGTAATTAATGTCGGACTCGAATTTAAACTAGAGAATAATATCAAGGTAGTAATTGTCGGTGCGAGACTCGAACCAAAACTGATAAATAATAAAATGTACCAGGTGCTAGACTCAAATTTGAACTGCTAAGTAAGCTAAAAGTAGCGACATTCTAGAATTATAGTCCATCTCAAGTCCATTTAATCATATATTTTATTTTTAGACGGTCCAAACCATTAAGGAGAAGTAGATTTCAATCAATAAGTCATAAAACACGGTTCAAAGTCAACCTACTTTACCTAGGGTAGCAAAACTAAATAGGTGTATGATAATTGTCTAAGTCAACCTAAGCCTAGGTAACAACCTAAGGAAACTGTTATGTGATTATTTAGGTCTAAAGGAGTGTAACTCTAAGCGTCCTAACTTAAAGAGGTGGCGGGGCCTATGACCAATCCCTAAAATTCAATCTGAGGCAAGTACCTACCTGAACCTAAGCTAAGACATCTCAATCACATCCCGAAGCACTAAAAGAGCTTAATTTAGTCTTAATGAATAACCAAAGGCTAACATAAGGAAAAATAACGCTGAATTCTACCAGAAAAGAGCACTAAATTTGCAATTTCCCCATGTATGTTAAACAACCTAGAACGGTCTATCTTATCAAATCTCTCTTTAAGATCAGTCCACACATCATAGGTATTAGAAGCGTATGCAATACCACTAATCAAACTCTGGGAAACATAATTCATAAGCAAAGAAATAACTATTGCATTACACCTTTCCCATTCACACGAAAAATTTTCATGAAACTTTTCTTTCTCCCAAAAACCATCCACTACGCTCCATTTATTTCTACCAAGAAGAGTTATCCTCATGTATCGCCTCCATAGAGAGTAATTATTAGCACCAACTAACGAGAAAGAGATGAGAGTTGTACCACTGGTTCGGGGGCAACATAAAGAGGATGAGTGGCTTCAATTGTCATGCCTTGACCTAGATATTCATTAATTGGTGTTCCTTGTGATGCAATTCCTGATTCGAAAACTCCATTGTTGGCCATTTTCACAATTCAATATTAATACGTAAAAATACATCGACCCCTTAGGATTGTTAGAACTTATGCTACAAAATTAAATGGTGCACAGAATTAATTTCATCTTGATAAAAAAAAAAAATCCTTATCTTTTCAAATGCTACACTCATATTCTAAAAATCTAAATTCACCAATCATGACATTGTTTCTATGATCCACTCACAAAACATAGATAGGTAGTCACACAATGTTTTCCACTTTAAGACTTCACTTCATTTAATTGAAAAATTGACAAGTTTCCTATGAGGAATATAAGCCAAAAAAAAAAAAAAAAGAGTAGAGTGTCGCAATAGGATGTGTGACTTGTGACAATTCTAGATAGAAAGAGCTTCCCTAATCCTACCCTTAAACTGCTTAAAGAAGGGAACACTTGTTTATATTATCAGAAAATGAAATCCCCCAAGGTGGACACTCATGTGATAGCCATAAACAAGAATTAAGACTACATAAAATCATCTGCTTATAATTAATTTTAAAATTTTGAAAATTTATTACGATAGTGACTAATTTTGCTCGTTATTTCAATCGATGATGACCAATCAGTCGTAACTGTTTTCAGGCTATATTAGTTGTCAAGCTCTCTTGATTCCCTACCATAAAACTCGTATAACAGAAGATGGTCAAAGATGTCCTCAAAATATGAAAAAATTAGCGACCATAGAAGTATATTCTAATATTTACTATTTTAATTATTTTCAATAGGTAAGTATACATTACATAAATGGCTTGTTCTAAACACCATTAATTAAAACATCCAACTTCTTTTACATGCAGAATGGGATAGCCAATGACTAATAAAGTCATCGTCACTTTCATCTTCTTCATTTCAGTGCTTGTCCTCCAAAATGGGGCATTTCGGTTATCTTGTGCAGAGCTGGGTATTTCAGCTTTGAGGTGGTGAGCCTCCATCTCTTGAAAAACTTTATCATTTCATAGTCTTATTTCTCTTATGTAGTAGAGTATCCCCTCGGACTTTTTTTTTGCTACAGTTGGGGGCATGTCCCGACATAGGTTGATATTCGGTTGTTAGAGGCTTTTGTGGGAAGATATGGGTTGGTTGGATATTGATGTACTATTAGCTTTCATAGAGTATCTATTCATCTCTTCAATCTATCTTGAGTCGTATTTCGCATTGACATTATTATCATTGAGCTCATGAGGTTAGGCGATGGGGTGGTCTCCAGTCCATGATGGGCTTGAGATTCCCGTCACGGTCAAATCCTGGTTTGGGTTATGACATTCTTCTAGATACATCTACAAGAATATTCTACCAAACTTCACTTCTAGCTATATAAGAATAATCTAGATATTTTTTAAAGATAATTATCCTAAATATTATGCTAGAGTATTCTAGACACTTTACTACAAAACTATGATATTAATTCACAAGACTATTCTAGAAATTTTAACTAGAAAACTATGATGATATTCATTCTTTCGAAAATTAACTTTAGATATTTTTTACACTCCCCCTTAAAGTGATTTTTTGGAAGCCATCCCAAACTTGTTGCAGAAGAACTCAAACGAAGCTTTGAACCATGTCTTGGTGAAACTCTTAGCAGTTTTTTCCCAACTCCTCTTTCTTCTTCCAATGATGAAGATTTTTCGTCATCGATTTGTCCTTGCTGAGTTATATGATATTGACTTTTTGAGCTCCCCCTTTCTCCGAACTCCTACACAACTTCATTATCTGGAGACACACATATGATGGAAAAGTTTGAGGCTTTAGGATTCAAGATTTTAGAACTTACTCTTTTTGAAGCAACTCCATAACACAAGAATATTTCATCGGTATCTGTCTCCTTATTTGATTCGATGATGATCTGATCATCAATTTTTTATGAAGCCTCAGCACCATAATATGATCCACCACTAGATTTCATTTTTATCTCTTCAATCATATTGTATGTCTCTCCATCTGCAATTGAGATTTCTTTTTCAACTTCATCATTCATTTGATCACTAGCTTCTTCATCAACTTTCAAAATTTTCTTTGAGCCAGTGATTGACCTTGATATGATGAATAATTGATCAGATACTTCAACTTTCACTATATTTCCCTTAATGCTTTCTCCAATAAAGTCATCACTAGCATATAGAGCTTCAAACATTGTCTGCTCAAAATCTACTTAATACCCTCCACATCCAGACTTTTATTGCCATTTTCAGGATCTGCTTCTTTCATTTCCTTGATAGCAGCTACCATATCACTTGTCTGAATGTTTCAAAATTTTCTCGCTTCTTACCAGTGCCTTTCTTTTTCACATGATGGATTGTATTATATTTGAACCAACCTTTTTCCAAATTTATCAAAGCCAAGGCATTTATCGCTCGACTCTTAGCTGCTAAGCATCTTTCCCAGTCTTCTTCTTCTTCTTCAATAACCTTTTTAGTTAGATCCATGTTGCTCTCTGTGGATCGACAATATCTTCTTATATGTCCTACTTTTCCACACCGATAACGTCTAACAGGCTTCTTACTATAATTGCTAAAAAACTCTTCCTCCTTTTCATGTACGCATGAGAATTGAGAGTGAGGCATATCTCTTGCTTTTTCTTTAATGTGCCTCTTGTTATCTACAATAGAATTTTCTTTCCTTTCTTTGACAAATTCACCAGCCAATTATTTGGCTAGTAACTTCTGTGACGACAACAAGTTCTCAAATTCGTCCAAGAATGGTTGTTGTGCCTATCCCTGAGTTGATGTCACAAAGGAAATATATTCTGATTTCAAACCACGAATAATATTTCTTCTTATTCGTGATTCATAGATAGCCTCATTCGAGTTTAATAAAGAGATATCAGAACATAAATTCATAATTCTTAATAAATACTTGGCAATAGAAAGATTACCTTGGTTGGCGTTAGCAAATCCATTCTCCAATATCTGTAGTCGAGCTTTATTTTTCTTGTTTAATAACTAATAGAGCGTCCTCCATATTTCATGGGCAGATTTGAACATTATAATATGATCGAATAAACTGGAGGAGATGGGTCGCTTCAAGACAAACTCTGGCTTTGCATTAGTCTGCTTTCACTTCTTATATGTACCATCATTTTCCGGTCCATTGTCAGGAGGACTTGTGTTACTTCCGTTGACAATATCCCACAATTCCTCACCCACAAGTTATGATTCCATACATGTCCTTCATACCTTGTAATTGGACTGATTTAGCAACTCCATTCCCAGTTCATTACCACGATCGTTAAAATCTATAGAAAGGAACCAGTTGAACCTACCATTAACCCGATCTTGAATAAAGTTCAAAAGCCAACGTGTGGCTATGGCTCTGATCCCATGTAGATATTAGCAGAAGAATGGTGTAACTGGAGAGACCTTCTGCTAGCCCAAGATCGTTAACTAAAATCGAAAGATTCAACTAAAGAAAAGGGAAGCTACGAAAGTAGAAGATATTAAATAAGAGAGTTTGGGTATAGAAGAAGACTACTATATATGTTTTGTACTGGATTTATTTTTGGATGGTTACAAATGTACAAGACCCTTTCCTATTGATACTAGTCTATGGATGGTTCTAGAAATTCTTCTAAATACATCTACAAGAATATTGTACCAAACTTTATCTTCTAGATAGCATCTATAGCTACATAATATGTTATAGCTAAATATGAAAAGTTCCATGACTAAATAGTTTAGCCACATTTTTTTCTTTCCTTAGCATTCGTAGCAAGAAGTGGCGTAACTAAAAGTTACCTACAGACTTTACATGGTCTGTGACTAAGGACAAATACTTACAGCTATAAAATAAATTATGTTGTAGCTGTGGTGGTTAAAAAATTTTACTACGAAATATATACTTATAGCAAATAAATTTTACTCTTTTCCTCAACAAATAGAAATTGTAGCAAATTTTTTTTATATTATAGCCATAATATATTCTATTGTGGAAAAATATTTGATATCTTTGCTTTGAAAATTTAAAATTTGTGACCATCATACATTCTAGTCTGGTGACAATAATACTTGCATTTAGCTACAAGTTAGAAAATCTATAACTATAAAATGAAGTATTTGCCACAAAAAAATTTCGACATGGCTTAGAATTTATTCATTTTTTCGTGAAATACATAAATTATAGTCACTTTTTAATTTGCTAGGAAATGTGAAAATAGACACCCATATTTTTTACAATTATGGAGGTTTAACAACAACTATAAAAATTCATCGCTACAGATTGAAGAATATTTTCATAAATGTTATTAATAA